>JAVSCE010017841.1:0-306731 GCA_032199065.1 Smutsia gigantea | reverse complement strand
ATCTACTCAACCATGGGAGGGCCACGTGACAGATGAGGAAGCTGAGACACAGAGAAGTTGAGACTTGCCTGAGCTCCCCCAGCTGGGAAGGACAGAACCAGATTCAAACCCAGGTGTGTCAAAACCCTGACCTATGCTGGTGTTGCAGGTCAGCTCTTCTCAGACTCAAATGAACAGAATCCCCTGAGAATCACACTGAAATGCAGATTCCAATACAGCCCATCTGAGCTGAGGCAGTGATTCTGCATTTCTTAGCTCCCAGGGCTGTGAGCATGGCTGGTCTGTACTCTACTCATCTTGCAGAGGGTAACATGGTAAGTGCCTGGCTGAGGCCTTCAATAAATGGAAGCTATTATTTCTACCACCTGTGTAAAGTACCTACAGTGTGCCCTGTGCATAGAAGGGGCTCAATAAATAGTAGGTAGCATTTTTTTGTGACCCATGATCACAGAAAGGAAGAGCTTGGTAAATTGTAGATTCCTGTGCAGACATATCACTGGAGCTGAAATGGACTTTGGAGAGTCAAACTGAGGAGTCCAGGAGGACTTCATGGAAGAGGTGACATTTGAGCTGGGCCTTGAGGGACCAGAAAGGAGTTCCCACCTAGAGAAGAAGGGAGGCATTCTGGACAACAGGAAGGGCCAGAGCACAGGTGTGGAGAGGCAGAGGGATGTGACGGTTACCAGACTCCACAGCGTGGCTGTGCTCAGAGGGAAGAGGCGGGGAAATGAGAGGGTCTCGCTGGGCAGGACCAGCTACATGATTCGCAGAATGAAAACGCAGGGCACCTTGGAGGAGGATGGAGGGGCGTATTGGAGGCCTCCGGCTGCTGCCACACATGGCCACAGACTGGGTGGCTTCCAAGAACAGACATTTGTTCTCTCACAGCTCTGGAGGCTGGAGTCTGACCCTGAGGGGTTGGCAAGGCCGAGCTCCCTCCCAAGCCCTCGGGGGCTCCTTCCCTGCCTTCTCCAGCGGCTGCCCCCCCACCCCAGGCACTCCTTGGCTTGTGGCTGATCCCTCCAAGCTCTGCCTCCACCTTCACAAGCCCTCTCCTCTTCTTTCCTCTGTGTGTCTCCTGTAAGGTCACTTGTCCTTGGACTTAGGGCCCCCTTGGATGGCCCAGGACCATCTCACTTGGAGCTCTTTGACTTAATTAGATCTGCAAAGACTCTTTTTCCAAATACGGACACGTTCACGGGTTCTAGGCCCTAGAACATTGCTCTGTCTTTTCAGGGGCCCCCATTCATCCCCCCATAGCAGGCGAAGCCGGCACGCCTCTCTCCTAAACGAGACCGAAGAGCAGGCCACGAAGGGTTCCAATTCTGGCCGTGGCTGCGCGAGTCTGGCTTTGGCCTGTGACACACTCTCCGAAGAACCATCCTCTGGGGAGCTGGGAGGGTTCCAGCTGGCCTCTGGGGCCAGGAGAAAGCCTGCTGACAGGTAGAGCTCTTCCTGGCTTTGATTCATTGACTGTCGGGGCAAGAGCTGGACCGAGCTTCTTGGAATTACAAAAATGCCTCACACATAGTTTCCTCCCAGCCAGCGGTTTTGTTCTCAGCCAGCAGAGAAGGTCTGTCTGCTCTGCGCAGCCGGCTCAGACCCCCATTCCCTCATGCGTCTGCGGCTGCCTCTGCACCCACCCATCTTTCCCCCAGAGGCGCCCTCTCTTCACTGGCCCGTCATTGAGGCTGGAGTGGGCAGGGCTTGACCGCGTCCTCATAACTGAAATATTTGGCCCCTGAAGTGAGGCCAAAGCAGGGTGGTGCTTCCCCCAAGTCAAAGGACGGATTCAAGCTGGGCTCTGCTCAGGCAGGAGGGGGTGCCGGAAGTGTCCTGGACACCAAGTCCAGCAGACAGCAAAAGGCTTTCTGCTGGGCCTCAGCGGACCTGAGTGGCCTTGGCCTGAGGCAGGGGCAGGGACCCAAGGCTCACTGATCCCGAAATCCCTGCCTCGGTCATAGTGCCATCTTTCCCAAACCTCTCCTGCCAGGCACCAGCTGCAGTCACCCCAGACCCACAGAATCTTCCAGGAGGGAAGAAGCCATCTGAGGTCCCTTCTGTAGGTGTATTATACATCAAGAAAAAGGTTTTTCAAAGTTCTGGAGACAGGAGGAGCTTCTAAGGCACGTGTAGACCCTGTCTCTCCCTTAGGACTCAGGAGTCCTCTCCTAGGTAGGACTGAAGCCCCATTTGGGCAGGGCTTTATCACATCCACTGTGTCATTCTGGGCTCTTGCAGAATTCCCTTGTGGGCTGCACTGGCTGCTGGGCATCTGGTCTTCTGCAAAGTGTGCTGCAGAAACAGCCCCTAGGAATGCACTGGCCACAGGTGGGGCCCATCACATCACCCACTACCCAACGTGGGTCCCTTGGAGAGAAATCCCCTCCAGAACCCAATCCCAGGACAGGCGTGTTTTCCTTGAGGCTCAAGAAAGCCTCTTCCTTTCTGTCTATGAAAATTGCATAACAGATCATATTTCCCTTTTCTCTTTAGCTGCCAGGACTCTCGGAGCCAACTCTGAAGCTCAGCCATGGTAATTATGTGACCCTTCATGATCTGAAACATTTATTTTCTTTCTTTCTGTGGTCTTGGTTTTCTCGGTCTGTTTGTATCTTCTCAGATGCTGATTCTCCTTATCTCTTTTATCAGTGTTTGCATTATGTGCCTTCTGTTGTAAGGTACTTTGCATGCTGTTTAGAACAAAGAGGACTATAAATAGGGCAATAAACATACTGTGGTTCCATCATGACATTCATTTTATTGCTGAAAATACATTTTTTTGGTATGATAAAGTGAATTCCCCTTCTGCATATCTGACTTAGGGCAAAGGTGGCCCGAGAAATTCTCTCTCCACTAACCCTTGAGCTTCTTGGTATGAAGTCTGGCATAGAGGCCCTTACCCATCCTGACCAGGTAAGTGGACAGAAGACGAACAGAAAGATGAGCAAATATAGAGTCACAAGCTGAGTGATGTCAGGATGGTCCCTTAGCCTCCTGGGGCCTCAGTTTCCTCGTCTATAAGATGGACACAGTAATCTACTCCCACCCTCAGAATGGTTAGGAAGATCTAATGATGGGTTGAGTTTATACTTTGTAAACTGCAAAGCACACGGCCATCACAGAGCTTGTGCAGCCAGCAGGCTGGCTGCTGAGAATCACCCTCTTGGGATGGGGGTCCCTCTCCTCGTCCTGTTGAACTCCCAAGAGCCAGAATGGGAGACGGCTCAAATGGGAATCTGGGCTGCCCCTGGCTGTACAGAGTCCCTGAGGTCAGAACGCGTCTCCATGCAGGCCTCCTCCAGGCCTGTCAGAGGAGCCGTCGGCTGGAAGCTCATCCACCCTGCTCACCCCTTTCCCATCAGCCTGGGCTCCCCACCTTGGATGGAGCTGTTGGACCCCTTTTCTGCATTCCCTGGGGGAGAAGACCCCCTTTCCCTGGCAGAGAGGAGACCAGCGTCTGAGATTCACCGTGCTTTCTCCATCCCCACCTACAGATGGGTGGGCTGGGTCCTGATTCACACAGCATTTCCATCTCCCTGCTCATGGGCTCCTTTTGGCAGCCTGTGGAGTAGAGAGGACACCACTCATCACCCGTTCCTCTTACCATTTCACAGATAAGGGAGCTGAGCTCACCCAGGAGGGTCACAGGAGGTCGCACGTGGCAGAGCCACCGAAGCTCCAGACCTCAAGGACAGGACCGTCCCAGCAGAGCAGACAGCCTGCCTTCCTCCCAGTGGTTGTTCTCACCTCTTATTGGGAAGGTGACCCAGTAACGGATTAACCTAACCGTTCTTTGTTCTCTCTGGCCAGGGCAGGGCAGGGCAGGGCAGAGGCACCTGCCCTCTCCTCAGGGACTGAGGGCTTCCCAGGCACCGGCAGGGGGGGAGCCCGCGCCTACAGCCCTGCAGGGCGGCAGTAAGGCTCTGACATCCCAGATTTCCCTCATTTCTGCCCTTTGGCATTTGTTTTTCTTTCCTCTAGTTTCCTAGTAGAGGTTTCTTCGGAGAAGCTTCAACCTCTTCTCCCTTGAGCCAAGGGGAGAGGGGATGGGCGCGGATGGGGTGTGGCCTGCCGTGGGATTTAGCTAGCCTGGCAGGCCGAGAAGCTTCAGCAGAAAGAGTCCCAAACAGCTGTGGGTCGGCTCCCGGAGGCCAGCCAGCCTCTCCCTCCCAAGCAGCTGCCTCGCTGCCCTCGGATATTTACACTTGGCATCTCCATAGACTCTGGAGGAGTGAGAGATGGAAGGCGAGCAGGGTGGCCTTTCTCGGACTTCTGCACACAAATCGCCTGGGATCCTATTACGGGGCAGATTCTGATTCAGCAGATCTGGGGTGGGGTGGGGAGAAGGAATATGCATTCCTGATCAGCTCCCAGGTGAGGCCAACGTTGCCCAAAGTCATGGCTCAGGCACCTTCACTGCACAGAGAACAGAGACCAGGGCCGAGTCCCCTGCTGGCACCCAGAGCAGCGGGTTCTCCCTCCCCCTTGGCACCTTCCTTCCTGGATGCGCTCACTTGTCCCCACTAGCCCATGAACTCCTGGAAGACATGGACAGTATTCCATTCACCTTTGGAACCCAACACAGGACCTGGCACTTAAAAACACTCATGAACGAGCAAGTAGATGACTCTCAGAAAAACTGACCAGACCCCCAAAAGAATCTCAGCTGGGGATGTCTCAGACCCAAACCCCAGAGCAAAGCCTAAGGGAGATATTTGGGGCTGCTCCAGAGCCTCTGTGTCTGTGGCCAACCTGAGAAGGAGTCCCAGAAGGCTGAGAAGACAGTGAAAGAGGGTCCGGGGGTGTGAGGTACAGGGGGCACAGGAGTGTCCACTTCAGGAGAGCAGCTCTGGCCCAGAAGATGGAAGAGCCCTGGTTCTGGCCCCAGCATCCTGTGCAATTCTGGACAGGACCCTTGGACTTCCTGCTCCAGAGTCATTCACGCCTGTTAGCTTGACCTCCCCTGGGAAGATCAATGGACCATTCCATGGGGACAGAGGTCTCGGCAGCTGGTGTCTTCTATGTCCCTGAAGTCCCACGTAGGAGACAGAACATGCAATTTGGAGCTAAAAGGATGGCCCTGAACGCTCTGCCAGCGTCACCCGGGGCAAGCAGCTTCATCTCTCTGAGCTTCAGTTTCCCACCTCTATTAAACGGGGATGAGGACTTCCAGGGACTCATGGACAGAGAGGTAAGTGAGGGGCTGGGAGTGGAGGACCTAAGATATCAACTAACAAGCCTCCCCAATTTGGGGGCAGCCCCTCCATCTCCTGGTGGCACCCCGTGCCTGCCCATGGCAGCCCCCTTCCCCGGGGGGCAGCACCCCCTCTTTCCAACCCCTGCCCTTTGCCAGGCCGAGCTCCACTCAGCTGGGTGCCTAGGACAGGAAGAGTCCCGCCCCTCCAGCCCTGTCTCCCCACATCAACACACTCTGGAGAACTTGCCCAGAGCAGATTCTTTATTAATTTCTCTTTTTTCTTAAAAAAAAAGTCTTTCTTCAGTATAAAAAATAAATATTTTAAATATGACATTGAATAAATAAAAATAATCTGTCAGTCTGAAACATTCCCACAGGGTACATTCATCAAAGAGGAATTTTTCCCCCGAGGCGGAGGGGCGCAGGAGCCAGCACTGTGGATGGGACCAAGGCCCAGGTACTGGGCTGGGGGTTTGGGGCTGGGGATGATCTGAAAGTCAGGACACCGTACCATCTGAAGGGAAATTAACTTCTCACTCAATTCTGGCCCCCAGCTCAATGCGCTATGTCCGCTCCGGAGAAAGGTTGGGGAGCCCCACTGCTTCGGTCAGGGGAGATGTCCCCGGAGAGGGGACAGGAGAGAGGAAGGAGGCCCTGACAAGGAGGAGAGATAAGTAAACTAGCGGTACATTTTTGTTTCAAAATTGTTTAAATGAATGAGGTTCCCAATACTCCTCTCTCCATAAACTGCAAAGTGACTGTCCTGCCCTCCTCCTCTGGCCTGGCCGGCGGCCCCGGATGCAGGTGTGGGTCAGTACCAGCAGATGAAAACAGTGAGGAAGAGGACAGCTTCCTGCCCTGCAAAGCTTTTTCCACACAAAGGCTCCATGCCCTAGGGACGCTGTGCAAAGTGACCTGCCGGGATGGTTCTAGAAGGAGTGCTGGGGACAGGGGCAGAGGGGCAGAGTGGGGAGCTGGGGCTGGGGAAGGGGGGGGTGTGGGTGGCAGGAAGGTGGTGGAGCCGTGGGCCGCATTGGGTCTGGGAGACGAGACTCCCCTGGTCCCTGAGCCTCAAAGGCTGCCCAAGTAGGGCCAGGGTGGACCCACGGAGTCTGTGTCTGTGGGACGATGGGATGATGGGGGATCCAGGCGGCCCCAAGCCATCGGAGCCCCTTCACCAAAGGAGTGGAGCAACAGGCAGGTGGCAGGCTGAGATCCTGGGTGAGGGGGAGTGAGATCTACAATAAGACAGTGTTGGAAAACCTGCAACTGTGCTGTTCTCCCAGGGGCCACCCACCACGGAATGGCCTTCCCAGTGGATGGGCAGCTCCTAGCCCTGCCCTCCTGAACCCCAGGCCTTGGGGCCTGCCTGCTGCCTGCCCACCTGCCGTCCAGTGGCCCGGGGAAAGTGCTTAGAGAAGACAGAGAGCAAAGTGAGCACAAAGTACCATCATCACGTTGGCTGAACTGCTAGGCCCGCAGCCCACTCAGGGTCTGAGAAGAAGCCAGAGGCTGCTCTTAGCGACTGCCCCAGCTCTGCACCCTCCTCCCCTGCTCCCAGACTGCAGGGCGTTTCTCCAATAGCCTGGACCCAGCACAAAGGAAAGATCGGGTTCCCTGCCTGGGAGCCCAGACATGGGTGGGGGCGTGGGGGGAGGCGAGGCAGGAGCGACCACAGCTTCCTGGTCCACATCCCAGAGCCTCTCTGTCCTCCCCTCCAGAGCAAGGGGCTCCTCCCGGCACTGCCCCAGCTTCCTGAGCTGCAGCCAGGCCCTCTCGCCCTGGGTGGGTGTCCTTTGCTGTTCTAGCGTGCTGGGCGCCAGCCCATGACTGTCCCAGATTCCTGGGCCTGCTGGCCTTGAGGCAGTGCAGCACAAAAAAGCAGCAGCAGAGCAGGCCACCAGGCCGCCTGCCCACTGTTCCAGGGCTCCGTTTTGACCATGAACGTTGCCCCTCGAAGCACAGCTCCAGGGGCCACCAGAGGTCACAGTGTTGAATGAGCCCCCTGGCGCCCGGCAACATGGTGGCCCTGGGAAAAGACCCCCAGCCACTCTGCCAACCAGCCCCGCCTGCCTTGCAGCCAGGCTCCTGATAGCCCTAAAGTGAGTCACAGTTGGGTTGGGGTATGGACCCGGGTCCCCTGTCCCCCTCCTGAATGCTGACCAGTTCTCTCAAATCCTGACCCTTCTCTGAGCTTTCCCCCAGAAGGCTTATCCACTTGTAACATCTTCGATTTCCAACCGCAGCCCAGAGAAGGTCTGGCCCTGGCTCTCAGAGAAAGAGCCATCATATTATTCCTGTTGGGTAGGGAGCAGGGAAAAGGGAATTAACTTTGCCATTTAAAGCACCAATAAGTTAATATAAATAGGGCATCATAATAAATAGACAATCATGCCGGGTCAGACACACAGCACTCTGGGCCTCAGGATCCCCTGAGATCCTGACCTCAAGTTCTGCTGTCCCCTTGCTCTAGGGAACACAGAGGCCTCTGGTCCCCCTCAAGTAGCTCTGTGTGACCTTCCAAGGCTTCTGTGGGCCTCGGATGTGAGCTGCTACTCTGAGCTACCCCATCCATCCCCTCCCTTACAGGCCCTGTCCAGCAGGAAGACTCTGGGTCCCCTCAGAACTGCCTCAACTGACTTCGCAACCTGCCCACCTCTATAAATCCCACCTCCAGTTCTAGCCACTGAACCCTGGCCATCCTGGGCTACAGGAAAGACTTCAGGGAAAGGGAAGGAGAGCCCACCAAGGCCTGCAAGGCTGGTCTTCCTTCCAGCATCTTCCTTCCCAGACCTGAAGGTGGCCTCTCTGCCTTTCCAAGAGCCTGAGCACCAGTGACCTCTTCTGGAATGTTCTACCTGACAGTCCCTAGGCCTTAGCTCTCCAGTCATGCTCAAGAGAAGGCAGGGTCTCAAACCAGAGCTCCCTTCTCTCACTTCCACACGCCATACTTGTAGGGCCAAGGAGTCCTTTGGGATCCTAGCCCCTCTGTCCTGCCCAAGTCCCAAGCAAACCTCCCAAAGTCTGCCTAAGAGGCAGCGAAGGCACTGATGGTGGTCACCCTGCTGGGGCCGGCAATTCACCCGACCCCTGCTGTCTCGCCCGTGGTCATGGTTGCTGTGGGCAATTAGTGAGGCCTGCTCACAAAGCCCCTGGCTAGAGGGACGACCCCCTGGCGGCTGGCTGCAGTCTCCCCAGAAGAAGGGGCGCCTTCTAGCTGGTGCTATATAGTCCCTGCCTCCAGGAGCTTTGACTGTGTTCGGCTTCATCACAGCCCACCTGGAGAGGAGTGGGCTGACCAGGAACCCCGGGCCTGCCGGCAGTATGGTAAGGCTCCGGGCCCCAACAGTTTGAGAGCCACCCGCATCTAAGGTCTCCAGTCACTGCAAACTTCAAGACCTCCTCTCTAGAAGGCCTGAGCCACTACGGCGATGACCTGCTTATACTTCCCCAGGAGCTGACAGCCCAGCTTCTTCTTCTGGAAGACATCCTTGCCGGAGGTGTCGGGGCCGTAGGCCACGTCCACATGCGCCACGCGGTACTTGCTGCACAGCCGGCAGAGCACGTTGCTGAGGAGGCCCCGCATGATGTCCGCGGTGGCGTTCAGCTTGCTGTGGAGGCCAAGGGCGCTGGGATTGAGTACCTTCTGGTCCCGCGTGATATTGCCCAGGGAGGCGCCAAGGTACGCAACGACGCGGTACAGCTCCAGCAGCCGGGCCTTCTCCGTGCCGTTGGTGTGGAAGGGAGGGAAGTCTGTCACGTTGGGGGCACACAGCTTGTCCAAGTTGTTGGGGAATGGCTCCCCCTGGGCGGTGTACTAAGGAGCAGAGGGGCAGAGGAGAGGTGACGTGGGGGTCAGGATGTCCCACCCCTGCCGCCAAGCCTCTGGGTAAGCGCTTGGGCCTCAGTTTCCCACCTGTGGCATGGTGACCCAACTATTTGCCTTGTAACCTTCAGGGTTGTCATGAGAGCAGACAGTAATCGCACATGTGAATGCGCGGTAAAGAATCAAGCCCACACCATGCAACGTATCATCGTCGTCATCATCAGACCTGAAGGTGGCCTCTCTGCCTTTCCAAGAGCCTGAACACCAGTGACGTCTTCTGGAATGTTCTACCTGACAGTCCCTAGGCCTGTCCCCTATGGGGACAGAAAGGCAACACCGTGTCTCACCTCCAGCGGGTGTACCACACGCACTTGCCTTTTCACCCACCACACTCGCCCTCGGCCTGGGCGGCTCTGTGCGCCCAGGCACCCACAGCCGCTGTCTCTGCCTTCTGCATGTCCCCATCCACCTCACTTCCTCTTTCCTCTATCTCTCACGGCCTCTCTTTCCATGTGGCGGAGAAATCCTGATACTAGACGTGCTTGGCCTCTCCCTCCTCCTGCCAGCTCTGTCCCTAAGTTGGCACCCTGGGAGGCCGGGCTGAGGTGGGGCAGAAGCTACCCGAGTCCGGGTGGGACTGAACCCAGCCCCTTCCCCACTCTCTGACAGGCCCCTTCCCCTGCCGGCCCCACCTGCCCTCCTCCCGCCCTCCTTCCTCAGGACCCTGCAGGGTGACTTACATAGAGAATAAAGAGGGCGTTGGCGCTGCCATTCAGCTGCGCCAGTTGGCTCCTGATCTGGCTCATGAGGTTGCTGTGACATGGGTGGCGTGTGGCACAGGTGGCGTTGACAGGAGTGACGGGAAGGGGGCTCCCCGCTCCGTGTTTCCAGTGCAGAACCAGAAGCACTGGCACAACTCCTGGGAACAGGCAGGAAGGAGCAGTGAGCAGGCGGGTGGGGCAGCCAAGGGGCTCACGACCGAGGTCTCTATCTCCCCAGGGACACCAGTGACCCTGCTCTGCCTCCAGCTCCATCTTTGCCTGGCTTCCTAGTTTTAAGATGTCAGTGCCTCAGTTTCTCTCTGTCTCCCCTATCCAGATCTCTCTCTCTGCAGGGGGCAGTGCATGAGCTCTTCCCACAGTTGGAGGCTGAGTCCAGGGTGACACAACCCATCCAGCACTCTCCCTCCGGAAGACACAGGCCTCCTGGCCTCCGAGCCCTTCAGCTGGAAGGCACCGCACCGGGGCCCAGCAGGTCTCAAGGAAGAGGCGCCCCTATCTCCCCACCTCCCGGATGCCCAGATTCCTGAGCATTCCTCAGCTGCCGGCTGAAGCCCAAACCTCCCATGGGGACCACGTGGGAGGGCAGGGGGCTCCTCTGCGGACCCTCTTCTCCCTCCCAAACCTGTCTCTTGATTCTGGATCCCTGGGCCATTTGTCCCTTAACTCCCCCTTACCTTCCATGGCTCCCCTCCAAACGTGGCCATTCCCAGATCTAGGACCCTCAACACCACCCCGATTCTGCAGTTTGGTCCCATTCTCCATCCCCAAAATCATCAATCAAAACTTCCTGATCCCCCAACTCCCAGCCTCCACACCGTCCCCTCTTGTCTACTCCTCCGTTGGTTAGGAAAGGAGAATCCTGGGGTGTCCCAGGCCGCCAGCGCCTTGGGAGGGAGAAGAAATGGTGCTACCCGGAAAAAGAACAGGGAAAAAGGTCGAAAGCCGCCAGGTGGGCGGGGGAGGAAGGAAAGTGAAAGGTGACAGGAGAGCTGGGAGCTGTCTGGGCCTGTCCTGGGTCGCCCTCCCCCAGAACATCTCCCTCCGCTCTCCAGGCCTTTCCGAGGGCCCAGAAGCACGGGCCGGGGTCGACGGACCAGTGAGGCTGAAGACCCCTGAGGCTGGGGAAAGGCGGGCGCAGGAACTTCCCGCCCGATCCCCCTGCAGGGACGGGCCAGCTTCAAGTTCACTCGGGCTGGGTCCCCTGCTCCTCCCACCATCCCAGGCAGGGCCGAGGCCCCAGGATGGCTGGGGGCCCACCACCCGGCTCACCTAGCACAGACCACAGCTTTCCAGGCACTAGCAGAGAGACGCGGCACCTGCTTCCGTCCCGGGCCGGGGATTGCAAGCTGCTCGGCGGCGGCGCCCCTCCCAGGGAGCAGCAGCCCGGGACGCGGTTGGAAAAGAGAAAGCGGAAAGACAGAAAGTACGAAAAAAAAAGAAGGACGGAGGGTGAACCGGGTAGAAAGCAGAACGGGCAGAGTAACCCGGGAGAGTGGCAGGAGAGAGGAGGAGAAGGCGCAGGAGGAAGGCTGCGGCGGCCCCCTCCCTCGCCCGCCACCCTGCGGGCCCGGAGCGGCTGGGCGCGCGGGGCCGGGACCATGTGCCTGCGCTCGCTCCCGGCCGCCACCCAGCGCCTCCGGCCGCCCGGCCGCGGCGCGGGCGCCCCAAGTGTCCGTGTGTCTGCGGCGGGTGGGTGTCCTGCTCGTGACCGCCGAGCGCTCCACGTTGTCGCTGCACCCGCAGCAGTGCGCGGAAGCCGGCGGGGGGCGGGTGGATTTACCTGCCGCCAAGACCTTCATTATGGGCTGGACTCCAGAGGGCCTTGGAGGAGACCTTAGATGCCGGCAGTTTTCAGAGGTTCATGCTCAAACGGGGAATTTGCCTGATTTATATACTGGAGCCTGTGTTGTAAGACAGAGAGAGAAACAGCTATATTTAGCAGGGATCCCCGTCCAGGAAGTTGTTTGAGGTGCATCATAGGAAATTATGAATGGAAGAAAGTGAGAGTAAAGGGGGGGGGGCCGTGAAGTGGGGGTGGGGTGGGGAGAGCAGACTTTTTCCCTCTTCTAAGAATTTGATTGATAAAATTATAATGAACTTTTCGACAAAGCACCCTGTGGTTTTCCTGAGTGGCTTGCTCTGGGAGTTGTTTGAAGTTGGGGGGGCAAGGAGGGTCCCCAGGCCAACTCATTGGGGTCCCCATGGAATTGGGGGCCCCAGACAGCCCTGACTCACCTGGATTTGGGGAGGTGGCTTGAGAATAGACAAGCAGATGGAAGCTGGCCCCTGTAACCCCCTGATGGAGGGGTTAGGGGGGCAGTGGGGAGGAGGCAGTCTGGGGCTTGGCTGAAAAGGAGGCTCCAGGAAGAGGGGCTGGGGCCCCAAGTGGACTTTAGACAGTAATAAAGCAGAACTGAACGTGGGCGCTGGAAGCCACCTCAGTAGTCTCCACCAATCTGCCCACTGCCCCTGGGCAAAGTGGGGCTCCAACGGGAATGGGCTGGTCAGGTTCTCACGGGGTCAGGCCTCCTGGCGGCCATCAGCAAGCCTGCACTGCTGAACTGCTGACCACATGCACCTGTGATGCTGTGGGAACGGGGGCTGGGAAGATGGAGGACTCTGCTCTTTGGGAACAGCCTGGGGAGGAGCTTCTGGGAAGGTGCTGTGTGTCTGGGGTTGACCTAAACCCTTGGCAACCCCACCTTCCCCTGAAGGTGGTGTAGCATGCCATTCTGGAGGGCCACCTGGGGAGGCTTAGCAAATCAGATGGTTTCTGGGAAGAACAGAAATAGCTTGTCACTCCCTGACCTGCCTAGGAAGACCCTTGGGGCTCAGCCGCAGAGTATGATGGTGGCCCCCAGGAGGTACTTCTAGAATCTCTAAGGCAGGATCACAAATTCTGGTGTCTGTTGTGGCCTGTTAGATTTGTAAAGGAGTGAGGAGGGGCAGGAAGGAATGGTGAGGACCAGGGCAAAATGAGCACAGGCACTCCTCCCCAATAAAAAGCACATCCAAAAAATGAAGGGAGGGGGTGCTGGCCAGAGAACACGTATCTGGGGCCACATTGCCCCACGGGTTGCCAGTGGCACCCCCGTCCCGAGAGACATGCCATTGCTCTGAGACCCCATCCCAGTCCTCCCACCTGACCCAGACCAGGAAATAAGACCAGAGACCTGGTTTTCCAAGGTCAGAGAGCCCTGTAGCCTTTCCCTGGCCCCTGATAACCCCTCATCCATCCTCCATGCATGCCCCCAGGTCCTGCCTCTTGCCACACCCTGGGCCTGCCCAGCCAGTCAGTGTTCCTCCCTCATCTGCCATGACCAGCTCTCTGTCCTGCTGCCATCCCCTCCCCCCACACGCCCTGCCCTATCCAGGCTCACTTCCCAAGTTCTCCCAGCGGGCCTGGGATGTGGGGCGATAAAACCGCCCATCCCGGCTGGCACTTCCCAGCAGGAAGGAGGCTGCTAGAGCCCAGACTCGCTCTTCTTCCTCCTCCCTGACCCCACGGCTCGTCTCTTCCTTGGGGGTCCCTGGAAGGTCCCGCCTGGCATGCGCCCCTCCGTACACCTGCTCGGGGATCAGTGTACACCTCCTGGAGGCCCACCCTCCCTAGCCTGGCTCAGGCAACCCCACAGTCCAGGACATCCCAGCTTGTCCCCTCTCACAATTCTCCCCATTCTCCCACACTAGGGCCTGACATGAACGCTGAGCCAGGAGCCCTGGACCAGCCCTCGGGTCCCACCTCCAGTGCTGAACCCGTCACCCGCCTCAGACCCATTTGGCCAGGCCCTGTCCGGGCGTCTCCTTGTTCCCCCACCTGATTTCTTGCTCAGGGTGCCCTGAGTCTCCTGCCACTCTGTCCCACTGGTCTGTCCCTACACCCTTCTGAATGACCTTCCAGGGCTTTACACTGCCCCTGGCTCCCCAGATCCCACAGCAGTCCTATAATCCACCCCCAATCACCATGCACTCTCAGCCCCACCCCATAGGAAACAGGAAATGGGGGCAGAATCTAGAAGGTACTTAACCCCCACCCTGACTGGCACCCTCCATGCCTCGGTTTCCCCTCTCACGGTACCTGACTTGGCCTGTGTGCCCCAAGTGCTGTGGGTCCCTTGGCACCCCAGGCCCAGCCTCCCTCTCCTGCCCATGGCCAGGCGCCACCAGCACTGGACTTCTGCGGGGGAGGCGGGCAGGGTCTTGGGCCGCCAGGCTGTAAGCTGCCTGCAACGTGGCCTCGGTCCCCGGGAATCGGCCGCCCAGGCGCACTCCAGGCTGGCCTTGCTCTCCTGGAGTTTGTTTTCTTCCCTCCCTCTCTACGCTCTGTGTGTGTGTGTGCGTGTGTGCGTGTGTGTGCATGCGTGTGTGTGTGTGTGTGTGTGTGTGTGTGTGTTTCCCCTGTTTCCTCACGGAAGGCATCCTCCCTTCTTGGCTGCCTGCTCCCAGGGTCATGACCCCAGGCTCCACCCTGGAGTGGCAGCCCCAGCCCAGCCCCTTCCAGCTGTGACTTCATCCCCAGCCTGTCCTGCTTCTGCACACTAGGCCTGCTAGCGATGCGACTGGCCTCAGGGTGCGGGGGACAGCTGGGGCCCACGGGGGGCCTCCCTCAGCCTGGGCAGGGCCTCCCAGGGCTAGGCCGGGTGCTGAGTCCAGGTGGCTGTGCTGTCCACTTGCGCATCTCCCCTCTGCAGGAAGGAAGCCCATGTGTGGGCCTGGGGCCTTCCCAGGGACCCTCAGGGCTCTCTCTCTCTCTCTCCCTCCTACAGGCTTTGGCCAGTGTGGCCAACCAACCCCTCCTTTTCTGCTGACTCTCACCCGCCATCCTCAAGCCTCTCCTGGAAAGTCTCAGATGCTTTATTTTTCAGATGGGGACACTGAGGCTCAGAGAAGTGCAGGCACTTGCCCCAGGCCACACAGAGACACTGGAGCCAGGTCTGGAACGCAGGTCTCTGGCTTGCAGGCCACAGGGATGCCAACAGCATCTCATATTACAAGGGTCGTGGAGGGTGGGGACGTACACTTAGACCGCTTCTTCCAGGCTGCCTCCTGCCTCCCTCACCAGACTGGCTTGCGTCTGCCAAGTCCTGCCTGCTCGCCCTTCGAGTGGAGACAAGCCTTATTCCTAACTCTTTGAGAGCTTGGATGGGGTCTGATACTCACAAGTACTCTTGACAGCATTTGCCTCAGGGTTACATCAGAGTAGATACTAAGTATTTTTAAAAGCATTTTACAATTTCCAAGAGCGGCCTGTGACAGATCTCTTATGGAGAAAAGGCATGGAGTCTGGTGGTTTAAAGCGTGGACTCCAGCCTCAATTAGAACCAGATTGGAGGTTTGGCTCTGGCTGACTTTGGGGAAGAGAGCAACTCCTGGCCTCAGTTTCTCCATCTGTAAAATGGGAACAATGGGAACTATGCTATGGGCTTGCTGTGAGGGCTGAGAGTCAGGCCCAGCTCTGAGCACCCTGCAAGCCCTCCGCACATCAGCACCGACCCTCAGCACCTTCCTGTGAAAGTAGGGGCTCTTGTCGCTGTTCTACAGGCGAGGAAATCAGACACAGTCCAGGGCTGAGGGGCAGAACTGAGCAGGACCTGCCCACACTCTCCTCCTGGTGGGTACTGGAGGCAGGACGCCCTTTACCAACTCCAGCTTCAGGGACACCCCAGAAAGATCAAATGGGTTCTGGGGGCAGCTGGCATGGCAGTGGGCTCATTCCCCTCCTACCCCATCCTGGTCCCTGACTACACCCCAGAGCTGAGAGCAACAGCTGACCCAGCCCCGCCACCCCCAGGAGCTGATTCACCCCCCAGGCCCCATCAGAGAAGGAAGGAGACATAGTTCTGCTCAGAGGGGCTTGAATCACCAGCCGCCCCCTGCAGAGCCCTAGAGGGGGATGCGGGGGTGGGGGCCAGCCCCCTGCCTGCCTGTCTGTCTCTTTCCTGGGCCCCAGGGCACTCAGGGGAGAGGGCCGTGTGGCAGTGGCCACTGGCCAGGGGCTGGCAGGGAGGCACCCTCGCAGTCAGGCATCCTGTGTGGGCAGCCAGCAGCAGTTACTCACCAGGTAAGAAGCTCTCCGGGCGCTGGGGAATTCCCCAAGACCAGTGACCCAGAAATGGAGTGCTCGGGGCAACCCCCTCTACCCAAGCCTGTCCTCTCCTTCCTCCACCATCCCTTCCCCTGGGCCCAGCTACGATCTCAGTCCTCTGGGAACCCAGCCAGCGGCTGCTCTCAGCCAGCAGCTTGTGCCCGGCCCCTTGCCTTGATGGTCCCACCTGGGAAAATGAGCCCAGGGCAGTCAGATGGGCCTAGGACGCTGGGGTCTACAGCGTGTGGCCCAGGGCCAGGGCTGGTGAGGGGCAGCCAGAGGAGACAGGAGGAGCTCCCAAACACCTGCCACCGGCAGCCCTGCAGTTGGATGTACTGTCCAAACAGGCTGAAGCCCCTCATTTACTCAGCACTTAAAAGATCAGGGCGCTGCTCTGCCTTTGGGCTCCCGACCCCGCCCCACCATCTGCACCCCACGGCACCATGAGACCATCCATGTGCTCTTGGAGACCTTCCTGTAGCCCTGGCTTGGTTTCGCAAGTCAGCTTTGGGCTGTCTGGGGCTCCGCTGGCAGTGGTGCCTGTGGGTAAGGGCGTGGCTTAGAGCCAGAAGGTCCTGGATTCGAATCCCGCTCACACCACTTACCAGCCATGTGACGGGGCAGCTGGCTTCCTCTCTCTGAGCCTCAATTTCCCCCTAGTACGGGGTGCTGTAGGACCAGCCTCATAAGACTGTTGTGAGGCTGCTAAGTGGGAAACGCGGATAAAGTGCCTGACACGAGGCAGCTACTCTAACCAGAGGTCAGAGTGGTCGCAGAAGGGGCTCAGACCTCAGCCCGAGTCAGAGGCTTGGGGAAAGCCTGGGCCAAGGGTTTGTGCACCAACCCACAGTTAGGCCAGGGAGGGCTCCTGGGTTCTCAGCACACAGAGCATGGGATGCATCCTGGGTAACAGGCCGCAGCAGGGAAACAAGCCATCCTTCCTGCCTCAGGCCCCCGGGAGGCCCAACTGTCGCCCTCACCCCATCAAATCTCTGGTAGGAACCAACTACACCCCCTTGGGGCGAAGCAGAGGCCAGAAACCACCCTGGCCTCCAGCCAACTGCCCCCAGCATCACCCTGACATTTCCAGACTGAGTCTGCGTCAGGAATCAGCCCCTGGAGGTGAATCAGAGTGACTGCATTTTTTCAGTTCTGATGGAAATTGCAAAAGAAGGAGCAGCTCACAGAGCCCAGTCGCCCTCGACCAGCAGCAGGGCCAGGGGCCTTCGTTCCACGGCGGGCTCTGCCCTCAGCCTTCCCACCTTTAGAGTGGGTTGGCTGCTTGCCTACATTTATCAGCATTAACAGAGTGGCATTTTAACCTCTGCAAGCACCTTGACCTCCTCCCGATGGCCCCTGAATCTTGGACCAGTCCAAGCCAGTCATGGGCAGATGTGGAGCGAGATACTGTCACTGTGGGTCTCTGCCTCTTAGTGGATCACAGATTCAGTTTAGAAGGTTGCCTCCAGCAGTTTCAAAAAGGAAACGGAAAATCACCCAGCATTGTCCAGAGCGAGGGCAACCGCTGCTCCATGAGAGTTTTTTTCCCATGTCCGCATGTGTCAGCCTAGGCACCATCCTCTGGCTGCAAGGTGCAGTGTACTCTAACTGTGGGTTGCCATCAAAGATGTTTGTAAGCCACTGGTATCGATGATGAAAGCCAGACCCTAAGGGACTGAGCGGTGACTTGTCCAAGGTCATTAGTAGTTGGCAGCACAGAATGCATGCCTTCTACCTCAGCCATCATGCCTGCCAGCTCAGGATTAGAGCTGCTGCAGGTGGGGCGGGGTGCTCATGGTGGGGGGCAGAGGCCTGGCATCTCCCTGTACTGGCACAAAGGCCCTTCCAGGGCCCAGCCTTCCACTGTCCACTCCCTTCACAGCCACAGACCCAAGGGCTCCCTGCCCTGTTCTGCCCCTCCTAAGTGGGGCCCTGGGGCTAATCACCGGCCTTTCCTTACCCTGCCAGGGAGCCCTTCATCCTCTCCACAGGCAGCAGGAAGAGGAAGTAGCCACTGTCCCCTCTCCAGGGCAGCCTGTGTCTGGGAGCACCCGCTGGGCTCCCCGTGGAGCTGTCTGTCTGGGTCTTAGTGGGGCATTTGCTTGTGTGCATGTGAGTGTGGCAGGGGGGAGGGGTGGTCATGACCTTTATCTGCATGCCTGTGTTTGTCTGTGTCTGGCCCTATGTGTGTGCACACGTGTATCTGTGCTGATTTGTTTACTGCGTGTGGTTGGGAGAGAGCCGGAGCATGCTCATCTCTGGCCGACTTTGTGAGCCCTCCATGACTGTGTGAATGTGTGTGAGACCGTGTGCATGCATCCTGTACAAGAATATGTCTGACCTTGTGTCTGTGTGAGTCTGTGCACGGCAGGAGGTCTCTGGGCACGAGTGGAGAGGCATGGCCCTGTGAGTGTGTGCGTGTACCCCGAGTATGTCTCCCAAGATCCCTGCCCCTCACCCCCTGGCCCCCGCCCCTGGGAACCGTGGGGCAGCCTCGCGTCACAGGCCGCCCGGCAGCTGGCTTCCTCTGCCCCGCCCCAGACTCCCCTGCCCTGGCCACCCTGACTTTTGGCGCAGGGACAAAGCTGATGTCAGAGCTGAGCTGACAGCTTCCTTCTCCCACTGGATTTTCCAAAAAAGAGAGACCACAGCTCAGCTCCTATTAAATAATCACGGGCAGGGGGTGGGGGAGGATGTTTCACTCAATGATTTCCTGAACTCAGGCAATAACAGAACAGGAAGCGGCCCGTGGACCCACTCAGCTTGAAACTGCCCGGCACAGAGGTGGGGCTGGCCTCCCCCACCCGAGGCAGGCTCACTGGGGCCATACTGACCTAGCCCCAGAGATGATGTCAGGGAGGTAGCCGGGCCCTCTCTCCAAACTGTCCCTCAGCCCCGAGGAAATGCTCTGAGGATGGTGGGTGGGAGGTGATGTGAGCCTCAGGCCTGGTGATAAGATGGAAAGAGTGGACGGGTGGGCCTGGTAAGGCTTGGATCACACTCTTCCCTGGGAACAGAAGGAAGGATAGCTCCCTGAAGTCAGGGAAAGGACAGGACAGGTAGGGGAGCAGCTCATGGAGAGCGGTGAGGAGATGGCCAGACCTCTGCATGCACCCTTCAGGCGTCCTGGGTGTGATAGCTGTCTCCCACCAACCTTGCACCCTTGGGCCACTCCAGCCCTGCCTCTGCCCTTCCTGGGGCACATGGCTTCCACTCCACAAGCCCCGAAGGCCCTCAGGAGTCTCTCTCCCCCCATGTCTCCCAAAGCAAACCATTAGGAGGTGCTTCCTAGAGCTTGTTATTACCTCTGGTCCTAACTCCCATCTCCAAGGGAGACCTCTTAATCCTGGTTTTACAGATATGGAAACTGAGGCTCAGAGAGTTGAATGATTTGCCCAAAGTCACACAGAGTGATGGGACCAGGTTTCCACACCATGCCCCACCAGCATCCCTAAAACAGGAACCAGGAGGCCAGGTGTGGTTGGGCAGCCTGGCAGGGCTCCCTGGCAGCAGGGGGCCATAGGGGTCCCTGGGATGAGTAGCCCCTGGGTAACCCCTCCTTCTGCCTGGGCTGGCCACTCAGCCGCTTATCAGCTGCAGGACTCCGTGACACAACCCTGCTCTGATCTTCTGCCCAGCTCGGCCTCCTCCACCCCCCACCCCACCCCTAGAACCGCGTTTCCGCTTCCTCCCTTTCTGGGTGGGACCTCGCCTGCCCTGGGATCACAGGGGGCTGTCTGGAAAGCTGGTGGTCACTGCCTGCCCCGTCTCCACTCTGGCAGTGGGCTGGCGGCAGGGGACCCTCCTAGAAGGGGGACAGTGGACTACAGCTCTGCATTCTCAGACTCCCGAGGGCCCTCTTATTTCCCCAAGACATCTCAGCCTTTGGGGAACACTTAGAGACCATCATGGCCTCTGCTGGCTTCAGTGTCCCCATTTGTAAAGGGAAAAGGATGGAAAGGGGAGGCTGCAGTAGGGAAGTGGGGCGGAGGGTGGGAAAGGATTCGGTGGGCAATCTGCAACCAGCCAGACCTCAGGTGCTGTCCTAGATCTGATGCTTATGAACTGTGGACCTCAGACAGGTGACCTCATCGCTCAGGCGGGCCTCAGTTCCAATGTCTACAAATTGGGGTGCAATAGACTCTTGGGTGGGTCGTGGAGGAATGAGAAAGCCTCCTCGGTGCCCTGGAAAGCTGGGCCCAGAGAAGGGAAGGGCCAGGGCCACTGCAGAGGCACAGGGCCCGCCTTCTCCAACACCAGCCGCTTACGTCGGCTCCAAGACACGGGCTGCAGCGCCCCCCACTGCTCAGCGGGTAGCAGGCATCTTGACCCCGACACTACCGGCCAGCCCCGGCCGGCCTGCCTCCACCAGGGCCTCCCCCGGGGCTGGGCAGGGCGGGATTTGGGGATTGAGGAAGTGGGTGGGGATTCCTGAGGCCCGGAGCGGAGGGTGGCGGAGGCTCCAGGCCCGGCCGGGGGAGGGATGCTCGCGGAAGGGTACCGCGGGGGCCTCGAGCGGGAGGACGGCCGCAAGGGGGCGCCGAGGACCGCACACGGCGGGCTCGGGGTCGGGGCAGCCTGTCTGGGTCCCCCTGGAGCACCTGCTGGAGGAGGAGGAGGGAGAGAAGGGCCCCCTCCCACCCACCTCAGTCCCCGGGACCCCCTAGTCCTACCCCGGACAGGCCCTGAGGATGGCCCTCGGGAGCTGGACCCCCAAAAGCCTTTTCCCCAGTCCTTGGGAACTGCTGAATGGCAAAATTGGGTTCAAGCCCCTTCTTGGGTTATTCATACCAGGGTGCCCCTACTCTGGTGCCAGGTTCTGTGCAAACTTCACTTAGATTTTTCTTTCTCCTTAATGCTCCCCAAGCTGGTGCTTCCACAGTTAACCCCATCTTCCAGGGTGAGCAAAGCACAGAGCAGTCAAGTCCTGCCCCTGCCCAAGGTCAAAAATGTAGGGGCCATGACCTTGACTGACCATGCACCCCAGAGCCCCCCATGAGGGACGTCACTTTGGCAAAGACCCTTTTGCTGCTCCCCGAAGCAGAGGTAGGCAGGGCCTCCCTATGACTCACTGCAGCCCCTCTGCAGGGACAGAAACCCTCTGCTTGCTGTATCCCCATCTGAGGGAGAGCAAGGTCGCCATGGGCTCAGAACCCTCCACTTTTCGGGGGAGAAGGGAACTTGAGGGACCCTTGGGAATCCAGGAATCAAGATTCCCAGAGGGGTGACTTCTCCAGCATCATGCAAAACCAGGATTCCAGCCTCCTGTCCAGCGGGCTGTCCTCTGCCCTTTAACCTTCCATAATCTTTAACTCCTTGTGTGTCTGCATGACACTCCTATTGGGTGTGTCCTCTCTACCTCAACATCCTCAGAGAAATGTGCAGGGCACATGTCCCCATGTGGCTGGGAGACGGAGGCCCACAGAATGGTGTGTGCCCCCGGGACCCACACGGAAGGGGATGAGGTTTACCCTTGCTGAAGACACATTCAGGGCTGGCATTTATCCCGGCCCTGCTCCCCCCCAGGGAAGCCTACCGTGGTCTGTAGCCCGTATAGGTCTCTCTGCAGTCTCCCTGGGTATCCGCCGGGTCTTCAGTGGGACACCACTGGCTTTGGGGCCAGGCCCCCTCTACTTCCCTCTCCTGCTGAAACTTCCCGTCAAGTGCAGGGTGGCCCTGAGGCTCCCCCCACTTCCACCCCACACACCACACCCCCCACTGAAGGCTTGGGGGCAACAGAGGCCGAGAACCCCAGGAGCCCGGCCACACTGCACCGACGCAAGTAAGGCAGGGTCTTTGGCGTGGCTGAGGGGAAAGGTGAGGCTGGAGGAGGACAAGGGGTGACCCTGTGCCCCGTGCCCCTACCCAGGGCTGCGTGGCGAGGCTGCTGGGACCTGAGTCACAACTGCCTGGGCCACGCCCAGCCTGCCTGGGTGACCCAGGCCAGCATAAGGCGATGACTGAGCGGCCCTCCGCATGACCAGCCAGGGTGGCCTTAGGTGTTTTGACTCAGACCTGCCACAGGCCGTGTGCACAAGGGCCATGCCTCCTTGTCCTTGTCCCCAGCAGTCACAGGCTACAGACACCACCCTGGACACCACGCACTCCCAAGCCACCACTCCCTGCTCTGGCACCCACCTCAGAGCCCGGGAGTCACCTGGCCTGTCTCGTCTGCCCTCTTCCATAGGCTCCAGGGCCCCTCCTGCCCAACCCACCTTCCTCGGAGACCTTCGCCCCTCCGAGCGAGCAAGCAAGTGGAGCCCAGCCCTCGGGACGGCCCAGGAAGCAGGGAGTTGGGCTGGCTGAGCTGAAGATCTCCCCACTGTCCCCGTGGACTGTGACCCTTCCCTCGGCATGGGAAAGGGGTCCCAGGCCTGGCATGGAGGGCAGGGTGGCGGGTGGGAGGGCGGGGCGACAGAGACAAAGAGAAGAGCTGAAGAAAAAAACTAATAAGGGAAAAGGAGAGAATCAAGAGGCCATAGCTCGGGGACCTGATTGGTGGCAGCTCGCGACAGCGCGGACGAAGCCCTGTGTTTGTGCTGTCTCCCAGGATATCCGCTGCAGCCCGGGAGGCAGGCCAGGCTAGCCCACTGTCACAGAGAGGGAAGCTGAGGCTCAGCCCAGGGGCACACGGCAGGCTGGCTGGGCTTTGAACTCATCTTGCTTGACTCTCATGTACTTGTTCATCCAGAAAACAAACCACGTTAAAACTGGTGGACAGCCAAGAGGCTGAAGCCACGGAGGTGGGAGACGTGGCTCTGACATGTGCAAGCCGTGAGTTTGTCTTGTAAACAGACGGGAAGCGTCGGCCCCATCCCTGCCCTTTTCCAGGCCCCCTGACCTAGAGATCTTCCCATCGTGTGCATTCTGTGCGGCATTGCCTGGGGCTGCGACTGTCGCCCTGAAAAACTGGAAAAGGAAGGAGAAAACCTGGCTCTGTGATGATGCATGCAGCAGGGCCAGGACCCCTTTACATTCCCACAGCATGTGGCCACTCTGTACCTCCACGCCAGCCACTGTGGGGGCCAAGGCGGGGGTCACGTGCCATCGTAGGCTCACAGGATATCACCACTCCAGGGAAAAGGTGGCACAGGGGGTCAGCTCACTCCGTGGTCTAGAACACCATCAGAAGCCCAGCCTGGCTGCCCGCCACGGCAGGTGGTCATGGAGGACCCAGCCTCACAGCGGTCGGCACTGTGGAGGGACACGGGCCGTCAGAGACTGTTTGTTTTGACTCCAGATTCAGACTTCAAAAATGGCCCCCTGCAGGCCACCTGGAGCCCCCAGGCAAGCCCCACGGCCCCTCTGGGTGGGGGAGCCAAGGAGGAGGGGCATCTGAGTCTCCCTGAGGGTGGAAGGTGTGGGGAGCGGGAAACGCAGGCATGGGGAGGGCAGGCTGCCTGGATGCCGAGATGAAGTGGCCAAGCTGGCCGGGCCTCAGAGCAGGGGCCCGGCATGCTATATGAGTTTGGAATTTAGACCACATCCAGGGAACCAGGAGCTGTGTGGCAGTGGGGAGAGAAGGAGGTGTGTCCCAGAAAAGGAGTGTGGGAGAAACTGCAGGACATGGTGATCAGTGGGAGGAGAGAGGCTCGGAGAGGAGAGGGATGGCCTGGAGTGTGGAACGTCTGTGAGGGCAAATAGGAAGCAGGAAGCAGGGGCCCACAGGGCTCCCAGCAGCTGGGTCTGTGGATCTGGGCTTGGGAGAGGACCAAGCTGGAGATGGCGGTTTGGGGGCAGCTGCGGCTATTGTCTCACTAGGGGACAGCACGGAGGTGACAAGTCCTCACAGGTGGGACCCGTGGGAGTCCCTCTCCAGAGTCTGGAGCCTTCTGATCTGCTTCCCACAGGGTGGGGGCTGCTGCAGCTCAAAGTCATCTTGGACACCTCTCCTGGGCATAGAGGAGGGGGCTGGCAAGGGGCCAGGCAGGGGTCGGGGGCAGCCACCCTGGGCATCTCAGTTCTTCCCCTGCAAAGCAACCTCTGCCCCCTCTGTGGGCAACCGCATGCCCGCCGCAGCACCAGCTACCTTCCGCTCTGGGAACCCGAAGTGTGCCTGGCTTTTGGTGTCTGCCACCTCCCACCCACAGCTTCCCAGCAGCCCAGCCTGAGGAAAGCTCCCCACCCCCATGCTGGGGCAGAGGAGGAAAGAGTGAGGCTGGCCCCTGCTATTGGCAGCACCCACCTAGGCCAGGCCTCCTGGCATGCTGCTCAGAGCTTTGACTTTCTTCAGGCCCCTGTCTGCCCTGCTCCTCACTGAGCTCCTACCGGGTGCAAGCAGTGTGCTAGGTGCTGGGATGGAGCAGAGGGAAGCAGATGCAGTCTCCACCCTTGCCAGCTCCAGGCTAGTGGGGAGGCAGGAGGTAATACAAAAGCCACATTGGGTAAGGGCTCCCCAGTGATACAGTTGTGAGAACAAATGACCAAGTTGCTGGACCTAGGCCATGGACAGTGGGGAAAAATAGCTGAAGACACACTGACCAAAAGCACAAAGAACAGCATTCCAAGCAGAGGGAACAGCATAGGTGGAAGCCTTGTGGTAGGAGGGAGCTTGACCCTACCAAGAGCCAAAAGATGGTCTGTGTGACAGGAACCCCAAACCAAGGGAGAGCCTGATGGGGAGCAGCGGAAAGCCCTTACTAGGTACTTAATAAAGTGCCTGGAATACAGCGGGCACTGCCTGGGAGCACTGGGTTGGGAGTCAAGCACCTGGAGTTCCGACCCCAGCCCTAATGCAGTGTGTGACCTTGAGCAAGACGTGTCCTCTCTTTTTGGTAAATCAGTGGTGCCCTCACTCATATACTCTGATCCCTGAATACTCAGAGCCTTTGTCCTGACTCTTCCTGCCACCTACAGGCTCTACCCCTTCTCCCTTGCGTCATTCAGGTGGCAGAGCGGATGTCTCCTCTTCCAGGCGCCGCCCTGACCACCCGCGCCGCCTGACTCTCACTCGCCAAGGCATCACCCTGCTGTATTCTTGCTGAGCTCACACTGCCATCCGGCTGCTCCTGCCGGCTCTTCAGGTTGTGTACCGTCTGTCTGCCTCCTTGACTGGGAGCTCGGTGGCCTTGAGGATTCACAGAATTGTCTGCAGAGTTATGGAGGGTGAAGATGCTCCTGCCCTGGCCTCTAATAGACCTAAATTCAAGATGTGCCGCCCCCAGTAAATCTGCTCTGAGACTGTGGGCAGCTCACACAAACTCTCTGAGTCTCAGTCTTTCCATCTGCAAAGTGGATCACCGCTGTTGCAGAGAGATCCACATGGGGCTCGCCACCGCTGAGGTGAAGGCCTATTCCCACACGGGCCCCAGTCCCAGGAAGTGAGGGTGGCCCAGAGCTGGCCCAGGTCAAATTCATCTGCTTCTGTTGGCCGTGCCCTTGCGCTGCCTCAGCATGTCGGCCGCCTATCGGTGCCCCTCTGGAGGTGCCTCTCCTCAGCACCGGGAGGGAGCCCAGTTTTCTGGGGGCCAGATGGAACCTCGACCCCCCAGGGGTCTTCAGGAAATGGTTTCAAGCATATGCCAGGTCCCCAGGCCATGTTTGAGGCAGGATCTCTTATTATCTTGTCTGTTTCACGCAACACACATCAGCGCACCTACCCCCAGCCACACAGCCACGGAGGCTCCAGACTCCAGCCTTCCCTTCCTCTTCCTCTCTTGCTCCCAAGCCCTGACACCCCTAGGTCTCCGAGTCTCAAGAGAAACCCATTCACACACAAGAAATGCCTTATCTGTATCTGAGACACCCGCAGATCAGACCCCAAGGCCGACTGGGGCTGTGACTTCCCTTCCTGGGTAGGGCAAGGACCTCCTGCCCAGTCCTCCGGTGGTGGGCGCCTGTGGCCTTGCCACCTAGGACCCCCCCCACACACACCATCATCCCCAAAAGGCTAGGGCCTCTGAAATCCTCTCCCAGAAGACAACAGAGACACAGGGGATTTAGAAATCAGACAATCTTTAAATATATGTTGGCATAATATTAACATTAAATACACATCATAAATAAGCCTTATAAATAAGAAACAGATAAAAACTGATAAAAGTCAATAAATTAGTCCTGTCACTCCAAGGAACTGGCCCAGCAGCCTTTGGGGCCCCCTCCAGGAGGGCAGTGGTTTCAGTGTGAGAAAATTCCATGATTCACCACCAGGGGGAGCAGCCAGCGGCCCGGAGCCGAGACTGGCCACTTCAGGCACTAGGAAGTCTAGGCTGCGTCCATTCACACCTGGCGTCCCAATTTATGGGGAGAATTTAATAGCCATCCTATGTCACAGAGTTCCAGTAACTGACAGGCAGAGAGGACTTTACACAGTCCCCAACCCCCTTGATTCACAGAGAAAGTTGGGGTCCAGAGAAGTAAAGTGGCCTGCCAGAGGCCACACAGGGAGTTACTAAGAGCCAAGCTGGGACCTGAGCTCTGTTCTTTGGGTGCCCCCAGATCAGTGCCCCTTGTAGGACCCTCTGCCCCTGTCACAGCTGCCTAAAGTGAGGTCAGCCAGATGTCCAGCTGCCTGGCCTGAGTCTGGCTATGAGGCATAGGAGGCCCGCTCAGGTCCTGACCTCCCCCTCAGAACCGTGCCACCACGGAAAGGAGGAAGTCTGGGGGCAAGGGCCCTGCGAGTCATGAGAGGCAAGGGCCGGCAGGCCTCTGGGGAGCGGACAAGGGGGGATGGTCAGTCTGGCCATGAGTCACCCTGTGTCATCAGGCCCCTGAATCAACGGAAAGTTGGCCCCATGTGGCCTGACCTGGCCACCCCGCAAGGACTGGGGAGCTCAGAGCTGGGGGGTCAACAGCGTGACCCTATCCCCCCAACACAGAGGAGGTAGAGGGACTTGCCTGGCTCCCACCCCATAAAGTGCACTTCTTCAGGAGTGGGTGGCCCTGGGGAGATGCCATCCTGTAGAATACCTTCTGATCCTTTATCTGCCAGGGGGCACCCCTGAGGCTACCGAGGCATCTGGCCCCTGGGCATGAGTCTCTTGTCTCTCCTGGAAGGTTGCATCCTGCAGGTCCTCTTCCGCAGAGCCCGCCGGGGGCTGTGTCTCCGGCTCCTGCTCGGGTTCTCCTCCCACCCTTGCAAGACCTGTTGCACGGAGTGCATGAGGCTGTGGTAGCTATGCAGGAACCTGCAGCCTTCCAGCTTGCGCTGGAAGGCGTCTGTGGCCGGGCTGGGTGACGGCGAGGCCCCTGGGCCTGCCTGTGTGGGCTCAGCCATCTCGGAGGAGCTGGGGAGCAGCTGGGCCATGCAGTGGAGGTTGTTTCTGAAGCCGCGGATGGTCAGCTTCACCCTATCCAGCATGTCCAAGTCCTGGGCCTTGGGGAGCTCCTGCTGTAATGTGGTCAGTCTGTGCAGGACGTGGCGCAGGAGGACACTGAGGGTCCTCAGGAAGCCCTGCCTGCCGAGCCTCCGCAGGGCATCCTCGCTGGGGAAGGCCCCGGGGCGCCCCTTGCAGTGTTCCTTCAGCCCGCTCACATCCAGGCCTTGCACGCGGATCTGGGGGGAAACGAGAATAATCGGGGAGTGAGTGCTGCAGCTGCCACCACACATGCACAGAGACGCGTCTGCTCAAGTCAGCCTTGAAATGCTTGCCTCGTACAACCCCCAACTAATCCTCCCATTGAACAGATCCAGAAACTGAGGGCCCAAAGGGAAGGGGACTCCCTGGTCACTGCAGGCAGACTGGGGAGGATGCTGGGGGCCTGGGGAGGTAACCACACAGGCAGTGATCACGGCATGGGGAGTGTCAGTGTGGACGTACCCGTGAGCTTCAGGAGGGTGGGACTCTGTTCTGTCACTGCTACCTCTCCAGGGCCTAGAACAAGGCTCGTGGTAGGTGTGCAGTAATCATGCTAGACAACGGGGGAGTAAGGCAGAGACCCTCCAGGCCCGCTGAGCTGGGCAGCCCAATGGTTTCCTTTGCGCCTCAGGGCAAGGCCTGGGACGATGTGAGTGGAATCGTTCCTGGACTAACAGGGGGATTCGGCTTCCCACCTGCCCTGTGTTGAGTGGGCTCTGGGGGGATAGGGCTAGCCCGGATCCTCTCTGGGAATCCCCCTGCCCTAGCCCCGCAGCGTCCGGCCCTCGAGGGCCACCAGGGACCAGCACTCACATAGGCGTCCAGGAGCGTGCTGCTGTGCCGCATGAGGTCCGCTTGGTTCCGGAGCTGCCCGAGGAGCTCTTGGTACTGGTCCAAGCAGCTGCCCATGGCCGCCGCGCTCAGGAACAGGACTCCAAGGACCAGACCTGGGGCAGAGAAGAGGGTGTCACCTGACCTGGTGAGGAAGCCACAGGCGGGCAGCCTTCAGAGGGGAGGGCACTCAAGAGGGCCTCAGGGGGGCAGCCCAGCATCCCAGGCTTTGTGCTGTTGAGGGCCGGGCTGGGCACTGCGAGTGCACCAGAGCTCCTGCCAGGGCCACTGCCACCTCCCCAGGGAGCCACTGCCCAGCTGCCAATCTCTGCCCTTCACCAAGCAGGCTTTGGAAAGGAGGTTGTGGGGCACAGCTGAGGCTCCCGCACCTGCCGATCCCACCAAGCTCAGGAGCTGATGCCGGGCAGCCCAGTGCCGCCGCTCTCCGCGCGTCCGCGGGGCTAAGAGCCTGGGCCCCCCGTAACAGACCTCAGCCCTCCATGCAAGGTGGGCGTGAGAGGGCTTCCGAGTGGGCAGCCTGGGAACAGCCTAGCACCCTGAGCTATGTCTGCAGAATCAGGAGAGGCTGCCTTTCCCACCAAAGGTTGTCTGGAAAGGATGTGCCAGATCATCTAGTCCGTGTCCCCGTTTTGCTGACAGGAAACCAAGGCACCAAAAGAGAAGGGCTTGCCCAGGTCACGGAGGGCCAGCACTGTCCCCGCGCCTCTCATGCTTCCCTCTTCTCTCCATAAGTGGCCAGTCCTGTCAAGCCCACCAGAGATGCTGTGAGCCGGAGCGCTCAGGGGGGCGGGCCTGGCCCACCTGCCCCACCCCGCACACCCACCAGGCCATGTGGTCGGAAGGGGCCTGTGGTGCAATGGCCCGGAAGGCGGTGACACCATATTCCCTTCCTGAGAGGAGCCGGCCCCTTGGGGAAGACATGGCTGGGAGGGCTGAAGGGCTGGCTGCCCGGGCACAGCGACTACGGGGCTCCCCGGCTGCTTCCCGGGTTTCCGCTGCTGGGCTGCACCGAGGGCCCTGTGAGCACTGTGTGCATATGGAGCAGGGTGTCCACGCGGCCGTGCATCAGGTGTGACGTGAGGAGCGGCCAGCTTCACGCAGGCATTGTGCCTCATGTGCTGAGGGGTCCCCAGGCTGCATGCGGGGTTTCCGGGTTGGTGAGATTGAGGTCTCTGGATGATGTCATGCGGCTCTGTGTGCATGTCGCCCCATGGGTGTGGCTGTGTGTGCTGTGTGACTGTGTGGGCTCCAGGGCCCCCAGGCCTGGCTGGGTGTATCCATCCCAGACCCTGTGAATCGGGGCGAGAAGGAGGCACTACAGCCCCTCCAAACATCACACCATTTTCCTGCTCAGCTTCTGCAACTTCCTCCTCTGCTTAACACATCTCCCACCTCCCCCCTACTTCCCCAGCCTCTCCCCCAATCTATGCCCTTCCCTCACTGTGCCCAAAGTTGCCTCTATACTACCTCCCCCTGGAAGCCTTCTAGGGTTACCCCTTCTCCACCCTGGGAAGAGGCGGTGCTCTTAGGGGCCCCTCTCTCTGCCTGATGTCCTGGCTCTCTCCCTTTCCCAGCATCCTTCTGCGTGGTGCCCGTCCCCAGCTCTTGGAGGACAGAGGGTGCCCCTGCTCCGCACTGGCACCTGTGGGTCCAGCAAGCAGGTGCTTCTGTGGAAGAAGGAAGTACTTACTGAGCAGCGTCCTCCGAGTAAATTGTGCCCGCATGTTGAGAGCCTGAGCTCCGGCCCGTGCCCGCTGGGGGTGACACCTCCTGCCTGGGAGCCCTGCGGGCTGGCAGCCACTTTATGCCCGCTGGGCCGATTGGCCAACACCTCGTGAGGTGGGTGGGGAGGGGGAGGGCAGGCCTTCTGGGAACATGACCCCAAAAACCAAAGTTTCCACGGGCGGCCAATGGGCGCTGGGTGCGGCGGCATGCCTGCTCCTCCTCCTGTTTTCTTCGAATTCGTTCTTCGAGGTCAGCCCCACGCCCAAGGATGATGCAAACCGCAGCCTCAGGCTTCCTGGGGCAAGTGTGGAGCAAGGGGGTCTCTGCCATCTGCAGTGGGCTGCTCCCAGGGCAGAGCGGAGAGTCCGCCAGTTGGGCCCCCGTAGGGCCCACAGGCTACTGTGGTTTGGGGCTGAAGAGAGCAAGACATCTTCCTTCTTGAATGCCCTTCCCGCCCTCCCGCCGGGGCTGTTGGGACATCTGTGAGCGGAAACCACCGGGCTCTGGGCACAGAGCCAGACCCAGGCTGGCAGCCCCGAGATTGTGGTTTTGGCCCCACGACCTGCATCCCCCAGCAGGGTTCCTGGCTGCCTCCTTGCCCCACTATGCACCCTCACACAACCAGCCTTCCCCACCCCAGGCCCATTGCTCACCACCGGGCCTTTCCCTATAGACAGGGTCTTCTGGAAGAGCCAGGCACTTGGAGCAAGAGCAGCAGGAGATCAGGGTTCAAACCCGCTGATATGCTGTGTGATCAGAGGTGAGTTGCTTGACCTCTCTGCCTCAGAGGCCCCACCTGTAAAATGGGGATTAGAGAAGCATTTCTGGCCCACCTCACGGGGCTGCCGCCATCATGGACATAAAAGGCAAAAGTCCTTTGAGGAAAAAAGAAAAGATAAAATTCTAATTTCAAGTACTAGCTACAAGGGGTGAAGGGGGGCACAAGGTAGGGAGGGGATACTGGGGGTGCGGCGGTGTCGGGGAAGCTGGGGAGGGGGAGCTGCTACACGACAGCTGGGGACCAGGTTTCACTTTCTGTGAAAGTAGTGATCATGGGTTGGTCCTCTGCTTCTTGCAGACCTCTGAACATCAAAGCAAAGGGGCCCTGGCGACGATGGGGTAAACTGAGGACTGGCTGAGGGCGCACAAGGATGGGGAGGGGCTGGCCCGGCACATCTGCCAAGTCCTTGGCCGGCAGCCTCAGGGGCCCAGCGGGGAGGAGGCCTCAGAGTTCTCAGGTGCCAGGCCGGGGCCCCTGGGGGCTGCCAATGAGACCCCAGCTGCTCCAGCTGGGGGGGCCTGGGGCCTGTGGGGCCTGGACAAGGTAGTGGACATGGCCCAGAAGGAGGAGGACCAGAAGCCCTCCCATCCATCCCTGCCCCTGTTAGCCATCGTGACCATCACGGCCTAACTGCTCTCCCTTCCGTAGACATGCCCACAACCACTCATGTATTCATTCTGCAAGCTTTTATTTGACCCTGCTGTGTGCCAGCCACTCCCAGGTGCTGAGGATCCAGCAGTGGACAAAACCACCCCTGAGCCCAGGAGGCTCCTCGTCCACCCCCGCTTCCCTGGCACCCCAGTGTGACGCTCACCCCACAGGTCCAACCGCCCCACCATCGCCACGCCCAAGGATCAGTTCTGGATTCTCCTCCTGAGAGCGTCGCTTCTGCTGAATTCCTCATCTCTGTGCCCACCTCCGCAAGACCATTTCCTGTAGCCCATGCCAAGCCCAGGATTCATTTCACATCCTTGATCTCATCTTGGGCGAGAGAGCCCTGGGGAGGGATGCTCGGCTCAGCTCCCTTTAATGAGGAAACTGCAGCTCAGAGCTCAGGAGCTTCATCCCGCTGGAGAGCTTCTTGCCCCTCTCAGCTCCTGCTGGGCCGTCTCCACCCTTGGGGGACAGCCACATGCTTTCCCTCGTTCTCCCCTCCCTGTGGTCCAGGGAGGCCATATGGTATCCTTGGTTAAAGAGGCATCCAAGACCCGGAGAGGGGAGGCCGCCTTGTCTGACATCACTCTGCACGGGAACAGTTGAGAGGAGCAGGGACCTCAAATCAGGGCTGTCAAATCTGAATGATCCCCTTCTGAGCATGAAGCTGACCGTCCTCTCGCCTGTGTGGGTCCTGCGGATGAGGGTCACCAAAGGCAAAGAGGGCTTATGTATTAGGGTGCTCAGGTTGCCGTTACAAAATATCACAGACTAGGGGCCTTAAATAACAGAAATGTATTTTCTCACAGTCCTGGAGCTGGAAGTCCAAATCAAGGTGTCAGCAGGCTTGGTTTCTTCTGAGGCCTCTGTTACGTGGCCCGGAGATGGCCGCCTTCTGTGGTCCCCTTGCATGGTCATCCCTCCACCTGGTGTGCCTGTGTCTTCATCTCTTCTTCTTGTAAGGATGCTAGCTCTGTTAGGTTGGGGCCCACCTGTGCGACGCTGTTTTGCTTTACCTCTTTAAAGGCCCTGTTTTCAAACACAGCCACAGTCTGAGGTGCTGAGGGTGATGCCTTTAACATATGGGTTGGAGGGACAAAATTCAGCCTAGAACAGCTTGCAAGGGTCAGCCTGGCTGGAGGGCCGCAGGGAGTGGGGAATACTGGCAGAGAGCCCAGAGTTAGGAGGGAGGGAGCAGGGACTGGAGGGAGGACAGGGACTGTCCCCAAGGTGAGGAGGCCCGGCTGCCCAACCGAGTGAAGCATGAGGGCAGATGCGTCAGCGTTTCTGGTGAGGTCAGCACCCAGTGACGTCCCTCTCGCCATCAGGAAAAGCTTGCAACACGGCCCAGCCAGTATAAATAGGCCTCCGACCACAGGCCCGGGCTGTCCCCTCTTCTCGGGCCGCGTCAGCCAGGTCCGCGTGATTCGGAGGGGAAGAGAGGCCAAGCTTGGTTCCTCAGAACTGCTGTTTCCTTGCCCTTCCGGCCCACCCTCTGGCTGGGGGGCCCTCCCCTTTATATGTGAGGAGAGGGCCTGGGCATCCTGGGAGGGGCGGGTCAAAGCTGGAGACTGAAGGCCACTCAACTGGGTGGGAGATGGTGGTTCCCCACCTGCTGTGGGGGAGGCGCAGGCCAACCCCAGTCACAGTTGCAGCCACTTGTAAGGCCCCTGCTCTCAGCTCAGTCACGTCCCCTTTCCGACCTTCGGTTTCCCCTCTGTAGACTGACTGCCCCGGGACAACCGAACAACCCAATTTAAGCACGGGCAAAGGTTTGAGCAGACATTCCTCCAGAATAGACAGACAAGCGGCCAATGAGCATGGAAACAGGGCAACACCGTCAGCCACGAGGGACATGCAGAACCAGCTCCACCTGAGATACCTCTTCACACCCACTAGGGGGGCTGCAGCCAAGGACAGACACCACCGCGTGCTCAAGGGGCTGCACAGAAATCGAAGCCCGAGTCCCCTGCTGCTGTGAATGATTTTAAAATGGAGCAGTCACTTTGGAAGACAGTCTGGTAGTTCCTGAAATGGTTAAACACAGAGATGTCATACACCCAGCTGTTCCACACCTAGATATATGCCCAAGAGGATTGAAAACATGCATTCACACAACTTGCATGCAAAAGTTCACAGCAGCATTTCTTTACAATAGCCAAAAAGTGGAAGTAACCCAAATGTCCATTAACAGAAAATGGATTAAAAAAAAAAAGAAATGTGAGCTATCCATAGGGTGGGACATGATTCAGCCACAAAAAAGAGTGCGACACGGACACATGGTACCATGTGGATGAGCATTGAAAACACAATGCTAAGTGGAAGAAGCCAGTTACAAAAGACCACATATGATATGATTCGTTTGTATGAAATGCCCAGGACAGGTCAGTCCCTGGGGACGGAAAGCAGGTAAGTGGTGTCCAGGCACTGGGGTAGTCTGGGGACAGGGAGTGACAGCTGATAGGTGTGGGGTTTCTTTGGGGTGATCAAAATGTTTTTGAATTACATATGGGCAATGGTTGTACAATCTTGTGAATGCATTAAAAACTACCAAATTATACACTTTAAAATGAAGAAATTGACGGTATGCAAATTATATCTTGATTTTTTATAACGCAGTGGCAAATACTACCTCATAGCAGGTGTTCAACAAACATTACCCATCAGCCACTGGGGCAGACGGAGGCGCACATCTGCTTATGTCACCGGGTGACTTTTAGGACAGTTGGGAAAGACAGCATTACATAAACCCTGGGGTGAGCGAGGATGGACCAGCACCTCCCCACCCCCACGAGGTCAGCGCGGTCACCCCTGGCTGGGGGATCCTTGGGCTCCAGGACTGCCACAGAGTTCTTTTGGGACCTGGCATGTCCAGGGGTGTGGGATACATGTCCCCCTGTGCCCAGTGACTCTCCCAAATTGGGTAACTGAGCCCCTTCCCGGGGCCTAAAGATCTATGCAGGGAAGTACAGTAGGGAGAGGGAGAGAAGGAACTCTCTTCTGTTCATGAACCGCTTACTGTGTGCATCCCTTCAGCCAGAGGTCCAGGCCCTGCTGCAGGACACCCCCAGGCCTGGCGTAAGGCAGGTGGGAGCCTGTGCATCTACTCTGAGGCAGATGACCTGGACACAAGGCGGCTGCCCTGCCATCCTCTCTCTGGCTGGCCTGGAACACCCCCGCCCCAGCCACCCTCTCTGAGCCCAGGGTCCTGTCTCTTGAGGTGAAGGGACAGGAGAGATGGCCACAGAAGGGCCTACAACCCTCCAGAGCCCCAGGGGTCCCTCAGCGCTCAGATGCCACTGTCAATAAAAACAAGCCTCAACATCAGACAAGGGCCAGGAAGGCCCATGGGGTCCTGACTTTTCTCATAATGACAACATGCGATTTTGAAACATCGCATTTGTGCCAGAAATGTTTTGGTGCCCCAGACAGATGCTGTCCGCCCAACGGTAATAATTGGGCACACTTCTGGAGCTCCCGTGTGCCAGGCCCAGTTCTGAGCATTGCACATGGGCTAGCTCACTGAGTCTTCATAACCACCTTATGAGGCAGATTGTTGTCTCGGTCATGTAGATGGGGAAACGGAGGCCTGAGAGATGGGGTATTTGGCAGAAGGTCACACAGCCAGGAGGGAGCCAAGGCAGGTCAAACAGCTCTTGTAGCGGGGAGACGGGAGATCCACTCCTACAGGGGTGGCTGCCCAGGGCAGGTGCTGGCCAGGCAGAGCATGAGGGAGGAGGTTGGTATTTCTGCAGGTCTGGAAAGAACGCCAGTTTCATTGGCAGAAGTGCAGAAAAGAGATGCTACAAATTCCATGTTGAGAGAACTGCCCGAGGCGATGTGCGAGCAGAACCACACAGGCCCAGTTAAGAGAATGGCAGGTGTGGCTGGAAGTCTAACAGAGAGGAAGCACGGCAAGGAAGGAGAGTGACTGAGCCATTCCCAAAATGGCTTTGTTGCATTTGCAACCCCTGCAAAGGGGCTCTTACAATACAACCTGCTTAAAACACTCCCCTGGCTTCCTGTTGCCATTTACATAAGCCAAAGTCATTACCACAGCCCCAGGCCCTGCCCACCTCCCCACACCTCTCTAACCCACCACCCTCCCTGGCTTTCACCAGTCCCTCAGGGGAAAGCTGAGCACTTACCCCAGGGCCTTTGCACATGCTATTCCCACTGCCTGACACTCCATCCACTGAACTGCCACCCAGACATCGGGGTCCAGTCCAAGCTTCATCTCCTCCAGGAAGCCCTCCCTAACCTTCTCCCACCCATAGCAGGTTCTCACCCCCCATGACTCTCCCAAAGTACCGTGTATCCTTTGTAGCACCTTTCAGAGCTGTACATTTTTACAACCGTAGTGTTGTCTCCCCAGCCGGACCGTGTATATTCCAAGAGGGCATGCACTGTGGTTGTGGCTCCCCATTGCTCTCCAGAGCTCAGCACACGCCATGGAGTGTAGCAGGTGTGCAATAAATCCTTAGTGAATGGATAAATGGAAAGCCCAGATGTGTCTCCCTCGCACATCAAATGCCAGGCCTCTAGAAATGCACCTGGCTGCTGGCTGGGAGCACGTCCCCTTCTGGTCATCCTCCCCCCAGGAGATCAGAATTATATCACTAACAATACACTGAAGCATGTGATCTCGTTTTTAGGAAGCCTCAATTTTAAAGACGCTGACTTTTTCCTTTATTATTATAAAAAGTGAGTTCAAATCTATTCTTTCACCCGCTGCAGATTTCAACACTTTCCTGGAAAATGAACTGAAAAAGAAGCAGCCAAGGCATTTCTCCTACTTCCTTTAAAGAACTCACTTCAGAACAAATTCCACATAAGTAGCACCTGACAGCCTCATAGAAAGGGGCCAGGGCTGGTCTTACTGGAGGCGACGATCCTGCATTTTGCAAAAACAGACAGATTACAGTGGCTTTTCAGTCCCTCATTCAACCTATATTTAAGTAACTCACTGTGTGTTAGACCCCAGGCTAGGTGTGGATAAACTGGCAAGAAAGACAAGCCTTACAGGTGACTGAATTTGCCATGAAAGCCTTTTTATGCCCAGGTTTTGAAGGGTGAGTAAACACACATGCCAACATCCAGCCCGTGGTGGGCCTGGAAGACCCATCTGTCAGGCTGCTCAGTTCTCCCCCCAGGCCATAGTAGGGGTAGGTGGGGGTGGGGGTGGGGATTCCACGCAGCCTGGCCTTCACGGTCCCTGGAGTCCAGCAATGCACCTACATCCTGAGCAGGACCAGGAGTCAGGCCTCCCTCAAGCCTCAAGTAGCTGGGGTTTGAGGCAGGATGTCACCGTCTGGCTGTGAAAAACCACCTACCCCAGCCCCACAGAGCCGGGGTGGGGTCCTGCTGAGTGGATTAGAACGCGACTGTCGCAGCCAGGGAGACTCCCCCGGTCTCTACCCGAAGGCAGGGCCAACCACACGGTGAGCTCCTGCTGCACAGAACAGTGATGTCAAGTCTCTTTTCTGCTAGTTGAGCTGGTTTCCTGGCACTCACAGGGGGGAGTCCCTTGTCCTGCACAAGCGGGGGGTTGGGGGCAGGAGGGTGGAGCGGACAGAGCCAGGAAGTGGGATGGGCTTGGAGCCTTTTTTCTTGGTGCCAGGTGTAGCAAAAGCTCAGAGTTTTCCTCAACAGAGAAGCAACTGGGGAAAGCTGGGGGCAACAGCCAGGGGCCCTGTGGGGCTGTCTGTAAACGAGAGCCCTGATCCCAGGGAGAGGTCCAGGACCCAGAGGCGGGACTCACTTGTAGGTATGCCTGGGGGAAATGACCTGGCACCAGTGCCGTGGAAGACTGGACTTCTTCCCCGTCTCATTCTTGGGGAGATGCCAAGGAAATCCTGGGTGTTTATCTTGATATGAAAAAAAGAAACAATACCTGCAGCTCCAAGAGGAGAAAAAACTATCAAAGCTTGTTCTGTCTGAAGGCTTACTGGTGGACAGTCAATGGGCGATAGGGTGTGACCAGCTGGGCCAGGGTCACTCTGTCCACAGAATGAGCATAGAGGGAAGAGAAGCAGAACAATATGGCATTAAATGCAAATGCTGGGCACCCCACAGCCTAAGAGCCAAAAGGTAGGAACAACCCAAATGTCCATCAGTGTATAATGGACACAAAAATGCTGTTTGTCCACATAACAGAATATTGCTTAGTCATGAAAAGGAACAAAGTACTGATACATGCTACGATCCGGATGCACCTCGGAAATATGCTGAGTGTAACAAGCTAGATGCCAAAAGTCACATATGATGATTCCATTTATATGAAATGTCCAGAAAAGGGAAATCCGTAGAGACAGGATGCAGAGCAGTGGGGGCCAGGAGCTGGCAGGGGGGCGGGGAGGGGCTGAGTGACTGTTGATGGGCATGGGGCTTCTTTTTGGGGTGATGAAAATGTCCTGGAATTATAGCAGAGTTGCTGATCGCACAACATTGTCAATGTGCTAAATGCCACTAAATTATTCACTTTAAAATGGTTAATTACATATTATGTGGGTTTCACCTTAATTAAAGAAAAAAAATTTTTTTAATGGCAGAGCTTAGAAACACAGCAACTCCAGGAAAACCAAAGTGCTGAAAGGCAGTCTGCTGCAAAGGGGCAAGAGAGTCAGAGGGTCTCCCGCAGTCTCTCCTGTGTTACTACCTGGTTAGCACCTGTCCCAGGGCTCTTGTTTGTTGACTTTGAGAAGGCTTAACCTCAACTTAAAAGGCCAGGGTATGCCACCTCGGGACAAGGCCTGGCAGCTGCCTGGAAGGGAGGCTCTCGGCTTGGGGAGAGTAAGTCTAGGGCAAGGTACTGAATGGCAGGGCGGCCAGGAGAGCTGGTGCTGGCTGGGAGGTATCAAGGGCAGACCTGGGGGGCTGCTGAAGGCTGGTGATCAGAGAGGGAGGAGACACACTAGGATTGTGCTGGGGAAAATTCACTGTGCACCCAGATGAGAGGGAAACTGAGGCAGGGAGTCTAGCAAGAAACCTGGAGCAGCAACACAGGGGAGGACAACCTTGGGTTGAATCAGGGCCTGGGAAGTGGGGTGCTGGTCTGTGGAGGGCAGTAGGTCTGGGGAGCCAGGGTGGATCTCCATGGATCAGGGCAGAGGGCCAGGCCAAGGAGCTCGTGAACAGTGGGCAGAAAGCAAGGCCAGGCTTGCTTCAGGCTGCAGACAGAAGAGGAGGGACAGAGAAAGAGAGGGCAGAGAGGTGGGCGGCAGGCCGGGGAAGCTGAGGCTGCGGCAGCGGGTGGAGGGGTGGGGATGAGGGCTCCAACACAGCCCACCACTGCCCCCGTGCGAGCTGGGCCTTCCAAAACCAGGGAGAGGCAGGGAGCCCGAGGGGTTGTGAGTTCAGGGAAGGAAAGCAGACAGGAGGGTATACACGGGCACACGAGTGAACATGAAAACAAGATGCAGGTGCACGTGCACATACACACGTGCAAAAACTGCCCCAGCCACAAACAGGAGTCATAAATGCTCACGTGCACATACAAGCACAGATGCACACTTCAGCCACACACACACACAGGACATGCACAGAGATGGAGCCATGCACACAGCTGGCATTCATACGTAATCAGGTGAACATGCAGTCAGACATCTGGACCTCCTACACAAAGGCACAAGTACACAGCAGGCCACACTGACCCTTAGACACATGTAGACAGACAGGCACACACACCAGCCCAAACAGACTCATCTGTAGAGATGCACATGGAGGCCTGCATTAGCAGACTGACACCCATGCAGCACATGGGTCCACATGGCACCATGACCAACCCCCCAGGAAGGAAACTCTGGGCACCTCATCTGAGGCACCCCGGTACCAGGCCCTGCCTGGGAAAGTGACACAAACCGCCACCATTGCCCAACACACCCACCCAGCCAAGCCTGGGGTCAGGAAGGAGCCAGGGCTGGCCTCGCGTGCCTGCCCACACACTCGCGGCCACCAGCGGCAGACAGCTAGGATTGCGAGGGATCTTACAAAATCACCCATCCCTCAGGGTTCAGCCAAAGTGTCCCTTCACCCAGGAAACCTCCCAGGGCTCTTATACCTGCTGTTATCCTTTGTGAACTCTGGTTCTGCCAGGCCCAGGTGTGTGACCTTGAGCAAGGCATTCACCTCTCTGAGCTTGTTTTCCCTGAGTAAAGGGGAATAATGAGCACCCCCTCCCCAGCCCCCCACGTAGAGAGAGGGGAAGCAGAGTCCCTGTACTCACAGGGCCAGCTAGTGGGCTGGGCTGCCCCTCCTGCCTCCCACGTGATCCCTTCTCACTGGGCTGGATCTCGGGGCCAGGTGGAACATCGAGAGGGCAGGGGTTTACTCTCCCCTCTACACAGGACCAAAAGCCAGCTTTGGGGCAACTTGGCAAGCATGGGACCACACGGGCCTGCCCGGCATGGGTGGGGATGAAGACTTTAAACCCTGGATTTCTACTCAAATATCTTCGAGGAGAACCTAAGAGGTCACTTCCTCTGTATGGGCCCGACGATCAGAAAGGGTGGAAATGACGGACTCTCCCACCTGAGGTTTCCTCATCGCCTCTCCCCACCCACCCAGGAGCCCCCCACCCAGATTCACATCCTCCCGGGAGATGCTGGACACCAGGCTGGTGCTCAGAGGGCTGAGGGTGTCCTCTCACTGCCGAAGGACCGTGGGCAGGGCCCTCCCCAGGCACAGGCTGCCATCTTTATGAGGATGGCAGTGTGGGGCTTCGACCCTGGAACTCAGGAGCTGACGTGGGTGGACCGGGGCTCCCAGGGCTGAGAGGACAAGGATGTGGGCTACGTGCCAGCGAGCGCCCCGACCTCGGTTATGAATGACCCGACCTGAGCCCAGCCCCTAGCCGGAGCTGACCAGACTTCTCTTGCCCTAGGACTCTCCTGGGGCCTAGGTGGGACAGAGAGGTGGTCGTGGGGCCCCCTCCCAGCCTGGGGCAGCACTCAGCCCATCAGCCACACGTGACATCAACTTCTCAGCTGAGTGTCCCCCAGGCAGGTCCCAAGCCCTGGGCCCTGACCCCAGGTGGGTCTTGGTCTCCCCACCTGTAACCTGGGGAAGGCTGAGGGCTGGCCCAGTGACCCTCAAGGACCCAAATGGCCTGGAAGCTAAAACCCTTCCACATAGACTTGCACACGTGTGGCCAAGAGACGTATATGGGTACGCTCATCTCTATGCCTGGGTCCGAGTCAGTCCAGCCCCAGCCAGGCCAGTCTCATAGGCAGCCCCAAGAACCAACCAATGCCAGATTAGGACCTGGTCTGAGGGACTGGGTGAGGCCTGACACACTTGGAAAGCCAGGATGACAGGAACATCTAAATCGGGTAGTGACTCAATATCAGACAGAGAGGTGGACAGACTTCTAGTGCTGGATGTGTGGCCAGGTCACAGCCCCAAGAATTCTGGCTCTAAATCCCCCACCTCAGCCCAGGATGCCCCTTGTGCCAGGGCCAACGGTGGGCCTGCCAGAAAGATGAGGAGCCAGGACCCCCTACTCCAAAGATAACCCACAAAGAATCGCTCCCTTCCTTCCTGGGGCCAAGAGGTATAGGGTTTTGAAGGAGCTGCCTGCTAGCTCTCAATGCATGTGGGGAAACTGAGGCCAAGGGGAAGGGGCTGGCCCAGGGTCTCCGACTGCTCACTCACCAGGCTGGGCTGTGCTCTCTGCTCCTCTGATCTGCAGCCCGGGTTCCCAGGGACAGGTCGGGCGCACTGCCAGAGGCCTGGCCCTCGTTCTGGCTTTTCTGGGGAGCCACTGAGACCTCTGAATACGCCGAAGTCACACCCTTCTTCCCTCTCTGTGTGTGGGTGGGTCTGGGCTGAGGGTACCTGATAACCTCCCTGGCACGTCAGTGGGGCCCCATCAGGCCACTGCGGAATCCCAGCCTCATGGATCAGGGAGGTGTCCCCATTTGAAGGGAAACCAGGCCCAGATGTGCTGAGCCTCTGGCCCTGGCATGTAGCCATTGAGGGCAGAACAGATGGTCTCCAGGCCCTTGTCCTGGCCTGGCCAGGGGAAGCCCTGTGTGTGGACTCCCTGGGCCATCCCTGCTCCCCACCACTCTTGTAGGAGAGCCCTGGTAGCAGGAACTGGCTGATCTCTTGGCCAAAAGGGGCTCCTGTGAGAGACATCCAGAACTCAGGTGTGGTCCAAAAGAAAGGAGGCGGCGGCTGGAAAAAGGTGCTTTTGGGTCCTCCTTGAGGGTGTTTCACACAGGCCGGTTATATCTAAGGTGGCAGGGAAGGTTGGCAGACCCCCAGGCAGGGGGTCTGGGAGATTCTACCAATGTTGAGGACCTTCTGGGCTACTCTGGAAGCAACAAGGAATGAAGAGCAAGCTAGGAATCACGGGACCTTGGCTAAGTCGCTTCACCTCTAAAAGCTTCTGTTCCTCATCTGGAAAATGGCAGTGGCTCACCTACTGCTTCGGAGGTGAGCCCAGCCCAACCCAGCTGCATGGGGAGAACCATGACCTTGGGCAGAGAGGCCATGAGGCACACAGAGCAGCGGTGGCCGAGCTCAGACAACCCCAACCACCAGAGTCCAGCCCAGTCACTACAAGCCCTTTATTTAACAAGTCATTTAAAAAAAAAGAGAAGAAATGTAAAAATACTTTTCTTGGAGGCCCCAGGAGGGTGAGGCACTGTCAGACTTACCTGGCCAGGGAAGGTGCCCCAGCCACAGGCAGAACGGAGATTAGGGCCCTGTCCAGGTACCAGGTATCCAGGGCTCTGAGAAGGGGGGATGATGGCTCAGGCCTCAGGCAGGGAACATGCAAATGCCGAGGCTGCACAGAGAGTGATGGGTTGAGGGTTTCCTGGAGGAAGCCCAGAGCACCGTGTTCCCCTGTGTGGGCAGACACGCATGTCCACGTGAGAGCCAGTGCCTGCATGGAGCTTATGTACAGAGCGGAAGGATGGGTCCCCAAGCAGGAACAGGGGGCAGGGGGCAAGACGACTTGTCCTAGAGCCTGAGAAAATAGCTTAGAGAAGTCTCTGGAAGCCTGGGGACAAGGGGAGAACATGAAAGTTGCTCCCTGGGAGCCTCAGGAGCCCTGGCCCTCTTGCCGTCGCTGGAGGACCTCGATGACACTGCTGATGCCGTCCTCGGGCACCTGCGGTGGGCAGGGGGGCAGAAGGAGGAGTCAGGACCACCCCGACTTCCTGGCCCAGCTAGGACTACCTCCTACCCGCGCCCCCCAACCCTTCTGGGCCTCAGCGTTGCTCAGGGCCCTGGCCTGCAGCGCTCACCAGGGCATGGTCAAAGTTGAAGGTGCTGATGTAGTAAGCAGAGATGTCAGCCTCAGCCAGGGGTCCTGCAATCTGGGCCACAATGCCACATTCATCTGAAGGTTGAGGAGGGGTCTGTGTGGATCACCCTGGTTGCCCCCCAGGCCCTCCCCAGGCCCCCAGCCCACAGGGAGAGGCCCTCACCAAAGCCCAGGGGCTGTCCGCCGATGCGTACCATCCTCCACAGCTCTCCCGAGGAGCTCGTCAGCAGGAGGTCGCTGGGGAACCTGGGGACACAGGGGGTTGTGGGCTGGATGCCCAGCCATCCCTCCCGCCTCACTGTTAGCTCAAGTCTGACACCCCGCCTCCTTCCTCCCTGGGCTGATGTAGGGACTGCGGTCCACCCAGGGCCAGGGGCAACCTACTTCTTCTGGGTCTCAGCATCCATGACGATGGAGATGTAGCCCTCGATGAGGGAGAACGCAAAGAACGTGATGCAGCTGGGACCAGGACTGCCAGAGGCTGTCTCCTTGGGGGCACTGGGGAGGGACAGGAAGCTTGGGCTCTGTGCTGGCACCCTGCCCACTCCATCTCCTCCCAGTACTCCAGACCCTTGGGCAGGGGTTCATGGGTAGCTCTGGGAAGGCCCCCCTGTTTCTGAGCCATTTTCCTCCCATCAGAGAGCTCTTATCTCCTGACGGTGCTAAGTGGGGGTAGGGGAGGATGATGAATCCTGTCTGCCAGAGACGGGACCCCAGAGCCGGTAGGCCCGACCAGGGCACAGCTCAGGGGTGGCTCTACCCACACTTCAGGAGAGGGCTCCAGCTGTGGTGTCAGGACCTTTCTGGACCATCAGTGAAGGGCATGTGTGCCTCAGTGGCTACCAGGAACCCAAAACACAGAACAGGGCATAGAGTTGCAGAACTGGGCATGAATGGAAGGTGGTGGGACAGAGCACAGGGAACAGTGGTGTCAGGACTGAGACTAATTACAAATGAGGCCCACCTGTACGAGTAGAAGAGGACATCAATGAGGGTGGTGGCGATGGCTGGCAGTGTTTCAGGGTCCAATGTGAGGACACAAAAGCGGTTTTGTGGGCTCTGGATGGGATGCACAGTGGGACTGGGCCCTGCTGGGAGGGACCGCACAGTGGCAAGTGTAAGGGTGACTGCAGACTGGTGCGCCCCCTGGTGACTGGCCAGGGAAGGGCCTGGGCTGGGTGTGTAGAGCTCTACAGGAACCTTCCCAGATTTCCCCCGTCCGCATCACGCTATCTTGTGAGGTGGTTAGTGTCAGCTGGTTATCCCCATGCCCACAGACCCACTCACCCAAGGGAAGGGACCCAGTGGGAAGAGGAACCCCTGCCCAAGTCTGGGTGTCAGAGATCCACACTTAACCATGCTGAGCACGGGGAAAACCATTGCTGGAATCATCCCTGGCAACAGGCACAGGCTCTCCGCCCACTTCTCGGTAAATGTCAAACTCCTGGGCCAGTGTGTGGATCACCACGGACAGGTCTTGCTCCCGCACCTGGGCCAGAGGGGGATGGTCCATCACATGGTTTCCCAGGCACCCTGCCCTCCAGCACCTGTGGAAAACTCACCAGGATGAAGTCCGTCTGGTAAGTGGATAGCATCAGCACAGACACATGGTGCTCGGCCAGTGGGGCGATGACGGAGCGGGCTATCTTGGTGACCCCAGCAGCCTGCACTGTTGCACCGCTGTGGGATGACACATTCAGCACCAGCCACGTGGCCTCAGCCACTTGCAGGAACTCAGATGGGGGCAGTTCTGTAGGCAGAGGGCACATACCCAGTCAGGGCCTGTAGGACTGGACCCTGACCCTCAGTTTCCCTGTCTGTGCCTTAAGGTCTACCCAAGGGCAGCAGGGCAATGCCTGAGTGGGCAATGACTAGAGACTGGAGTAATCTCCTTCCCTCAAATTCTGCTCCTGAGCCCTGCAAGTATGCAAGGACTGAGAAATAGTTCAGGTGCTGGCCTGCCACTGCCTGCGTCCCAGTTAAGGTAGAAGCACCAGATTCAGACAAACCTAGGTTCAACCCCAGCTTCGCCATTTACTTGCTGTTGACCTGGGACAGATGATTTAATGTCTCCGACCTTCAGCTTCCTCATCTGTAAAGTGGGATGGCTTATGTACCTTGTACTTCAGAGAGGCTTTATTCCACGTGGCACCAGCAGGGAGCGCCAGCAGATCAGGTTGGCTGGAGGGTGCCCCTCTCCCTTAGCTGACCCAGACTTTCCCTGCAGTTCGTACAGGGAAACTAAGGCCAGAAGGGGCGCAGTGGAGGACGGGCCAAGCCCCAGTTTGCGGGCCTGAGTAGTAGGCGCCAGATGTCAGCTCCAGGGACCAGGCAGGAACTAGGCTGGAGTCCAGTCCAGAGCACAGGCTGGGCCAGGGTGGCTGCTAATCACCCAAGCACAGCCAGGAGGCCCCCGCGGACCCTGCACTGCACACTGGCAGCCTGCTCCTGCATTCCTTCCCTAACCCTTGGGCTCCTGGAGTTCCCAGACCAAACAGGGAGGGGATGATCCGCACCAGGGAGACAAGTCCAGGTGAAAATAATGGGGGCCAGTGGGGGGGGTGTATAGCTGCCACAGAAACCCCTGATTCTTGCCGGGATCTGTAACTGAGACCTGGCTGCTGGCCTGAGGCTGCTAAGTGACCTTCACACACAGCCCAGTCTATAAAGCCCTCAGGAGACCTTATTAGATCAGAACCATAACTATTCATTTTACATAAGCGTAAACAAACAGCTCAGAGAAGGGAAGTGACTTGCTTAAGGGCACACAGCCAGTGAGTGGTAGAATCGAATCCGAACCTCGATCCATCTCCCTTCAAAGCCCCAGCTCTTGGGACACTGGATCCCAACATCTAGTGAGAATCCTGCAGAGGGTGGGGCAACATCCCTCCCCAGCCCAGCCCCCACCTTTGAAGCCCTCCTCGTCCACCATGAGCGTGTAATCCTCGGGGGTCTCCGTCAGGCTGAAGAACTTGCACCTGGTTGGGGGTGGGGGCGGGTAGATTTCGCACCATCCACTCAGAAAGACTCTCCCGTCGGGCGCCTCCCTGCCATCTCAAGCCACAATTTTCTTCCCGGGGCAGTGGGGTGTGGGCGCCCCATCTCCGGAACCGCAAACTGTTTTCTGCCTCCCGATCTCCGCAGGAGCCTCCCGCCCCTCCATTCCAGGAGGGAGGAGAGGCTCACCGGCGACAGACTCTGGGCCCCTAGACCAGCCCCAGTGACCCGATGGGAGCCGCCCAGAAGAAGCGCCCTGCAGCCGTCAGGAAGGAATGCCCCCATCTGACACCACGAAGTTATAAGCATTGCCCACCCCAGGCTGTTTGCGCTTTAACTGGCCCTGGCAGGTGGCCCCACGGGGCCGGATAGGCGGCGTCCCACAGAGGGTAGGCCCAGGCCGGATGGCGGCCGGGGGTGGTGTGGGGGCCTTTCCAGACCGCTCCGTCTCGCCGTGGCGATTTTAATTTTCCGACCCCGTCCCGGAGCAACAGCGCAGCCCACCCCATCTGTATCCCAGAACCCGGACGCGCACCGGCTACGGCGGGGCAGGAAGAGCAGCTTGATGAGTGGGTGGGTGTAAAGCCAGAGACCGGGGCGGGCGAGGCTCAGCACCCGCACCCGGTGCTCTAGGATGTGCAGCTCCATCGCGGCCCGCGCAGACCCGACCCCGCCGCCAACCGGACCCAGGCCGCGCGGCGGACGAGGCGGCGGGGGCGGTACCGGAGGCTTAAAGGAACCGCTCCGTGGCAGTGTCCACGCCGCCCGCTACGCCGCGGACCAGCCCAGCCCCGCGCGCTGTCCCGCTCCTGACAGCCACGCCTTACGGGATACCCGGCCTATCCGGGGTGGCCACACCTCCTTCTAACTCTAGAGCCTCACCCGGCTCCTTCAGGTCCCAGCCGGCCCCAGCTGACCCCGCCCCTTTAGCTGGCTCGCGGATCACCGGCGGACCCCAACGCATTGAGTCCTCAGGCCCCTCTCATGCGGCTCCCCGTCTCCGACTTTTCTCGGCAGCTCCCCCCAGGGCGCTAGGGTTGCAAGATTGCGGGTAGCGTGGTGTCGTTTCTATCCTTTGGGCCTCTGTGTGGGTCTTATGATTGAGATCGTTGAGGCTTGGTAGGGCCGAGGCGGACTGGGACTTGGCTGGGACCCCAAACCCCTGAAGCATGGAGGAACAGAGGTCCCGCTGTGCATCCCCAGCGACCCAGTGATTCTCTCGCAAGAGTGGATCCTGGTGCCTTTCTCCCTCCTTCCTCTCATGGAAGAATAAGCAGGGTCACAGATAGGGAGAGCCCTAACCATCTCTGAGCAACATACTGTGAGGTGGGGACTGAAGGTTGTCAGGCCAAGTCTTGCAGCCCCTCGACACTATGTGCTTGGGCTGGGGATGCCCACAGCTCAGATACCCACATAGGAGGGCAGACCCACGCATCTGGGGCTCACTGAGTACTCAGATCTCAGACCCGAGACAAGCCCTGCTGAGGCCTGCCTAAGCCTGCAGCCATTAGCAAAACCTGGTTGGACTGAGCACATCTAAGCTTGTTCATGCCCAAGGAGGCCCCCAGCAGTGGCAGATGCCCCATGTCTGAGGTTTATTAGGACCAACTTGGGCCCATTTCAGTGTTAGGACTGTTTTGCTCAGGCCTCCTCAGGTCTAAGAAGACCGTAAGGCTGAGCAGGCATCAGCACCCCCTGGCTGAGGCCGTAGTAGTACTGAGTATGCTCTGGGGGGGGTCCTTGTCTTGCTGAGCATCTCCAGGCCTCAGATCTGAGGCTTTGAACTAAGCAGATTAAAGCAGGCCTTGGGCCTGACATGGGACCCAGCAGGTCTGCACAGGCCATCTGCCTTTTCAGGAGCCTCCACTGTAGGCGGATGGAGGCGGGGCAGTGCCTTCCCTCCCTGGACTCTCTGCTGGGTGGGTTCCTGTGGAACACTGTACAGCTGCCACATCCTGGCCTGTCCCCTGGAGGGCCAGGGGGGGGGGAGTGTCCTTGAAGGCTAAGCCCCTCATTTCATTCATGGCAGGTGTATCAGTGGGGGTGGGAAACCACAGTGGTGAGGGGCAGGAGGCAGGAAGTGGGTGGCCTGCCCTGATAGGCTATAACCCTTGACCTCCCCAGGTCTCAGTATCCCCAGCTGTTCCAGGACAAGATGTTCAGGCTAAGGCCCCACGATGCCTGAAAACTCCTAGGGAGGCTCTACCCCTCCCTCTCTTGCTCCCCTCCCCCATGACCGGCCCAGTTTGGTGGCCTGCCAAGAACAGTGCTATTGTTTGACTGGAAAAGCTGCTTCCTCAGCAGAAGGGGGGCCTCTCCCAGGGACGCCCTGTCCTTACCCTCACCATTCATCAGATTGTGACCATAATGCCTGCCTAGACCCTCAATGGCAGAGTCAGGTCACCCCACAACTTGGTCAGGAGAGATAGATGAGTGGCTGTGGGTGCAAATCTGGACCAGCTTCCTATTTGCCGCTCAGCTACTTTGTTTCCTCATCTGTAAAGTGGGGCTAATAGCAGAGCCTACCTGATCAGCTGGTGACACAACCAGCTCAGTCTGTGATACACTAACGTGCTCAGTAAATGGCAGGTGGCCTTTGATCAAAGACCCAGTCTTTTCCCCTTACCGCCCTGCCTCTGATGGAGGCGCAGGCTGAGCAGGTGAGGGCATTTTGGTCCCCTACCCAACCAGAATGAGCACTCAGAATCTTATTGGGGTCCCAAGTGACACCCAAGCCAGGCCTTGTGGAGGAAGACCCTGAAAAGACCTCCTTACAGAGCCCTTACCCCTCAGTGATGTATAGGGGTCAATGCCCAGGGAGCAGGCCCTGCTTGCCCCAGCACTGGGCTCCAGCCCTGGTGACCTTCATCCATGGTGGATATGGGACAGATGGGATAGGATGAGGGACAGTGGGAGCCAGGAACAGGGGCTGGCCCTGGACTTGTCATCCCCTTTGGCAAATGTACTTCTCAGAGAGGCTCTGGCTCTGGGCTGGGACCAGGATGGAGGGCTCTGCAGGGCATGGAGGAGAGATGCTGAGCCCCAGGGGTGGCACCCCCATCCCAGTCCCTAGGACCAGACTAGCTCTCTACACAAGCCTGTTTATTTCTGTACAAAAACATGTTTCTATTTTATACAAAGAGCACCCCACCCCTCACCCCACCCTCTCCCCTCACATAGTGCCCTGGCCCTGGGAGCATACCCCCAGGAGAAGGGGGCTGAAAGAGGCCCTGCTCATGGGCCCTCACTTCTGCCTGTCCCAGCTGGGCCAGCCCAACCTCCACTCTGGAGAAAATAAATAAGGAGGCTCAAGCAGAATCTGTGCTGGGCCAGCCAGACTCTCTACCCCGCAGCACCTAGGCAGCAGTGAACTCATCATCAAGGGTGGGCAGGTCCTGGAGTGTCAGTCCATGAACCGGGCAGCGGCTGTGTGGAGACCCTGTCCCAGAAGCCTGAGCTCCTGGAGTTACAAGTAGGTGTCCTCACTCTCCTGGGATGTCAGACTCTCCTGGGAGCAGTGGTGGGCTGAGTCCTGGGTAGCTGAGTCCTGGGGGAATGGATCCTCAGGGGCTGGAACCTTTGGGGGCATGTCCTGTGGGGCACAAGCATCTCCTGCAGCAGTTGCCATGTTGGCTTGATTTGGGGTTGGGGGCTTGTTCAGCTGCCCTCTCTCCTTTGCCTGTTTCTGCTGCTCCTTCTGCTCTTTCTGAATCTGCTTGGGCAGCTTGGGCTTGCCTTTGGAGCCAGGGAGGCGGGCATCAGGGGGCAGGCGGATTGACGGGGAAGGTTGCAGAGTGGGCCGAGGACCTGGCTCTGCTTCCAGGATGGCCTTGGCACCATGCAACCTCGGCCGGGAGCGGCACTGCAGCTCACCCCGGGTCTCCTGCCAGCGCCGCAGCTGAAGGAGGTGCTCACGCTCAATCTGGCGCTCTGTCACTGGCAACTCTACCACCTGTGGGAGCAGTGATAGGTAGGTGGGCACCAAGAAGAACCTTCCCCTTCTGCCTCCCAGCCTGGGTCCCTGCTCTTCCTCAGTGTCTGCCAGCCTTGGCCACTAAAGGCTGACCCTAGGAAGGATGGCGGTCTGGTCCCGCAGGTGGTCACAAGTCCTGGAGCTGAGTGCCAGGTGAATCAGGTGCTTGAGACCCACTGCATCAGAGGTAAAAGCTGCCCACAACTCATGAATCCACCCGCCTAACAATGTGTCATCTAATTATAGCCCCTAAGACAAAAATACACAAAAGAAAGTAGAAAGGGAAAATAAAGCCAAGGTCATGGATGTGGTGCCGGAAGGAAGACGGGGTGACAGGTTGAAGCTCCTCTCATTCCAAAGTGGTTGAGAATAGGGAAGGACCTGCAAACCCAGACCTCTCTGTGCCCACCTCTTCTCATTGGGACAGGAGGATGAGGTCTACCCACACCATCCTGGGCCGCTGAGCACCAGGCCTGGTACTGGTGACCTACTCTTGGGGGCAGAGTGTTACCAGGCCCCTCTCCAAAGGGCCCCCACGTCTCCCCCTCCCTCCCAGCAGCTAGGAGAAGGCATGGGCCTCACCTCCTGGACCAGGAAGGCCTCCTGCATGATCTTGGGGCTGAGGCTCCGCAGCCGCTCGATAGTCTCGTACTGGCCCTGGCAGGCCTTAAGCTTCTCAGGGGAGCCCAATGCATGCTTCAGCAGCACCAGCCCCACCCGGAAGATGATCTTGACGCCTGCATAGGATGGGGAGGCAGTGAGTGCAAGGGGGCCTTTCAGGAGTTTCTCTGGAAATAGAGGCCCCCGGTGGACTGGGCTGGAGGCAGGAGTGCTCCCTTGAGCCCAGTCCAGTACCTTCACAGAAGAACATGTCCCAGACACGCAGCACAGAGCTCCAGGGTAGGGTTCGGGCGAAGGCACACATGAACCACTCTGTCATGTACAGTAGTGGGTCAATCTTCTGCCGGCTGAGGTGTTTGTGGGCCACAGGCGACACCTTCTGCAGCAGCGAGAAGAGGATCTCCCCGTCCAGCTGGATTGCCTCCTGGGGGGACAGTGAGGCCATGTGGCCATGACTGCAGGCCCACAGCAGCCAGGGCACAGACTACACCCTGGCCCTCAGCACCAGGTAGGCCTTGATCTGATCCTCAGGTAGCTACTGCCTCCAGAGTGCCAACATCATGCTTGGTGCTGGGATACAATGTTGAGCAAACCAGACAAGTTGGTCCCCTCATGGAGAGTGCAGAGAAAGGGGGCAGGCAGACATGACTCACAGGAGCAAAGAGACTTGGGGGAGAAAGAAGGGGGCTAAATGCCCAGACCACAGCAGGAACACGAACCCCAGTGAGCATGTGCCAGAGGTCCTACCTGTCAGGGTCAAGGAATGTTCTCCATGGGCTAAAAGCTGAGGGAAAGGAGGGATTATTAGGGGAAAGAAGGGGTCAGAGTTTAAGCCCATGCCAAGGACAAGACAGGAACTTGGTGCACTGGAGAAACTGTGATCCCACCAAGCCGCCAGATGACTTGGAGGCAGAGATGAAGGCACATGTGGAACCCATGACATAGCCTGAAGATCTGACCCTGGCAGGCCTTGGGACCTGAGCCTGAAAGCAACAGGAGACTGGGAAGGTCTTGAGCTGAGACAGGAGTGGCTGTGAAAGAAAGATCTGGAGAGGCCACAAACAGCATCCAGACTAGGGCAGGTCCCAAGCCTGCAAGCACTCACCAGTTTCTCACTGTAGTAGCCAGGCAGGTACTTCTCACAGATCTGCACCAAGCACCAGAAGGCTTGCTGTGGGTAAGACAGAGGTAAGCCCTTGCTGCTGGGTGCTCCCACCCACTGGCCCACCTGCCCGCCCGTCCGCCCACCCGGGGCCGGGGGCACCTCAGCAGGCATGTGCATGAGCAGGACGGCAGCCACGGGCGCCTGGGCCTGGCAGTAGCCTTCCTCAGGCCGGTACAGAGTGTAGGCCTTCAGCACACGGAGCAGGTCCTGCTGGCTGTGGAGAGGCCAAGTGGGAGGGATGACAGGTGTGGCTGTGCTGCCCACTACCCTCACCTGTGTCTCACTAGACTGGACCTGTCTCAGAATGTGTGCTTCCTTGAAGAGAGAATGTGACCCGACTGTAGTCACCAAGGGGTCAGTCTCCCACTGTAGCAAGCAGACTTTCACATGACCAGAGGAGGAAGCAACTGACAGGTGAGGGCAGAGGCTCAAAGGGAAAGCAGGGGCAGGGCCAGGGCAGGATGACAGACACAGACTAAGGATGTGTCAGGGCTGGAAGTGTGGGCCCCTCACTCAGCAGCTGTGGCCCCTCGGCCAGGCCAGCTTTGTCCTAGGTGTCTGTCTTTGTTCCCTGGCCTGGCCCACCATCTCTCTCCCTTCCTGCTTACCCTCTGCCCACCCACCTTTCTCTGACCCTCTTTCTCCCCACCAAAACCTGCTTCCAGGACAGGGCCAGCCAAACTCTGGCACTCTGGAGAGTAAATGATGAAAGATGCCCTAGAAGTAAGAGGACCCATCAGACTCAAACCAAAGAAGGGAAACTCTAACACTGGAGTTTGGGGCCCCCAACTTCTGGGCCCCTGAAATAACCCCAAATTCATTTTATCTTCTTTGTTCCAGGGACAGACCTAGCGCCACCTCAGCCCAGAAGGCCCAGCCTACTTACCCGTGGCCCCCCCGGGACACAAACATCTCATGGAAAGGGAACTGCCGGTGCAGGTCACGCTCAATCACATCCAGCCATTTAGGGTCCCCGGGGGACATGTCGAGCTCCTGGAAGCATGGTCAAGAGCATATTATTAGGAGTTAGGGATAGCTAGGAGGATACAACTCTCCCAGGCATAGGAGAGCCCCCCATCAGGGGCAGTGCCCACCCAACCCCTTCATGGACTGGGCCCTCCAGAGGACAGGTGAGGAAGCCCAGGTAGGAAGCCTGGGTAGGGGCAAAGAGGTGAGGGGGGAGGGTTCTGGAAGCTCTGAGAGGTGATCCTGGCTCCAGGAGAACTCTCTGTGGGCCAGTGTCTATCATAGCTGGAAATAACTATGGCTGGAAATAACCTCTAGACACTTTCTTCAGGATTCACTTCAATACCTATGTCAGTCACATCCTTAAGATGGAAGGTTACTATCAGAGCAATAGCTACCATCCATTAGCACTGCTCTGCATCACCCATCGGCCTCACTGACTCTTCCTCAACCCCAAATGACAAGTCCTTCTTTTTGTTATATTGTTCACAGATGAGGACTCTGAGGGTCAAAGAAAAGGCACTTGTTCTAGGAATTTACCCAAAGAAAAGAGAATCACTAACCTGAAAAGATATATGTACCCGGATGTTTACTGCTGCATTCTTTACAATAGCCAAGATATGGAGGCAACCTAAATGTCTATCAATAGATGAATGGATAAAGAAGATGCAATACATATACACAATGGAATATTATTCAGCCATAAAAAGAAAAGAAATCCTGCCATATGCAACAACATAGATGGATCTAGAGGGTATTATGCTCAGTGAAATAAGCCAGGTGGAGAAAGACAAATATTGTATGATTTCACTTATTTTTGGAATATGAAAACAAAGTAAAACAGAAGGAACAAAACAGCAGTAGACTCATAGACACTGAGAAGTGACTGGTGGTTACCATGGGGGTTTTGGGGTAAGTGGGTGGGGAGGGAAAGGGGGATAAAGGGGCACAAAAATTTCCAAACATAATGTAGATTGGTCATGGGGATAGTAGTATAGCATGGAGAATATAGTCAATGATTCTGTAATATCTTCCTATGTTGACAAATAGTAGCTGTACTAGTTAGGGTGAGGATTTAATATGGGTAACTGTTGAACTACTGTGTTGTATACTTGAAACTAATATAAGATTGTGTATCAATGATACTTCAAAAAAAAATCAGTTAACAAGAAAAAAAAAAGAAAGAAAAGAAAAAGAAAAGGCACTTGCCCAAGTCCTCATGGTTAGAAAAATGGTGGAGCTTGGGCTAGAGGCCAGGTTGACTAAGAGCTGCCAATCCCAACTCCCCTGCACCTGCCCCCTGTGCTGGCAGCATCACCTCTCAGAAGGAGGGTGTGTGACCACACAGGGCACTGTCTGTAAGGAGGTGACATTTGTCAGACCACTACCTCAGAGTCATCTCTGGGTGCTGGGGTTTCAACAACGTTTTACTCTTTTCTCTAACTTCTGTGAGCATTTTCACATGAATACTATTTATAAAAACAAAGTACCACACAAAGAAAAATCATTTCTTGGACATTTGAAAGTTTCTTTCAAATGTTGGTTACATGGTTGTGTATTATTTGTCAAAACACTGAACTGCACACTTAAGATGTGTGTATTTTACTCTGTGTAAATTCATACCTCAAGTTAAAAAAAAATAAAGTAAAAAATCAATAAAAGGAAACTCAAAGGGTTGAGCAGGAAGCAGACTAAGTACTTGTTGCCTGCAGGGCTGGGGCAGCATCAGGTGAGGCCCCTGGAAAGAAGGCCAGGTCCTCAGCAAACACACTGGTGGATGCAGATCCAGGCTCTGGCCCTGATCGGCAGATGACTTCATAAAAGCCACTTTCCCTCCTGTTCCCCCTCCTCCCAGTGGGGGTGTCCCAGCACTGAGCTAGGGTTCCAGTTAACTCGACATGAGAAAATCAGTACTGAGAGATGAAGCTGGTGGAGTGCTCAAGGCTGCAGGGCAGAGGGAGGGGCCAGGCACCTCCACAGAGGGCCCTTGAGCAGGCCCACAGCTGAAAGGGTTGGTGTGCAACCTCTAGAGCCTCACATGCCCTCAAGATGGGGGCCTGTGTGTTTCCTGTGAAGCCCCCAAGTGAGGCCCAGGGCTGGATACTATGAGTATAATGCAGGTGTGCTTTTGTCAGAAAGGGAGGGAGGGTCCCACAAATTATCCTGAGGGCTCTGGTGAGGCGGGGACCTGAGAACCCAAAACGTTCCTAGGATGTGCTTGCATGGTACGGTACCTCAGCAGCTCAAGGTGTTTGACCACACATGGGTGGGGTAGAAAGGAAAAGGTGTAGCTGAAGGGTCTGTGGGGAGAAAGGGCTCTGCGAGTCAAAAGCAGATATGGGCAGCTGGCAGCTGATGTAGCTACCACAGTGCCAGACAGAGCCTGAAGGCACTGGTGCCACCATGAGGTGAAACCAGAAAAGAAAACCAGGTAAGAAAAGGAGAGAAGGCCCTGCCCTGCCCAAGGAAGAAGAGGAAGGTGGCAAGCACAGAAGACAGAGCCACCAGCGGGTACAGAACCTGCCCTGGCAGCTGAGGTTGGGGTCAGCCACCTGCATCCACAGGGGAGCAGAAGAATAAATATTTGCTGCCCCCACCAGCCCTGTGACTGTACCCTTGCCTCTGGGCTCTTGTGCCCACAGCAGCCAGAGGGAGCTCTTCATCCCTGGCCACTTCCTCCATGCTACCCACAAAGTCCTTCCAGGTGTACTTGAAAAACACTGTTCTGGCCCCCAGGACTTCCTCAGTGACCCACCACTCAGCTTCCGAACATCTAGAATGCCTTTCTTGGCAAATCTGCCTCCTCCCACAAGCAACCTTCAAGGCCCCACAGAGGTAAGCCAGGATGGGAGAAAGACTCTGGAGTCAAGAGGCTGCTCAAGTCGGGCCAACCAGACACACCATCCCCACGGCTATCCCCCAGGGCCAAGCCCTACCAACAAACAGCTCTCACGACAAGAAACGCTAGGCTGCCCTGCCCCACCCACACCTCTCAGGGAACAGGTTTGGCAGGCAGGAGGTTCACTGAAGCATGAAGTATGTCAACAAAGAGCTGGTGGCTGGCAGCTCTGTCTCACTGCCTGTCACCAGTCCCAAGAGCCTGGGTGAAACCCTGATGCCTGGGGCTAGGTCTGGCAGGTAAGCCGGGGCAAGCCCAGGGGAGCCAACTGCCTCCCACAGTTCCCTCAGGGAGATGCTGGAGGAGCTGCCCAGCCCAGGTAGGCCCCATGAAGCCCCATGAATGGGGGAGGGGGCAGCAGGTAGGGATGGGGGTAGGGAGGCAAAAGCATGGCTGCAGTGGGCACCCTCTCTGGCCACTGACTGGCTTCTAACCCCTAAGTATACTGGTTTGGCTTTCCACCCTGAGGACTGATAATCCCAAGCAACACTTGTCTGGCCAGCTTGGATGAGGCAGGAGAAAGAATAGATGATAGGGGTCGCAAGGTGTTGAGAGTACTGTGGCCCTGTTGCAGGCCCTCAAAGGCCAGAGCCCACAGAAGTCATGGGAGTCTGAGTGTCCCCTCCTGATAACCAAGAGCTGGGAGGGGGGCCACTGAGCCCAAGAAAGCCAACCTGGGTGATGTCAAGAGAAAAGGCTGGGATGGGGGATGGCAAATCTGTTCATCTCTAGTAAGGCCTGCTCAGTGCTGGAGCTGCAGATGAGCAGAGGCCCCAGGAGCCACAGCCTGACCAATCAGGCACTTGGTGGGTGGCCTCATTGGTCACTCGTGCTGCTGAGGATCACTGCCATGGGGAGGATGTCAAAAGATATGGAAGGGCTGGCAGGGTGAAGGAAGGGCAACTCACGTCAAACTTTCCAGGGTTCTGCTGTAGCTTCACCTTGCCTCCCGACAGGTACTGCCAAGCACGGCCCCGCAGAGAAGGCGGGATGCCTTTCTGGCACCGCAGACGAATCTGAAAGTCAAAAAGAGGGCTGTACCCATGCATACACCCAGGCAGCTCCTCCAGAGGCTTCATGCCAGCCCAGCCCCTCTGCCTTCAAGTTGCTTGGCAGGCCTTCAATGCTCGCATTAGCAAAAGCAGAAAAGGGGAAAGAGGAGGACTTTCCTAATGTTGCTACAAAGCAGAGCCTATGACTGGGGGGCAGAGTATGACGGCAATTAGATATGCTGCCACCAGGTGATGGCAGAATCCTCATGTGCCCTGGTCCAGTGGCAAAAAAAAGTATCCCTGAGGTCTGTCTCCAAATTCTGAATCCCCATTACAATTTTCTGAATCAAAATGGAACCATTCAAGTTGGAGGAGCCCCATGCGATGCCAGGGAAAGATCTCCACAGTGTGAGCACAGCTGCAGCCACAGGGAGGGTAGCAAACAGGATGACCCAGAATGTGCTCAAAGACACAACCTGGGCACTTTCACGGGGGTGTCTGTTTAAGCCGCCATGTGGCAGGACACTGGCAGCCTAGAGTGGAGAGATCTCAGCAGCATTCAGAAGGAAGACGGGAACTGATATGAATGGTCAATGATCTGTTTGGTTCTTTTGTTTTGTTCATAAGCCCCTCTCTTTAGCTCTCCCTGACTCTGAGCTCTCACAACTGGGGCAGAAGCAGCTGGCCTGGGTGAGAGTCCTGATCCCAGCCCTTACTAAAATGGCACAGGTCTTCCCCACCACTCAGACTGGGAGGGGTAAGGGAGAAAGCTTTTGGGGAGGCTCATAACCCACAGCGAGTGTTTAATTCAAATGTTTGTTGTCTTTATCAGAAAAAGGCTTCCAGTACCAAAAGCCAGTTTGAAAACCTATCATGTCTTTTACAAATGGGGAAACTGAAGCAAAGAGTAGGAAAATATTAAGGTCACACTCAGTGACCCCACTACATCCCAGCTACACTACACAGGCTGGAAGGATCCAGCCTCATAAACTTTCCACTTCCCTGGTCTCTAGGAGCTAGACAGGGAGGCAAGCGCACCTGGGCTTGGTGGCAGACTAAGGCTCTGAGGCAGCTGCCCAGATCATCGTCCTCGACCTCAAGGCCAAGAATCAAGGAGGGTGAGGGCAAAAGCAGAGGCACCACTCCTATAAAATGGGGTTTGGGAGATTGGCCAATGACACTCCTCTCTGCCTCTGCACTAGGCAGCCTGGCCTGCTCAGGACAGTGGGACGAGCACCTGGATATGAGTTTGAATCCCTCACTGACCTTGAGCCAATCACTTCTAATCAATAATAAGATCAGAATGATAATACCTAGGATTCTATTAGAAAAGGGGAAAAAACATACCTACCATGGGGTCTGACACACAGTCTATGCTCAGTAAATGATGCCTTCCTCTCTACCCCTCCATCCCAGGAGGGTGCCTGACACAGAAGCCCCAGGGCCTTGGACTCGCACCTAACTTCCCCTGACCTGGAAACCCCCTCAAATAATCCCGTTGAAAGCTCTCAGAGGAAAAAGAACAGAAGGCCCAGCCTTCCTGATGACCAGCACAAACAAGAGAAAACTTTCCAAGGGTCAGAGAGAGTCAAGAACCAGGAAGGAGATAGGCAGACAAGCTGAAGACAGTGGGGGAAGACCACAGTGGCTGGTCCTAGGAGCCAAGCTTAAGCTTCCAGGACTGCTGGCAAAGGGGGAGAGGAAGGGAGCGGAAGGGAAATACCCCAGACTGTGGGAACAGTTTCCTGCTACTGTGAGACAATGGTCTCCTTAAGGAAGCCACTTGTCTGGGCAGGCTTTGGCAAAGGGATGGAGTATAGTCACAGGCCCTTTAGGCTCCCCCCAGGGCCAAGCTCAGCTTGAGTCACCCCCTATATCATCACCAGAGGAGCCCAGGGATACCTTCAGTCCACTAAGGTTCTCAAAGAGGCCTCACCCTCAGGCCTGGGACTGGGGAGGTGGGAATGGCGAACCAGGAACACAGCCAACAGCCAGCCTTTCCCACTCTGGCCTTTGGAACCCTCCTCAGCACGGAGGTGCTAGAGATAGCAATCTCCACCCACAGACCTTAAAGAGGAGCCAATGATGACGAACAGCAAGGATAAAGCCAGAGAAAGTGCTCAGCAAACAGAAAGCACAGGGATTAGCATTCTCTAAGGCAACATCTGGGAAAAGGAAAGTTCTGATGACAGTTGAGCGAGGCCACAGCCTGCCTACTGAACTCAGAGAGGGCAGGGCCAGTTTGAGTAGAGCCCTATGGGGTAAATCAGCATTCCAGCCAGAGCCCTGTCTCCCTATAGGGCCTGGCCCAGCTTCTGGGAATTCAGGATAAATCCAGAAGTGTTGGGTCTGGACCCATTTCCTGAAACAGGTAAGGTCCTTCCTGTGCCATGACTTCCTGACTATGGAGAGAGCCCAAGCCTGTGCAGCCAGGCAGGAAGAGTTCCCAGGGCCATGTGACCATAGCTGAGGTGGTAAGAGTAGAGCAGAAGAGCTAGCCATCCTGGGTAGGGTGGGGTACAGCCTCCAGTGGTGGCCCCTGCTGGGCAGGGGTAGCCCTCAGTCTCTAACCACAGTGCCAAGGAAGTGAAGAAGAGGAAGTGGTACTGGCTGCTCTGCTGAGAGGAGCTCCCCAATGCTTCCCTTTGGAATCCCCATCTGTAAGAGAGGCTGGGGCAAAAAGGCCTGAGCCACTTCCCTGCCAGCCACTAGTTACCACAACAGAAAATGAAGAGAGAGCTGAAGCTCAGGGTAAGGGCCTGAAGGGGTAAGAAGGTAGGAAAATAGACCCCAAGTTGGGCAGGAAGTAGTCAAAGAACAGCTAGCTTTAAAAAAATATTTTTTTTAAAAAGAGAAAGAGAGTGAGAAAGATTTTCTAGTAAGCAAAAAATGAATACCCCAAAGCTCATACCACCAAGAAAGATCCCAGGCCTGGGTGCGCCACTCCTCCCATGCGCACAGGACTTTACATTCATTGGCTCAGCTAGCCTCTCAATAGAACTGTCATTCACACCCAACCAAGGCAACAGGCTGAGAGGGTGAAGGGACCCAAAGTCACACAGCCATTTAAGGGCATGAAGAGAGGAGGGCAGTGTGGCTGGGCCCAAGCTGGTACCTGACTTAAATCCTGAGCTTTCTGCTAGGCCCTGCAGCCAGCTGTGCCAGCCTAGACCAAACCTATGGGTCAGCTGACGACAGCATGCCAGCAGGTTCACTCTGCACTGGGAACTTGTGCAGAGACCCCCCAGCTGTGAAGCTCTGGACAGGCCTCTGCTAGGCTGGGGTGTAACTAGATACTGCCAAGGTTGCCAAAGGCATCAACACACACACACAAGTGACATTCCTACAGGGGGATAGAGCCAGTGATAAAAGACAGCTTGACCAGAAAAGAACCACTAGGTATTTTCATTTTTATAAAACCATTAAACTGTGAGATAGTTTTCTTTCTTTTTGTTTTGGCCAGGAGGCAAGAGGAAACTCATCAAATTTATCTAGAGGGTAAAGAAGACCCCTTATGGTGGTGGTGAAGAGTGCAGGCTCTAGAGTTATACTGCCTAGATTCAAATCTTGATTCTGTAGGTCATCCATAAAGTAGGGGTATGACTACTACCAACCTCATCAGGGTGTTGTAAGGATTATCTGACTCAAGTGCCCAGCACGCTGCAAGTGTTCAACATACGTTAGCTCTTATTAGTATTATAAAGTCCTCCCTGATAGGTGGTAAGTAGCAATTAGGACTTCTCCCAGGAGGGCTGGAGGAAAGTTGCCTAAAAGGGCTTTTGCCTAAGAGTAGCTTTGCAATTTGACTCCAGGACAAAGTTCTGTGTGAGTCTAAAGTCATCTGGGAGAACCAAGTGAAGGCTGGGCCCTGCCCTCCGGCCAGCTGCCATTCACATTTCAGAGCTAACAGACGGGGACACCTGAAGCGGCTAGCAGTTGGAGAAGTTCCTGCTCCTCCAAGCTGGTAGTACAGTTCCTCCCTCTTCTTCCTTTTCCTCCCGAGGGCAGGCCCCTCACCTTTTTGTGCTTCTTGGCCATCCATTTGTCCCAGTTGTTGAACATGTCCAGCCACTTGGACTCCCTCTGCCTCAGCACCTCCAGAGGGACTTCCTCCAGCCTGTGGAGCAGAGGGCAGGGCCCATCAGAGGTGCCAAGAGAAGCAAAGGCCCTGGCTGAGGCCCCAGCCACCAGCCAGGTCAGGCCTCCATTACTCTCCCTACCCTCCATCCCTGCTGTTCCCTTTCGGGCTGCTAACTCATGAACATGCTAACATAGACGGGAGGGAACACCGTACCCTCCCTGGAAGGCATAGGCTAGAGAGAGACCGAGTTCAGGTGCCCATTCCCTCAGGGTGTCAAGGGGTCAGGGGTCACCATGTCTTTCTGGGGCGGAGGCCTGAGTGCCTGCATCTGTGCACCAGAGCTCAGCATTCCCATCCTGGGTCTGTCTTGATAATAAGTCTCAGTGGAGGGCCTGCATACTAGGTGCAGAGTTGGATGGAAAAAATAGCTAAACAAGTATAGAAATGACATGCTCACTTCTTCACTCCAGCAAACTATTTGCTCATAGTTTCCCCAGTTACACCCTGGCCCTTTCCCACATCTTGACCTCTGCTCATGCCAGTCCTTTGCTAGACCAGGTCTCCAAGTTGTTTCTACCTATTAAAATCCTACATACACTTCAAAGCCCATCAAATACCATTGTATTTGTACATCTGCTAACTGAGCTGCTATCACAGCTATGCTGGCATTGTTCTAAGGCCAGGAGCTCTGAGCAGGCTGTGGGGAAACATTCCTGCAACTAGAGCAAAGTCCCGGCCCTCACAGCATGGATGTGCTGCTGAACTGTGAGTGCTCACTGGAGCCAGTGGGAAAGCACCTCCGCATGGAGACCCACCCCAGGCAGGCAGACGGCACCAAAGCAGCTGGTACAGGCTGGTGCAGAATCCCTGGCTTAGCCAGAGGCACTTAAAGTGAGTGGGCTTCCTCCAAGGAATGAGTCCCTGGGAATTCAGGAGTTCACATAACTGTGAGGGGCAAAGAGAAAGTGGAACTAGCCTTTGTAGGCTGGGTATTCTACATAAGCTTTCTTATTTAGCCTACAGAGGAATATTGTTAAGGAAATAACAACGAAAAAATTTATGTGTACACCTCTTTAAACATTCAAGACTCTTCTTAAAATTATTTTTCAAGTGGTGGATTATGGATCTTTTTCATTTCTTTTTTGTGCCTTTTTATTTTCAATTTAAAAAAGTACTTGACATTATCAAGAGGTGATACTCAGGATGGGTATCTTGCCAGAGTCAAATAGCAAATCAGTAGAAAAACCCAGACCCAAATCCAAGTTAGATCCTAGCCAAGAGGGCACACTCAGTCCTGCCTGCTCTCTCAGAAAGGAGTACAGGGTAGGAGGCACTCAGGCACTGGGAGGAACAGGACTTGGTGGGGCTTGGGCTCAGCCCAGGCCTTGATTCTCTCTGAAGAAAGGAAATGGGCTGCTGTGACTTTTACTGGTTGGTGAGCAGAGGGAGGGGCCCTGGCAGAGCAGAGGCCTCTGAGACACAAAAAGGCAGGTCCTCTTCTTCAGTGCGTTTCATCTGAGGAAATGCAAAGGCCTGAGAGCAGAGTTAGAGCTGAACAGCTGAGGAGGGATGACAGCCTGGGGAGGACTGGCCCCCTCAATACACAGACAAAGGTCATCCCCCTCTGGTACCACTGGCCCTCTCACCACCTAGAGGCAGAACTAGGGCACAACAACACTCCCTTTTCCCTTTCCATAGGAGAAAAGCAGAAACCTTTAGATCAGGTAATTCACAAACTGACAGATACGTATCTCCAGGCAATCCCCAAACACCCAGGAGGTGGAAACCAAAGGCCCAGGGATCACAAGACATGCTGCCTCCCATGACCCACAAAGCACTTGCTTATACAAGTCAGGGGATGAGCCTTCTAACTAAACAAAAAGGGGTGCCACACTGAGTCAGCACAAAGTTCTGGCAGTTTTGGGTGTAGACGCTATCTGATTCAACACCCCCGCCCCCCGTTGAGCAGATGAGAAAACTGAGGCTAACAGAGGGCAAGCCTTTTGCCTGAGATCACCAGTTTCCAGAGAATTACCATGTGATTAAATACAGGCCCACCTGACATCTCAACCCTCCAGGCTGCCTTTACTGATAAGATCTAACTGCAGGGCCTCAGAACCCCCATTCTTCCAACTGCAGATACACAGGGGAACACATTCAAGTTCTGTGTTCCTTTAAATGATGCCAGATAACAACGCTGGCAGTTTCAAAGCCCCAACATCAAACCTCAAACCGGAATTTCAATTGGGTACAAAACAAATGACCATATTTCCTGAATTCTAAGACACTCCTGATTTTAAGCTACACCATTGATTTGGCAAGATCTCAGAAACACATAAAAACCCACCAGTCTTTAAATGTATAAATCAACAGAAAGACCCATTTTTATTTTTAAAACCTTAAATTGGGAAAATTTTGAGGACATAATGGTCATTTGAGTGGCTTCTCCAATAGCAAAGGAGTTTGACTTGGAGATGGTAAGAAGGAAGACACTAGAGGTCTGGTTGTGCCCTGCACTCAGCATATCACATGCTCTCAGAGTATAGGCAGGCTTCTTTTTATGTGTAGGATTTCTCCTAAAAAGTTACAGGCTATCCAGTTTTTTTTTTAATTCATATGTCCTTCAGTCCAGTCAGTCAGGATCTCAGAAGGCATCTCATCAGATTGCTGTCTGATGTAGGAATCTCTTCTACAGTACGCAAGACCCTTGCCCTCTCTGAGCCTCAGTTTCCCTATATGAGTGAATGGCCTGCATTGTGAATTGAGTCTTAAAGGATGCCCAGAAAGGAACCATGAGATGAAGATGTGGTCAGGGGCATCCCTGTAAACTGCATGATGGTGTAGAAACCCAGACATGGTTTCCTCCTAACAGCGGAGGGAGAACGTGAGCCAGTTTCTAATAACAGGGAAGCTGACCAAACAGCCAGTTTAAGAGACCAAAATAGCCCATGAGGGATGCTTCAGGTCCCCCTTGAGGGTTTCTTTCACCCTTCAGAAAACCCTCTTTCCTTAAGGTGGCCTGAGGAAGTCTTTTTGCAATGAGAGCCTAATGAGAGCAGTCTCCCGTTCAGCCTCTGCGGTAACTTGTCCAGGGATGAGGCCTCATTATCTCCAGGTAAAGCCACCCTACTGTTAAGTTTCTACTGTTAAAACTTTCTTCCCCACAGAACATTCCCAAATGAATAGTCTAAAGACACAATTACTGAAATTGGAAAAAGAAGAACAAATGAGGCCCAAAGTCACCAGAAGGAGGGACATAATAAAGATTAGAGAAGAAATAAATAAAATTGAGAAGAATAAAACAATAGAAAAAATCAATAAAACCAAGAGCTGGTTCTTTGAAAAAATAAACAAAATAGATAAACCCCTAGCCAGACTCATTAAGAGAAAAAGAGAATCTACACACATAAACACAATCAGAAATGAGAAAGGAAAAATCACGACGGACCCCACAGAAATACAAAGAATCATAAGAGAATATTATGAGAATCTATATGCTAACAAGCTGGAAAACATAGAAGAAATGGACAACTTCTTAGAAAAATACAACCTTCCAAGACTGACCAAGCAAGAAACAGAAAAACTAAACAGACCAATCACCAGCGACGAAATCGAATTGGTAATCAAAAAACTACCCAAGAACAAAACCCCTGGGCCTGATGGATTCACCTCTGAATTCTACCAGACATATAGAGAAGAAATAACACTGATTCTCCTTAAAGTTTTCCAAAAAATAGAAGAGGAGGGAATACTTCCAAACTCATTCTATGAAGCCAGCATCACTCTAATACCAAAACCGGGCAAAGACCTCACCAAAAAAGAAAATTACAGACCAATATCCCTGATGAACGTAGATGCAAAAATACTCAACAAAATATTAGCAAACCGAATTCAAAAATACATCAAGAGGATCATACACCATGATCAAGTGGGATTCATCCCAGGGATGCAAGGATGGTACAACATTCGAAAATCCATCAACATCATCCACCACATCAACAAAAAGAAGAACAAAAACCACATGATCATCTCCATAGATGCTGAAAAAGCATTTGACAAAATTCAGCATCCATTCCTGATTAAAACTCTCAACAAAATGGGTATAGAGGGCAAGTACCTCAACATCATAAAGGCTATATATGACAAACCCACAGCTAACATCATACTTAACGGCGAGACGCTGAAAGCTTTTCATCTAAGATCGGGAACAAGACAAGGATGCCCACTCTCTCCACTGTTATTCAACATAGTACTGGAGGTCCTAGCCACAGCAATCAGACAAAACAAAGACATACAAGGCATCCAGATTGGTAAAGAAGAAGTCAAATTGTCACTATTTGCAGATGACATGATACTGTACATAAAAAACCCTAAAGACTCCACTCCAAAACTACTAGAACTAATATCTGAATTCAGCAAAGTTGCAGGATACAAAATTAACACACAGAAATCTGTTGCTTTCCTATACACTAATGATGAACTAACAGAAAGAGAAATCAGAAAAACAATTCCATTCACAATTGCATCAAAAAGAATAAAATACCTAGGAATAAACCTAACGAAGGAAGTGAAAGACCTGTACTCTGAAAACTACAAGACACTCCTAAGAGAAATTAAAGAGGACACTAACAAATGGAAATGCATCCCATGCTCTTGGCTAGGAAGAATAAATATTGTCAAAATGGCTATACTACCTAAAGCAATCTACAGATTCAATGCAATCCCTATCAAACTACCAACAGCTTTCTTCAAGCTGAGCTGGAAAAATTTCTAATTTCTTTGGACCCACAAATGGGCCTGAGAAGGAGGAGAATGAAAGGTGGGAATTACACTCCCTGACTTCAAGCTCTACTACAAAGCCACAGTAATCAAGACAATTTGGTATTGGCACAAAAAACAGACCCACGGACCAGTGGAACAGAATAGAAAATCCAAACATTAACCCAAACATATACAGTCAATTAATATTTGATAAAAGTGCCTTGGATATACAATGGGAGATGACAGCCTCTTCAGCAGCTGGTGTTGGAAAAACTGGACAGCTACATGTAACAGAATGAAACTGGACTACTGTCTAGCCCCATACACAAAGGTAAACTCAAAGTGGATCAAAGACTTGAATGTAAGTCATGAAACCATAAAACTCTTAGAAAAAAACATAGGCAAAAATCTCTTGGACATAAACATGAGCAACTTCTTCATGAACATATCTCCCCGAACAAAAGCAAAAATGAACAAGTGGGACTATATCAAGCTGAAAAGCTTCTGTACAGCAAAGGACACCATCAGTAGAACAAAAAGACATCCTACAGTATGGGAGAATATATTCATAAAAAACGTATCTGATAAAGGGTTGACATCCAAAATATATAAAGAACTCATGCACCTTAACAAACAGAAAGCAAATAACCAATTAAGAAATGGGCAGAGGACATGAATAGACACTTCTCTAAAGAAGAAATTCAGATGGCCAACAGGCACATGAAAAGATGCTCCACATCGCTAATCATCAGAGAAATGCAGATTAAAACCACAATGAGATATCACCTCACACCAGTGAGGATGGCCAACATCCAAAACACAAATAACAACAAATGTTGGCGAGGATGTGGAGAAAAGGGAACCCTCCTACACGGCTGGTTGGAATGCAAATTAGTTCAACCATTGTGGAAAGCAGTATGGAGGTTCCTCAAAAAACTCAAAATAGAAATACCATTTGACCCAGGAATTCCACTCCTAGGAATTTACCCTAAGAATGCAGCAGCCCAATTTGAAAAAGACAGAGATGCACCCCTATGTTTATTGCAGCACTATTTACAATAGCCAAAAAATGGAAGCAACCCAAGTGTCCATCAGTAGATGAATGGATAAAGAAGATGTGGTACATATACACAATGGAATATTATGCAGCCATAAGAAGAGAACAAATCCTACCATTTGCAACAACATGGATGGAGCTAGAGGGTATTATGCTCAGTGAAATAAGCCAAGCTGAAAAAGACAACTATCAAATGATTTCACTCATATGTGGAGTATAAGAACAAAGAAAACTGAAGGAACAAAACAGCAGCAGACTCACAGAACCCAAGAATGGACTAATAGTTACCAAAGGGAAAGGGACTGGGGAAAATGGGCGGGAAGGGAGGGATAAGAGGGAAAAAGGGGCATTACGATTAGCAGATGTAATGTTCGGGGGGCACAGGGAGGGCAGTACAACTCAGAGAAGACAAGTAGTGATTCTGTAACATCTCACTAGGCTGATGGACAGTGACTGTAATGAGGTTGGTGGGGGGGACCTGATGAAGGGGTAGTTTAATAATCGTAATATTGCACATGTAATTGTAAATTAATGATAATAAAATAAAATAAATAAATAAAATAAAATAAAATAAAATAAAATAAAAACTTTCTTCCCCACATAATGTCAAAATCTTGCTGGTACCTTCTATCTGTAATCTCAACACTCCTTTCTAAGGCTGCAGAAATCTCAGCTACAGCAGTTCTCCTACAGGCACACACGTGCATATTGCTGTCACCCACCCATCTCTCTGCCTGGAATGCCTGAATATCCTTTCCCCATGCCCAGTCTCAGCAACCTTTTCAGGGCCAATGTAACAATGAAAACCTCAACTTCAAGGACACCGGCAGCAACCGTAGTTACCATTTGTACACCATTTACTACTTACTAATTTCTTCCTAAATGCTTTATATACATTATTGTGCGAACATTTCATAAGGCTACCATATTATCATTTTTTCCATTTCCAGAAGTAGAATCCAAGACTTAGTATAACTTAAGTATCTTGTTCAAGGCATGTAGCTGGAACTGACAAAACTGGGATCAAACCCAGGTCTGCCTGACCTCACAGCCCATGCTATGGACCCATGTACTGCATGCCTCTGCTCCTACAGGTCAAGCCCTCAGCCTCCACACACACCTCCGTGCCTGTCCAGATCTCACATTAACTGTCCTTTAACCTAAAGACCTTCAGCTTAATTTAGAACACCTATCTCAAAGTTTTTAAACTGAGACCCACAATTAAGAAATATTTTATATGGAGATTTTACATATATATATAAGCCACACATACATACATAACTAAAGTACATTTTAAGAAACAATTTACTCTTACATGTACTAATGTACTCTGATATTTCCAGTTCAGTTGTACATTATATAAATATATATATGTGTTTAATGCTAGGAACAATCCCCTAAAATTGATTTCAGCACTAAATCATTAATGAATCAACACATGGTCTGAAATGAACACTTCATTACAACTTGCTCATATTGCTCAGCACTGTCCCTCCGTAACTGGACTGGGTCTTGAACTACTTCTGTAACTCCCACTATGCACCTCACAGGTGTTCAACAGGTGCCTGTCCAGTTTTTCTCCATGACATCATTACTTTAAACTGCATTCAGAGCTAAAGCCACTGCTGCTTATAGCAATTTTATTTGTGCCCCTAATAGCCCAGTGAGGTGGATTCCTTATAGATTAACTACTTTTTCCATATGGTCCATGAGAAACTTGACCCAAGCAGAGAGTCCATATGATGTGGGCAAAGTCATAAAATTAATATATTAAATGGCAGAACCAGGGCTTCCCCTCTGCCACAGTGACTTGTGTGCTCTTCTGACTCCCCAGGGGAGGTGGTGGGGAAATCAGGGCGTCTCCAGATGCCACCAAGGGGTTCTATCTCTGGCCCCCCAAGTCCCTGGAGACAGTCTAACCCCTCCTCCAGTGTTCTGACTGCCCCAGTGAGCAGCCTGTCCCTGCTTGAGGGAGAGAGGCACAGAGGAGACAAATGTAGGCAGCCAGGGAGTGACTGAGTCCAGATTCTGTCAAGCTCTCAGGTTTGCCATGGCCTAAGGCAGCAGTGACACTATGCTGACCCCATCGTCTGCAGGCTCCCAGGTCCCTGGCCTTCCCCCCAAACCCAGAAGCTGGAGGCTTCCAAGAGCTCAGAAGGCCAGCTCTCTCCCCTTGTCCTTCCAATCATCTGCTTTCTGCCCAAGCACACCTTAGCCCCTCTGGCTGGCAGACTCAGTCAGATGTGGTGCCCATACCCATGACCCCTTTATCTGACAGTGGAAGATAAACCTTCATCCCAAGGAAGCAGTCTAACCCCATCCTTTAAGCCTCACTCTCTAAACCAGCCAAATAAGAGAACTACAGCCCAAGCAGAAAGCCCAAGGTCACTGATCACAGGATTGGCCCTACTCATTTCAACCACTGGTGGGGGCCATGTAGGTGTGGGGGAGAGTGAACAGAGTGGGGACCTTGAAGTCAATCAACATAGGTTTTAATTCTAGCTCCTCCACCAGGAAGACTATGGGCAAACTATTTGCCCTCCCTAAGTCTCAACTTCATCATCTGTAACTGGGACAATAATACACACCTCACATACAGGCTACAAGAAATAAACATATATAAGGGCCCAGCCTGGTAGGTAGCCAGCAAATAATAGTCATTACCACTTTTTTTTTGGTATTTGAAGCTCACCTAACACTTTCACATCCCTTTTTGCATCTGTCTGGTCCACATACACACGCAGTGGTGCAGGATTATCCCCATTTACCCATGAAGCAACTGAGATCCAGAGAGGTTAAGTAATTTACTCAATGACACATAGACTGTAACTCCTGGTTTCTGATCCCCACTCTACCATATTATGGCTGTGTAAAATGGGGCAGCCTGCCCCATTCTATGAGCTTCCAATTCCCCACCTGTAATATGGGGCAATGCCACCTCCATAGAGGACAGCAGTAAAGACCACATGAGGCAGTAAGTGCTGACATATTTCCAGCACTGGCCATGTACTAGCTCTGCCAAGCACTACATATGCACACAATTCCCCAAGGAAATAGCTTTTATTATCTTCATTTAATAGACAAGAAGACTAAAGCAGCACGGTTGAGTATTCTGCCTAATGGTACACAGCCTAGAAGTGGAGGCTGCCACTTAAGCACTAAACTATCCAATAAATATAAAGTGCTCCATATGTAACAGGGCCTCAAACCTGTCACATTCCCTTTCCTCTTCTTTACCACCCAGTAAAGAACCACTACGTCTATGCTGAGTGGGGCAGGAGTGAGCAACACAAAAGTGTGGAAACTTGGGAAGCAGATGTGCAGAGAGAGCACAGCAAATCACAGATCCAGGGCCAACCTTCCTTCCCCTACCCAAAGCTGGAAAAATAACTGAGGATAAACAATAGGCTGACCTACTTTGTATGTTGGATAACAACCTCTGGAGTTCATTAACCTAAGAGGTGGTAATGACTGAAAGTATAAATAGTTTTTATGCCAACTCCATAATAATGGATGATGGGAAACTGGAATGCAGGAGAGGGTGTGGGTTGGTGGTATACAAACGGCTGATGGTCAGGGCTGGAAGGCCTGTGAGATCACCCAGTGAGTCTATCCCCTCTCCAGACAGCCAGGGGGGCCTGTAGCCCAGAGGGTGAGTGATCTGTCGAACACTACGCTGTGAGTCAGTGTGGAAATGGAAGATGGTCTACAGCAGCCTGACACTCCCTCCTGCAGCCTGGCAGCCCCTGGCTTGGAGGCAGGGCAGTGTCCAAGGTTCCCTGTCTGGTGAGAGAGAGTCTGGCTTGCTTTACTCTGCCTGACACTCAATGCAAGCTAGTCTGGGCCTGCCTCCTTTTCCTATTAGGAATTCCCTGGCTTTGCTCCGTCCAGCCCTGGGTCAGTACACCCTTCGGTGGCCTCAGTGCCCTGGGCCTGTGCCCAGTTCTCTACTCTGCTCAGTTCCACACTGCCTTGATGTCAGACAGAAGAAACAGTTCCTTTAGACACTAGCCTTGCTAGCTCCCAAAGCAAGGAATCGCCCCACCTCTACCCCTACTCAGCTAGGGAAAGGCAGAGACCACAGCAGAAACCCCCAGGGCAGCTCTCCCTCACAACTTCTGAAAGGTATGGAAACTATTCTCAACGGAAGGCTTCCCTTCCCTAAGCCCACACCCTTTCCAGGCAGAGTAGTACTTGAAATTTCCCACCAGCAACTGAGTTCTCATATCACAGTCTCACTATGGGCACCTGGAGGATCACCTTGACTCATGTATGGCCCCCCTACCATCCTTAACAAATTGCTAGATCTTATCAAATTTGTTTTGACTCACTGCTGACTTGGAGGTCCCTCCTCTTTTGACCTAGTCCCTACCACCCCACTTGTCCAGCAGAGACCTCAAGCTCCGGCTCTCAGGCCCTACAATTCCCTCTGAACATCCCTCTTTTCTCCCCAGCCCTGTGTCGAGGCGGCCCTCTCTGAGCTGCCCTCCTTCACTCCTACCCCCACTCCAAATCAGTCCGCTCATCTTCTGAGGCCTTATTCAGAACTCCCTTTCATCTCTACAGTCTTTCCTAACTGCTTCAGGGACAGAACACAATCAGCACCTCATTATAGTCAATACACATCTCTCTACAGCCTGTGTTCCGAAACCTAGAACCTACAAAGATGAATAAAATGCCGACCCTGCCCTTGAGGAGGTCAGTCTGGCAGAGGAGATAGATGGGTGAGTAAATAACTAGCACACACAGAAGTGTTACCCCAGAAGCATGCAGAAAGTGCTAGGAGACTGCAAGAAGCCCACAGGGTCAGGGCAGGGGTATTGAGGTAAAGCTTTGAAGGGGAGCTGACTTGTGATATGGTCCTTGAAGAGTATCAGGAAGAGGCCAGGGGAGAAAGGGAAAAGGACACACTAGGCAGAAGACCCAGAAGGAGCAAGCACAAGGTAACAGAAAAGGGCATGGCTCCTTCGGGGAATGTGAGCAGTCCAGTGGAGCGGGTATAGCTTCTCCACCCAACTATCCACTCTGCAGAGGCAGCATTCCATGAGAAGGTGTGCTTCCGGAGGCCGGGGCTCTGCCAGTCTCATTCTCTGCAGTGTGTCCTGGGCCTAGGACAGAGCCTGGTACCTAGCTGGTGCTTAAAAAATGTGCACTGACAGATTAATTAGCTTTGTGACCTTGGGCACTCTGAGTTTCAGTTTTCTCCACAGTAAGATGGGAATACTGTCTTCTACCTTATGATCAAGCGGTAAAGCACAGAAAGTTCTTGATAAACGGCACCCCCTCTCTGGCCTGATAACCAGTTTTGGATCTTCCTTGAAGCCCAGCAAAGGGCTGAGCACAGATGTGCTTTATGACAGCCTTTTACAACATTATAATTCCAATATTTAATTAATGTAACTGAATATTACAACACTTACCAGGCACTTGCTATCACCAGACATGGTGCTCAGCACTTAACTTACATGACTTCATTTAATCCTGACAATAAGCCCATGAGATAGGCCCTCCCATTATCATCTACCCCGCTTTCAGCAGATGAAGAAACCCTGATTTCCAGCAAGCCAGTAACCATCCAAGGTCCGGGGTGAGCAGAGAAGAGCCCTGGGAGGTGAATCCAAGCCCTGCTCTTCTCCCACTCTATCATTCAACTCCAGCACTGAGTGCTGTCCACAAGGCTAGGTATGCACAAGCCTTGTGCCTGGGGAGCTTGGAACTTAGTGAGCTCAGAGCCATAAACTGTGCAATGCTTGGCAAGTCACATTACCTCTTTGGGATTTGATATCTGCACCCGTAAAATGGGGTTATGATGACAACTATGTCTCACAGAATTAAAGAAGGTGGTGTCAAGGAAAGCCTGGTCCACCATGCAGGCTCCCTCTGTGAAATGGCATTACCATGCGACTGTGCTGGAAGGATGGAGAAGGTCACACACAGGCAGCACGGGAAGCCCAGGATGAAAGTCTACAATGGACACAGGAGGGTGGTGGTAATTATGAAGAAAACTCAAGTGACTGCCACCACCCAAGAGGGCAGAGGCCCCAGGCAGCTCTACGGTTGTGTGCTTTGAGTTGAATCTCAGGAGACCCACCTCTATTCTCACTTCTGCTTTACCTTCATAGGCCAAAGAAAAGGCATCAGGACCTCAGTGTCAGGGTCACCTAAAGACTGTTGCAAATGACTCCTGGGCAACAAGTGGGAGATTCCAGCCTTCCCTAGCAGCCAGAAAGCTCAAGACCACCAGCTGAGTGGGACTGGCTGCTGCCTTATCCCCAAGGCCCAAGGAGGCGGGCAAAGCATACTTCGGAATCAGGATCTTCACACCCAGGCTCATTCTCGCACCATATTGGCAAAGGCCTGAAGTGAATCTCAGAGGATAACTCACACTTGAATTCATTAAGAGCCACCATATACCACGAAGCCCTTACTTTGCAGCAGACACTATGCCGGGCACTTTACCAACATCATCTCCCTGAATCTTTATAACATTCCCTCTCCCAATGCTACCACCTGGCCCACTTACAGACCCAGAGAGGTCACATGGCTAGAAAGTGACAGAGCCAGAAGTCAAAGCCAAGTCTGCTGAAGTCTTGAACCCAGGTTCTCCCAGGCCCAAATTTAGGTTCTCCTTTTTTGTGAAACCAAGATAGAGAGAGAAAGGAAAGCAGCAGCACCCTTCAACAGGGGCTGGCTGGAAAGGGTCGCTTGTGGACCCAGAGGCTGCTGGAGGGGAACAGGAGTTCTCTACACTAGTTCCTGCTCCCCTTCACTACCCAGCTGCTCCTGCCTTGTCTTGAGGCACAGGGCTGGGTGTCAAGACCTGGAACAGAATGTGTGCCATTCACCAGAATAACTCAACAACAGAAACAACTAAAAAGCCTACTAGGAGAAGTGCAGACACTTGGGACTGGGCTAAAGTCCTACAGCTGGGACAGGGATGGGGAGGTGAGGCCACATAATGGCCACTAGCTTTGACAAGACAGAAAATTGGGAAGGAGCAGTCCTGGGTTCCAGACCCAATTTGGTCACTTGCTCAGCTTCAGTTCCCTTGTCTCTAAATGGGGTAGAATAAAACTTACCCTTACTGATTTCCTCTTGCTCCTGTAAGGATAACTGCAAGGCAATAGGAGTGAAAGCACTCTGCAGACCAAAAAGCTAGACAAAGCATCCTTTGATTTTACTACCACAGACATGAGGGCTAGTGGTCCTATGCACAGGGAGGTCCTCTCACAAGCAGAACAGAGTAGAGGATGTTGGAAGCACTAGCCTTTGTGGGCCGTGCAATGACAACCCCCTGTACTTGTGTGGCACATCATAAAAAAACTTCTCAAAGCACTTTTCACATACCCCAAGGTCAGTCTCAGAATGATAGAAGCAGAAGAGCTCTTCAACATCATCCCATTAAAACTGCTTTGCTCTATTATGTTGGGGAAACTGAGGCTTAGAAAGATTAACAACTTTATCAGGTCACACAGCTGGTTAGGGACCCAGTGAGACCCAGGACTCAGGTCTCCTGACCCTTGGGCAGCAGTCTTTGCTTACACTATGCTTCTAATCCAGTTATCTCATTTGATCCTCACAATCCTTCTGTATTCAACTGCTTGTTGAATGTCTACAACTTCCCAGCTAGGCTCTAAGTCCTGGGAGGGCAGGACCAGGTCTGTATCCTCTGAGCCTAGCACGCAGCTGCACACAGAGTAAGCGCAGGATGAAAAAAAGGGAGCATTAGTCCTGTGGTCAGGTGTGGGGCCATCCTAAGTTACACACTACAAGGGTCATTGGTTGGAGCAGGCAGTGGCACTTTGACTCCTGTGCCTGGTTCAGAGCCCTTTCCCACTAGCAACAAAAATCCCACATTTGCAGCCAGAATCTCTCATCTCTGAGAGATGACTCGTGGTGCCCAAGTGCTAAAGGCTTTTCTCATAGGCACTGGCCTTGCTCCTACCTGTCCCAGCTGAGGCACTAGATCCAGGAACAGAATAAAGACGCGGGGTGAGGCCACATCAGCCCTCAGCTGCCATCTGCCTTCCCTTGATCATCTTATGCTGTGCTCAAAGGCCCAAACCTACCCTCCCCAGCTACACACACCACCCTAGGGTAAATCTGTTGTGCTCTCAGGCCTTCCTCCTCTCTCCTTGGAGAGGATTCTGCCTTTTCTTGCAGCCTTCCTTGCCATCCAGTGTTTTTACTGGGCAGAGACCATAAAGCTCAGTACTACTCATCCACCCCTCCCAACCAGGCCAGCTACCCAGCTCTCCTACTGCAGACAAAGAACCCCTTGATGTGCCCAGGGCATGCCAGCCATGCCAGGCACCTTAGAGAGCCCGGGGCTGCAACCAAGCAGAGTCAGCAGCAGCCCACTGTCTACTTCAGAGGAAGGCCACAGCTGGCCTTCCCTGCCTGTGACCAGAAGGCCCCAGGATGGGTTCTGTGAGAGGCCAGGGCAACTTCAGCTTGTCCCAAGCCTTCCCAACTTCCCGTCAGTCCACACAACCAGTCAGGCACCATGTCCTTCTGATTTACTGGCCTCTCTATCCTCATAGCCTCAGACCTCTTCCTGGCCCCTTCAGAGTCCTTTTCGGGTGTCCCAAACTCTCCCAACTGGTCTCATTGCCTGCGGTCCTGCTCCTCTTTAAGCCATCTTCCACACCAGCACCACACTGGCCTTAATGAAACACAGAAGACAGCCTGACATTCAAGGCCAGGCATGGTCAGCCCACCTACTCTCCTAGCCTTCCCGGGCTTCACACCATCCTCCAGCCGTCTGCTCTTGTCACCTCTACTCTTGGCACACCGCAGTTCTCAAGCAGCTTGCTTCTGCGGGGACTTGGCACATGGTTCCCTCCCATCCGATGGAATGCTCTTCCTTGATCCTTCTGAGGCCTGGATCAAATGCTGCTGCTGCTTCTTTCTGGGCTCTTATAGGTGGAGTTAGATGCTTCTTCCTATATATTCCCAGAACAACCATACACCTCAGTTTGGTCTTTATCGCTCAACACTGTAATGATTTATTTGTGGTTCTATTTTCAACCAATCTGTGAACCTCTTAAAGGCAACAAGACACAGACCTCTTGTTCAGTTCTGTATCCCTTGTCTCGGTCACAGGGGCTGGCAGAGAAGGTGCTCAATAAATGTTTTGTAAATAAGATCACTGATAAAATGGATAAGCTGGTGAAAGTAAGCCTTAGCTTTCTCTCCCAGGCTCCTGAACCTGCTGCCTATTTCCATACCTGAAGAGCAGCAAATAGCTGAGCTGTGACAGCTCCTGAGGAGCTGGACAGGGCACGGAATGGAGTAGGGTGGGGTGCGATGGAAAAGGGAAAGAGAAAGATGACATAAAGAACGCCAAAGTTGGCAGCTGTCCCGAAATCCTGGATACAGTGCTTCTAAGCTGCCCTGAAATCCTGGATAGGATGGTGAAGCATCAGGAACATTGGTTTGCCAGTGATGCAGACAGGACAGTTTCTACCTGCTGGGGGGTCCCCTGGGTCTAGAATAGCTGCAGATCGCCAGGGGCAGTGAAAGCAAATAAAGGAGGACTCCTTCCCCTCAGGTGTGCTGCCTGTAGCATAAAGCAAGTGATCAGTTAAGGCACTGACCATGGGTAGATGATGGCCGGTTCTGCCCCGGTGGGCAATGCATCCTGGCATGGAGGCTCAGTTGGCTTGGAGGGAGGAACAGAAGGAGCAGTGCCATGTGGCTGGGGTAGCAATGAGCTGAGAGCCAGAAGATCTGGGATCCCTCCCTACTCTGGCTCCATTGTTAACTATGAGGCTTCTCCAAGCCTCAGATCCCTCACCTGTTTGGGGAGCATAATCCTTGCCTTACCTACAAAGAAACGTTCTTCCAACAAAAGACCCACATCAAAGTCAGATGACCATTAGACAGTATTTTGGGGTCAAGAGCAATGCAATGTAGACTCTGGCATATAGGAGGGCTAGACTAAGCCTGATGTGGTCAGGGTTCCAGGGTGGCCCCCAGGATCTTCCCCACTGGGTCTTTCTCTGACCTGGCTGGCTATGGACTTTCACTGTTCTGAGACCTGCCTTGCCCTCCCACGCTGGGATGGGGAGGTAGGCAAGTTCCTGCTAAATGCTGCTCTGATCCAGGGGCCTCAGGGACTGGTGAGCACCTGGCAGTCTGCTTGCTGCCACCTTAGCAAGGTTTAGTCACAGGATTCAGCATTGAGAAACAGGTTCTTGTCCCAGTCCTGCCATTTACCAGCTGGCAAACCTTAGGCACTTATATTCTCAGATCTTCAGTGTGCTCATATGCAGAATGGGAATAACCACCTTTCTCAGGGAAAAGTGAAGGTTCACCATTGGTTAGGATTCACTCTGCCCACAGGGGATGGACCTCCCTGACACTCATCATCACAGCCAGAGATGGATAGTAGAAAATGAGAAGACAAGACTATTGGTTATTCCAGTCTTTAAGAGGAGGAAGAACAGTCATTGAGCACCTACTGTAGACCAGGCTCTTTTCAAATGATCAGCTCATTTAAACCTCACAAAAACACTGCAAAGTCAGGATTATCATTTCAATGTGAGAAACTGAGGCTTAGAAAAGTAAAGCAATATGTCATAGACAGCCAGACTCCAGAGGAGTGTGAGGAGGGAGCACAGAGCACCTTCTTTCTCCCACCTCAGTGTAAACAGATTGGGTTTGGCTGGACCACAGCCAGGCCTTACTGGCCCTCTGGAGGTCCTGTTTCAGACACAGATGCTGGGAGCACAAAACATCAAGCAGGCCCTACTGCCTTATCTCTTTCCCACAGCTTAGGATTTCCTAGCAGGCGGACACACAGGCACCTTCCCAGAGCAGCAGCCGGTGTGCTGACCCCTCCGTCACCGAGTCAAGCCTTGTCTGAGGCCCTAGAACACCCACAGGGCCACCAAACCATATTTTCCTTTGAAGCTGGAAGAAGAGAAGGAAGAGAAAAAATGGAAGGCCTATGGTCTAGAGTCACAGACTAGGGCTCCACATGTGCAGCTGCCTCCTTCCAGATGGACCACCCAGGGACCACTCCACTGCCAGCTCCATGCTCTCCTGGGAACTGTAATAGCTCAAAAAAAGAGGCTGCTCTGAGCTTACAAACTGGGGAAGTTGATGGGAAGGCAGGGAGGCAGGCTCTGCCCTGCCAGGAGGGCCCTGGCCCTACCCCAACAAAAACTGGCACAGACCAAACTATAGGGATGCCAATTAAGCCAGTTCTATGATTTCCATAGTCAGAGGGCTGCCATAGTTGGCTAGGAGTAGTAGAGGATCCAGGGAGGAACTGAATCAGAAGACTATACTGCTATTCCAGATGTTTCTCCCTAGGCCCAGCTAAGATCCCTCTCTCCCCTAACAGGAAGCCAGCACCCATGGGATCCCAGACAGCAGAGCTCACCTCATCTGGCCTGCAGCACTGAGCAGAGTGAAGCTGAATGGGAAGTCCAGCCTCAGGAGGCCAGTCCTAGAAGTCACATGGTAAAAGGAGAGGGGGGGTCAGGGACCCGCCTCTCTTAGGGCATCTTCCTCAGGCCAGGAGATCTGGTATCCAACTGGCATGCCTCTTTCCCCCTCTGACCCCCCCGCCTCTATGCTGCAGAGGGGACTCCCCAGACAGGTCTGCTCATCTACCCCAAAATAATAGGGATGATAACATCACCGTTCCTATACTTCTCTGTTAAGGACACTTATTTCTCCTCCTCTGGACCTTCCCAGGCTTCAATAACCTGCTGAGACCCCAGCCACACCAAAAAATGAATACTACTAGCACCCCTGTCTGTGCCTATGCCACCCACTAGGCCTTTTGCTGGTTGGCTGTTTTCTTGCTTCTCCACACTTAATAGCTACTGCTCAAGAACAGACAAGGACAACCTCAGAACCACCAAAATTTCCCTGCAGATGGTTTAAAAGACAAACAAGGTGAAAAATGGAAATGGCCTAGGGCTGGGAATTGGGAGTTCTGGGTTCAATACCTGACTTTGCTCCTAATAGACTGAAGGAGTGAGGCTCCACTTCTCAGGCCTCAGTATGATGATGGTCATCTCAAAGGCCACTTTCAGCTTTCTTACTTAAAATGTCTGTCAGTAAATGTCATTCAGTAACTAATATTAATTGGGTATTTACTTCTCTGCAGGCCTGAGGAGAGAAAGGCGAATAAGCCTAGTTCCAGCCCTGAAACTGATCAGACTCATGAACTGCTAATGACATCACACTCTTGCCCTTGCTGGGCCATCCCTATTAGCCTCCCACTGAGGGAGTCAAAAGTGCTGAGCTAAGCCAGGGAAGGTGAGGACAGGCAGGTTCCTGCCAGGGACCTTCTGTTCTACCTGTTCAGCACCTGATTTTCTGCTGGGACCACAGGCCATATTAACGGTGAAGGCAATGTAAACTGTCCTGATGTTGGTGTCAGAAACCCTGGGTTAAAGTCTTGGTTCTGTCACTAATATGCTGTGTGATCTTAAGCAAGTTATTCTCCTCTCTGGGCCTGTTCCTCATCTGTTTAATAAGTAAGTGCTGGGCTGGTCAATTTCTTAAGATCCCTTCCAGCTCAAAAAGTCTAAGATTTTATGTACCCGTGCCACATACCTATCAGTCAATTGAGCAGGGTAACCTCTGATCTTCTTTCTTCCCCATCCCCTCGCCCCCAGCAACTGTTAAAACTGACCTTCTTACGGGAAGGGCTGTACAACTCAGAGAAGACAAGTAGTGACTCTATAGCATCTCACTACGCTGATGGACAGTGACTGTAATGGGGTTGGTGGGGGGGACCTGATGAAGGGGGTAGTGTAATCACCATAATATTGCACATGTAATTGTAGATTAATGATATCAAAATAAACTTAAAAAAAACTGACCTTCTTGAGACAACCTTTGGCCCAGGATGGCTGAAATGGACCTTTAATCTGAAGCCAGAGTCCCTGCCATCTCTACTGCAGCTGTCAGTGCTACTATTTCACTTCTCTGGGATAGCACATGGACTCCTAGCCCTCAGCCACGAGACTGGGTTCAGGGCGGTCACCCTGAAACTTCCCATAACTTCCCCTCTATGGCCTTGGGCAGGGACTTGCTTTTGGCTTTTTGGAACCACAATATAAACTAAGCAGGAAACATCCACGCTTTCAGACACCAGAGATTCTATGTTGACCAACAGGGTCAACAAAGTGAGGCACAGAGAGGAGAGGGGACCTGGGTTCCAACCTCAGCCCCAGCCCTATAGACACCAGTGATGCTGAGGGCATCTGCAGAGCCTGGGTTTGCTGATGGAGTCGGGGAAGACAGATGTCTGGCTGCCAGGTTGGGGACTACAGCCAAAGGGAGGTACTCCCACTGGGGCCTCTCTCTGACTACAAATACCAGAGATACGCCCTCATTTTTCTCCTCAATTCTCAGACCTTTAGAAAGAAAAAAAAAGAAAGCTAACATTTTCTGTGCCCCTACTTGTGCCAAGCACTGTGCTAGGCACTTTAGCATACCTGAACTCATATACTCCACATAGTAAATTTGGGAGTCGATGTTACTGTTACCCTTTACAGTGAGTAAACAGGCTCAGAGTTCAGGATTCTTGCCAAAGGTCACACAGCCAGCAAATGTGATTTCTTCCTAAGTCTTAGCTTTTTCCACTATATCACACTGGTCTGTACCCTGAGATATGGTTAACTGTGTGATAAGCATGTAGCAGGAATTTCTATCTCCTGGAATTCACCAGCAAATCTGAGTTCTTCCTTCCAGGAACCCACAAATGCAACAAGGAGCTCCTTTCCCACTTCTCAAGACCCCATTCCTCCCGGGGCCCTGACTGCTGGTAGCTGCTCCTCAAATAAAAAACATACCCCAAGTCCCCTTTGGGTTCTCACAAGCTAATCTCTGGGGAACTGTGACAAAGCATCAAGTTAGGGTGAGGGACAAGAATGGGGTGCTCTTTGAATCCTGTAGACTAGGTTTACCCTGCTGTGAGCAAATAGAGAGAGGCTGCTAGAGACAGAAGAGAGGAGAAAACTCTCTTTAGGGGAGGGGCCTACACTTGTCCAAAGGAGGAGGAGGCCTGGTGAATATGAGACTTGGGACTGGGGATAATCCCGGAAGTGACTTTTATAGGGCTGTTTGTGTGGGGTGGGGTTCTTACAGATGGTGAAGGCTTATAAGTCACAAGAGAGGCTGCAGGAGCCTTGGACAGTCACAACTGGTCAGAGGAGGAGAGGAAAGAGCCTCTGGAGTGGGGTTATGGCTGAGTCTCTGGGCCTCCACAGATGACTGTATGGGGCTGTCTGTTGAAGGGGAGGCACATCACAAGGGAGGCTTGTCAGTTCTGTGCAGAACAGTGGTATCATGTGACAGGACAGATGGGATGGACATGGGGTCTGGGGTCCATCTTTCCTAAAGGGACTACCAGCCCACACATACGAGCTCTGTGCAGCAGAGTACGGCTGCCCAGTTTACCCAGCTTGGGGGGAAGGTGCTGCTGCATCACCTCACACTCATCTGCCTGCCAGCTGGGTGCCTGGGTGCTCTTGGGGTGGGGGATCTGGGTGTGCTATGAGGAGGGGCTCTGCTGTCCTCCTGCCTGCACCCCCCCCATCTGTGTTTTGGGAGGAGGTGATGTTTTCACAGCATATATGGAGACAACACACAGTCTGTCCTGGAGGGGAGGCACTGTCACCCTCTGTGTACTGGGAAAGGGGGAGTGTCTGCCTACCTGTTGCCAGTGACGGCAGGAAAGCTGCCTCTGAGGGAGGGGAGCACTCTCTGACGCCCCACGAGGGGAAGGGTCTTTCTGCCCCAGCGTGGGACATGTCTTCGAGGAAGCTGACCAATGTCAGTACTAGAGTGGGGGGGGGGGCAGTCTGACCCTTTGAAGTCTGCCTAAGGTGTCCCCCTGGTGCGGGGGCAGTGGGGTGGTGGTGTCCACACTTGGGGGATGGAGTCTGGAGACTGTCTGTTGGGGGGGGCAGCCATCTGTGAGCCTGTCAGGGGGTGGCACAGTCAATCAGCCCGAAGGCCCAGGTAGCAAAAGCAGGGTTGGGACAGGTGTCTGTCGTTCTGTCCCTCAGTTGGGAGAAGGGCCCTGTTGGCCCTTCCTGGGGGGCGGGTCCAGGGCGGAGGTGGGGTTGGCCTGTCTGTCCCCAGGTCAGACATGCAGGCGAGGGTCTGGTCGCCTGCCTGGGAGGGGCGGTGGGGGTGGGGCAGAGGAGAGGAGTCGGTTGTCCCTGGTTGGGAAGGGGCTACGTTCGTCCGCCCGTCCTGAGAGCAGCCCTGTCCGTGTCGAGGCCCTCCACGCCGCGGGCCCCCGCCCGGGCTCCGGCCCCGAGCCCCGCCGCTACTCACGCGCCCTCGGCGCCCTGCGAGCCCACGATGAAGCCGAACTTGTCGATGCGGCGCTCAGCGAAGCCGTTGGCCTCTGAGTCGGAGCCGAGAGAGCTGAGCTCGTCGGCGGCTGTGGCGTCGGGGCCCGGAACCAGGCTCTCCCGGGTCTCCGACAAGCTCTCCTCGGCCGCGGGCGCGCGCGGCCCGTTCTCTCCGAGGTTCCTCGCCATCCTGGCCGCGCCCGCCGCCTCAGCCTGAGCGGCCACCTCCGCCACCTCAGCCGCCGGGCCACCGCCGACGCCACCGATGCCCCGCCCACGAGCCGCAACCATTGGCCGCCGCAAGACAGAGGGCGGGGCCCCAGGTCCAGGGAGCTTCCCCCCACGCCCAATGGGCGCCACGAACCCCAGAGCCCGCCCATCTTCCCCAGGGTGGCGCCAACCGGCCCGACGTAACGGGGCGGGGCAGCAGGCACCCGAAGCCCTCCTCTCCGGGCTGCCAATCAAGAGAGTTCACCTGAACGAGCAACTCGGGCATTTCCGCGTTGGCCCCTAGCCGGCCTGTCACCTGCAGCTCTGCTCCAGCAAAGACCAAGGGCGTCCGCTGGGGATTCCGCATCTGGCTCCTGAGCACCAGCTCCAAGACCAGAGGGCGAGGGACGTGGGTGGGGATTGTTTCTCACATTCATTTACAAGCACTTTGGGGACACCCAGAGTGGTTCCAGGGACTTGCCCAGGGATACTCAGGGGGTTTAAAGACTCAGGCTGAGCTACTTCAGCAGACCCTTTCTCCTGCTCAGTTTCTGGGGCTTTAACTTGTGGGATACCTAATTAAATAATGACCAAGTTTACTGAGCCACTCGCTGCCCCAAGTACTACCTTTCTCTTGAATCTTTCTCTTTAGCTTTGAGACACAATCAACACATCATAAAAATCACGCATTTAAACCGTATAATTCAATGGTTTAAGCATATTTACAGTTCTATGGGCGTGGAGTCTGGGGCCCATCTTTTATGCAACCATTGCCTAATTTTTTAACATTATCGTCACCCTGAAAATAAATTCCTATCCATTACCAGTCACTTCCCATCCTCCTTCCCCCAGTCCCTGGCAACCACTAATCTGTCTCCACAGATTTGTCTTTTCTGTACATGTCATATAATGGAATCATATGTGGCCTTTGCAGCTAGCTGCCTTCCATTTAGTGTTTTTAAGGTTCATCCATGTTGCAGCATGTTATCAGTACTTCATTTCTTTTAATGGCTGAATATTATTCCATCATATGGAGTATTAAACATTTTGTTTATCCATTCATCAGTGATGGTCATTTGAGTTGTTTCCACTTTGCAGCTATTATGAATAATGCTATCAACATTTGGGTACAAGCTTTTGTGTGGACATATACTTGTTTCTTCTGGGTAGATACCCAGGAATGGGAATTTCTGGGTCACATAGTAATTGTTTTTTAACTTTTTGAGGAACTGACAAACTGTTTTCCTAATTGGCCACACTGTCTCTTGCAATATTTTAGCAACAAAGGTAGATACTATCTGTAGTCCCATTTTATAGTTAAGGAAACTGAGGTGCAGGGAAGTGAAGTCAGCTGCCTAAAGCCCTGGAACTAGCTTATAGCAGTCAAGATTTGAACCTAGTAGGCCTTACCAATAAGTTTATATTGAGAGGCACGGGTCAATTATATCTATATAGGACTTAGCTCCCAGCAGCCTACTTCTGACCCAAGTTTGTCAACTCTTGGAGCCATAGACAGCTCCTCTGTCCAGCACTTTTGTAAGTCACAACCATGTCATTTGACACTCTCCAGTAGACCTGTTGGGGAGACAGACCCAGAAGGGGAAAGGACAGGAGTTAGGCCTCAGTTGCAGGGCCTGCAACAGGTTGCTAAGGGACTCAAGGCATGGCTCCAAGATCTTAAACCTTCAGTGATTTCACCAGCCATTTCCCTGATGCCACGTGGCCCAGACATTCTTGAAGACTTCACTGTTGCAGACTTCACATTCCATAGGCTTCTGGCTTTCCCATAAACAGGGCAACAGCAGACATGGGAGTGGGCACAGCTATTTTGGTCTTAAACTCTCAGTCTGGGAGAATGTTCTTTCTTTCCAGTGGCTCCAGAGTGGTGGATTCTTTTAGTCCCCGAGGTGCAGAATGGGTCATGAATGAGGGGTGTGGGCCTATCCCAGGGAAAGGAGAGGAGCCAGCCACTCTGCAACAGATGTGAAGGCCCAGGACTGGCAAAGTATCTACAATCCTTCATTCCATAATTCTGATCCTAGGGTCGTATCCCAAACATTGAGCTCTGTAAGGGCACACAGACAGTGATTTCATCCCAGGTGTATTTGGCATAGGGGTGCGAGGCAGGTTAAGAGCACCTGGGTGTCCATTTTTGGGAGACTGGATGGATGTTTCTCAAGTTATGGCTTTGACGCCCCAGCTTTTGACCTAATTTTCTTACATAAGACCATCCAGGATTCAAACCTCTGCTCTGTCACTTTATGATCTTGAGCAAATCACTTCTAAGCCCATTTCCTCATCTGCAAAATGGACATACTGAAAAAATACATACTAATTTCAGTTGTTTGGAGACTTTGTGTGGTATGTGCTAATAAGCATGTGGCACATGGAAATACCCAGTAAATGGAAGCCAGGGGTGGTGGCATTTGTGGTTTGCACAGCATTTACAAATTCACTGAGTGCTGCCCACCAGTCTGTGACTGCAGCAGGAGAGTTTACCTAACTTAACCAATGGCACATGGCTTGAACACTTCACTTCATGGCTGTACCACTTGACAACTGATGTTCTTGTGCAAAACTGCTTAATTTCTCAGAACCTATTTCCTCTTCTGAAAAATAAGAGTGTCAGTATTTACTTGGTGAAGAGTGAATGAGCCATCTCTGAAACCTCCAGCACATGGTAGACAATAAATGTTGTTTCTTTATTTCAAACTCCAGAGTTCTTTAACTTATCTGGTATTTAGTGAACAAGAGATGAAGTCCAGGTCCAACAGAGTCTACATTCCAGTGGAAATGGGAGAATAGGAAAAAGCAGAGATCACTGGTCAGGCAGTATGAAAAAATAAAGCAGGGTAAGATACAGAGAATACTGGGGTCTGGGGTGGGTTTGGGCGGGGAGTAGATGGAAATGAGGAAGCTTCTCTATGGGAATCTGGGAGAAGAGGGTGTAAGAAGCAGGGCAGAGAATGTTAAGCCCCTTAAAGAGAAGCAGGCTCAGAATAGTGTGAAAAAGCAGGAGTGAATGAATGACCCAAAGGAATCCCCTGCACAATCAGTGGTTCACTGGAGTACAAAGTAAGAGGCCTTTGGCAATGCTGTGAAACATCCTAGTACACTGGCTGCTGTAGATGTTCTTCTGAGGATGAGAAATGTTTGGACAGGACTATAGAAATGTGTTAATAACCTGCATTTTCCTCCTACTGGGGTCATTCCTGAAAGTTTAGTCTGAAGTGCTCACAGGCCCCCTTGCAGTCCCCTTTCCTGGATCCTGGAATGTGGAGCTTGCCATGTGCTCAGGACATCTATCAGCATTGGCCATGAGCAGATGTTCAGATGTCACAGCTTTTATCTGTAATGAAAACAGAGCTGAGGTTCAAAAGGTAGACAGCTGGTGGCTAGCAGCCTATGAAGAGTGGGCAAACTATACAGCTTTTTTCTCTCTACACTGAAGATAACAGTTAAGAATTTTTTGGTCCAGTGGCAAAGAACACAACTCAAAGGGGCTTAACCTAAAACTGCCATGTAGTGAATTCCAGTTTTAAAAATAAGGTCAATAAGCTTCAGGAAGTTTGATCCAGAGGTGGTCACCAGGGATACCAGCCTCATTTTCCTTTTTTCTTCTTTTCTCTGTCCTCTTTGCTGTGGTTGCTTCATCCTCAGTATAGAGCCCCTCCTAGCAGCTCCAGGCTTGCATCCTTCCTCCTCATATCCATACAACAGTTGATTCTTGTAGTTACTGCTCAATGGCAGAGAAGCTGAGTTCCTTCCTCCATCATCTTTGTTTATACTAGGACACATGCCCATCCCTAATGCGCTCACCACAGATCAGGGATAGGACACAGTGACTGGCTTAACTAAACTTAGCTTAAGACGACAGTAACTTCTCTGTAATGATCTAAGGATAAGAGTGTATCCCGTCCTGCTTCATGGATTATACCACTAAGGAGTATCTAGAATCACTTACACTTTTTAAAACACAACAATGTAGAATAAAGAGCAAATCCCCAAATCAGACAGTTAATGATCCTAACTTCAAGATTTTACATTTCACTTAAAAAAAATCTCCTAAAAATCTTATATACTAGTATGTAAACCTTGAAAAGCATGAGCTATATTGTACTTGTCCTTTTGATTTTTGATTTTGAAGGGGATAAATGAAATATTACATATAAGGATTGCTATATATAATCATAGTATATTGCATATTTCAAGTATATAGCCCAATATAACCTAATCTAACCTTTGTTTATATTCTCTAATATGACACTGTCCATAACTTTAGAAAGTGAAATGGGTCTAATCATTAATGGGCTCCTGTGGATTACATGACAAGTGCTCATTTCAAGCAGCTGGTGGAATTGAATGTGAAATTCCTTAATGTCTATTGACTCCCAGAGCCCTGTCATGCAAGTCTTTAAAATTACAGTGACTCTGAAAGCATCAAGTCGTGTCCAATTTTCACAGAAGTCCCACACAAGGCACATGTCTCCCCATTTCACAGTCCGGTCTGATGTAGCAGTGAGAACAGTGTAGTCGCCAGGAATGGAAGAGCTCCTCTGGCCTCCAGGAGCCTCACTGACTACAAGACCTTAGGTACGCACCTCATCTGAAAAACTGGGCGAGGTAATCCTCAGAGGACTGCAGTTGACAATCAGAAAAGCTACGCAAGCAAGGCATTGCCTACATGCTGCAGGTCCTAATAAACTGCACAGTGGTGGGCCACATGCCGGGCCTGTGGCCACTGACAGCCACGAGGCTACATGGTCAATGAGCCTTCTGCAGCTGAGTGAGCCAGGACAGATGTTCATTCAGCAGCTCAGGGAAACTGGGGTTGGGTCCCAGAGGGTGGCTGAAAGGACCCATTCACTCACATTCCACTCAGCAGCATTCCTGGCATGCCACAGGATCTGCCAATCTGTGGAAGAGAATGCCCTGACACCACGCCCTGCCGCCATCCCCAGAGCCAATCCTGGGAAGAAAGGGGCACTCAGAGTGCAGGCCTATGCCAGGTCTCCTGACCACTCCCATTTTCCCTCTTGGAACAAGAGCCATGTGGTATCCAGGGGGATTTTTGGTGTTGTCTTGGAGAAGGAGACAGCAGTGGGCTCACTTTAGGCACCCAAACCATGGAGCCCACCTTGGGAAGCCAAATTTCAGCCCTGCTCCCTGGGGCAACCTTCCAGCAACCAAGCAGGAGGCAATGTCAGACAGGATGAGGAGTAACATCTCATCAACCGACTTAAAAATGGGAGGGGTCCAGCAGTTTACAATGGAGCCATACAGCTGGCACTGCAGAAGGGCCACCTGCACCCTCTGTCTTGAGTTAGCTTTTGAGCTTGGTCAGGGGGAGGGGAATGGGGTGACAAGAATATGGTTCTGTAGTCTTGGGAATGGCCTCACACCTCTGAGCCCTAGAGATGATCCTATAGGGCAGCCAGGAGGATCAAATGCAGGACTGCAAAGAAAAGGCACTGGGAACTCTCAAGGGATAAACACACGAGATCTTCAGGTTTAAGTTTAAAACCAGGAAATGGCTCTCAACAGGCCCACACCTTCCTCCCTCTGAACATCCACAGCAGAGCCTACCTCCCTGTGACAGCACATTCCAAAAATAACGGCCTGTGTCTGGCCCTTACTAGGGGGGAGGACTGTGACAAGTGTTTTGCACACATTCTCTATTCAACTTCTTACTCTGTGACTGTGGGCATGCAACTCACCCTCTCTATGCTTCAGTTTACTTAAGTATGAAACAGGAATACTTACCTCAGGATGACATGAGTTAAAATTGACTAAGTGCTTAAAAGAATTAAGAGTAAATTGGTTAGATTTTATGAAATCCTTACAGTAGTTCATGGCCTTGGTACAACCAAGTAGTTTTAAAATAAATAATTTTTTAAAGCCTTATCATGTCCCTATGCTCACTTAAGGTAAGCCACCTACCCAAGGTCACAGAACCAATCAGATAATGAGTGACTCCTGGCCTGCAGGAAACTGCTACCCTCGAGCCTCATCTGCATGTGCTTCTCTGCTGCCCACTGACCAGTTACTGCATCTCATCTGTCCTTGTTCTTCTGTGGTCCTGGCATTTTGCCAGTATCCTGTATTAGTCTGTTAAATACATGAGGTTATGCCTTTGGAGAGTCCAAAGGTTTTAAAATAGCAACAAAAATATATCTTCCTGAGAAGGCTTCAAAAAAGACTTGATGATAGCAAGAATTTAGTTAAAAGCCTAAGCATTCCCCCAAGAGGAGAGGAGTCACAAGGTAGTGGGCCATGTCACTGCCTCAGGTCTGGACAGGGCACAGGTGGCCAAGGGACAAATCTTATGACATTGATTTCACAAAAAGGGTCCAAGAGGTTTATTAGGCAGCCCATGGTAAGATACAAAATGATTAATGACAGTAACAACCATAGTCTATCAGCCAATTGCCAGATGGCACTATGACACTATTTCACAGGACATGCCTGGGTTCACATTTCCTCACGGGCTGCCTGAAGAAATGAATCCCCTCAAATCAAGACCCAAATGTAAAGGGATTCCAGAGACCACTGGGGCAAGACTGGCTAAAAAGCCCTATCTTATTAATGAGGGAGGGGTTGAATGGGGCTGAAATTCTGCAGGACAATTTGAATTTCTAAACTTAGTTAAGAGAAAACAAACATGCAAGGCAGGGTCTTCTGGGTCTGGAGCAGGGGGTCAGGGACAGGAGAGACAAAACGGCAGGGGCTGGGACCTGACAGCAAATTTCTTTCTTCTACTTCTTCCTCCCGCCTCTCTCCTTGAGGGCCAGGTGGATGATGGCGCCATTGGCCATGTTGTAGTAAGCCAGAGAGTTGGAATCCTTGATGAAGATGCCCTAGAAAATAGACAGCGTGCCTTAGTGCGGGGCAATCTCGCCTTAGGCACATCACACAGCCTCACAACTCCCAATGTCTGTTTACAACCCTGAACTTATCTTGAAGGAAGGCGGGGCAGTGGGGAAGGGGGTGTGGCCCAGGGCAGAACTAAAGGTCTCTGGTTCCTCCTGGAATGTTTTGCTTTTCCTTCCTTCCTTCCTACCAAAGTTGACCCTGACCAACCCCATGAAATTCTGATTCTCAAATCCTAAGACCTTTAGAGATCAACTAGTCCTACAGCCTCATCTTACAGAGTAGGAAACTAAGGCCCAAAGTGGAGATTTGTCAAAGTTCTAAGAGGGAAAACACAGCAGGCCTCTGTGACGTGGCAGGCTGAACTGGACTATCATCTCTGTGTCCAGGCACAAACCCAGGCTCCCCAAGGCCACCCTGGTTGGGATGTCTCCACTACTGGGCCAGAAACCCACCAGAGCATTCCCACATTTTGGACCCAAATATCCACCCTAGCCATTGAGGCAGACGGTTTTTCAGACACCACACAAAACTGTACTGTGACCCCCAGCAGAGCCTCATCCTGCCAAGCTAACCTAGCCCAGCACTCCCAGCCAGCACCATCATTTCTAGGATGGACTCAAGATGGCCACACCGAGGTGTCTTCCCACTCCTTTAATGCCACAGAAGATTTAAGTTTCTGGAACTGCAGAAGCACTGTGAACCAAGCAGCAGGATCACAGACACCTGACTCACCTCATACTGCAGCTTCTGTTTCCCTGCAGGCATGCCCGTGGCTTCATGAATCTTCACTTTGATGACAGAGACCTATGGGACCAAGGAGAGGTCATTTACCCCATTGCTAAGGTCAGCTGGAGGAAGCTGCCCCTTGAACTCTTGGTTCCCCACCACCTGATGCCAGTTGGTAGCAGCAATTCATACCTGGTCTGTGAGTGGGAGGGTGAAGACCAGCACCTGTCCATTCAGTTTCCATTCTGTCTTATCCTGCATGTTGGGTACTTGGACTTTGATAGACACTGGACCCTGCAAAACAGGAAGTTGCCATTATGCCTGGGGAGCACTGAGTCAATTAGGAACTATGCTCCCCTATTCCTGGGCCAGTCCAGACAATGTCACCTCACCTTCTGGGCTCCTGGACTCTGGCCCAATTCCCTATTGACACCACTTGTAATATGGCTCAAGTCACTCCCCCTTTTCAAGATTTGGTCTCTCTTCTTTAAAAGGATCCCTACCCAGCCTACTATTGAATCTGGACCTGAAGAAGTGATATGAAAATGCTCTGCAAATCCCAAGAAGCACCACAGGGGGAAAGAATATAGAGGTCAGAAGACCTGGGTTCCCAGCTCAGCTTCCCTGCTAACTAGGTCTCTTCTCTCCAAGGCTCAACGCAATGTCTGTAAAGTAGTTGATCTCCAACTGCTGTGTGGTACTGTCATGGGCATTAAGTGGCCAAGTGCCCACAAAATGTGTGGTACTACCCTGGCATTCGAGGAAGTACTTGGAAAGTGAGAACTATCATCAGAAGGAAAAAATAACAAAGAATTTTTGGTCAAATGCATTGGGGGAGTAGGACTGGGACGGTTTCCGTCTCCCACCAGAGCCTTACAGCTTCCCTAGGGACCAGCAGTGCCGAGCTTCCCACCTTCCCTTATTTCTAGCACCCCAGCAGGATCCCCTACTAGGGCTGCAGATGGATGCAAAGGCCACAAAGAAATTAAAAACTGTACCCAGGATTTTCTCCAGGTCTTGGGCCCCTTTCACACCCAAGTCCTGCTGCCTGTGCAGCTGGGTTCTCCTTGCTGGCCTCCATAGCAATAGTTCACACAAGAAGGGACCACCAACACCATCTGTTCCTCCCACCTGCTGACCCCACATCTAGTGTGTACTCAGACGCCTTCCCAAGACCTCCAGCAGCCGACCTTGGCCCTGAAGCTAGACTGTGGAAGCAGAATAGGGTGAGTCAGGGTGTGTGACTGGGGCAGGACTGGGCCTCCCAGCTAGACGCTCCCAGCTATGGGCAGCACTCTGGGACCCCATACCTTGTTCCTGCGTAAGAACTCCTCCTCAGGCATGAGGCTGTCTTCTGTCTTCAGTTTCTTAGAGGTAGGCTCATCTTCCATGGGGGGTGGTGGGTGGACAGGGGGCATGGGGGCTGGAGCTGGGACAGGTGCCACAGGTGGAGCAGGCACAAAGGCTGCAGGTAACAGGAATAGGCAGCTGAGTAAGTGGGGGAAAGGGACCCAGGACTCAGGGCTTCGGAGAAGTGAGACAGATTGCAGTGGTTTCCCATTTCTCCCAGGCAGAGGTGTGAAGGGCCACTCCTTGCTAAGTCTGGCTGCCAACAGGTTCCCGGGCAGGGTGACCTGGGAGGCTGCCCAGATTAGGCAGCAGAGGACTGAACGGAGCACATGCCAGCTGACAGCAAACATCGTCAGGCGTCTATGCCTGTCTGGGCCTAGCCCGTGTGGAGTGCAGACTCCACCTCTGCCACATCAGCCTACCTCCCCCAGGAGCTGGGGCTCCCCAGCTCCCAGCTTAGGTTGCTGTCGCACAGGGAAGCCAAAGTTCTCCTGGCTAGACACCCAGATGCAACAGAGGGCACCACCATCAGACTCCGCTCTGCTCAGTGTGGCCTGTAGTCCTGACCCACCCAGTGGCCTGGAAAGTGACATGAGGGACACTGACCTGTTGGCACAATCATGGGTGGTGGGCGGGGAGCCATGATAGGAGGGGCCGAGGGAGGCATGGGCACCACATTGATCCTGGGTGCATGGATGATAGGTGGCATGGGGGCGATCACTGAGCCTGGGGGCAGACGGACCACTGACGCCATTGGGGGCCGGGGCATGACAGGTACCGCAGACACAACTGTGGTACGAACAGGTGGTGGCATCTGTGGAAAAGAAGGGACCCACAGGTCAGAGGAAGCCAAGGCTGGATTCCCAAAGCACACACAGCTTGCAACTGGCCACTCGCAGCCTTGATGGGGGCTGGATGGCTCTGCCTCAGCCCCCAAGGGGTGACACACTGCAGCCTCACGCTGGGCTCTGACAGGAAATATGCCAAGAGAGGCCCAAGGAGACGTTCTTTTCACTTGGGACTCAACCAGCTGCTTGTGGCAGACACTAAGAAAGCCAGTAAAGAGGCTGACCTCGACTTAGCCTCCTGGAGACAGGCCAGCAGTTGACGACCCATTAAGCCCTTCTTTGCCCCAAGGCTGCTTCTCACATTTGCCACTTGCCTCCTTCCCTGTTCCAATCCTCCCACACAGATACAAGATCAGGTTAGAGGTTCCCACTTCCAATTGAAGGGGTCTTTCTCAACTTAACCCACTCAGCATTTGGGCACTGCTACAAGGGAGTTGCCCTTCTCAGTTAATAGTGTCCAATCCCAAGAAGCAAGCTCTAATCCACAAGGTGGCTGCAGGCTTACAGCAGGTGGCCGGGGCACAGAGGTGATGGGTGGGGCCGAGCTGGGGATGTTGGTGGCTGAAGACGGAGGTGGGGGCTGCTGGGGGATTTCATTGGGCTTGCTGGGGCCAATCTTCTCTTTGGTATCATCTTCTGGCACGAGGCCCTTGGCCTTGTGGATGGCCTCAATCTGCTCCTGGAGGGTGATATTGGCTTGGGCAGCCTGCTGGGTCCGGGCCATGCTGCCAGAGTGGCCGTCCCAGGTCACCTGCAAGGGGAAGCAAAACCATAGCTTGACAAGGCTCATGGAACTGACCCCAAGCGTGGGAGTCTGAGGACTGGAAAGGCACTAGGATCCATCCGAACTGCACCTTTTCCTCTGGCTTCTGGATCTCCTCCTCACCGATCTTCTTACCGATGGCTGTTTCCTCTACACCGAAGATGTCAGTACGCCGCTCAGCCAACTGTTTCAAGCTGCTCTCAATATCCAGACCTGATACAGTCACAGAACAGAGGCAGAGGAGAGAAAGAGAAATTAAACCAGGCACCCTTCCAAAAAGGCTGCAAGCAGCTTTCCTGGTGCAGGGTGGAGGCTGATCCCAGGGGATGAGGCTGACTCTGGGTCCCACCACAGCAGGCCTGTCCTCTAAGCCTGGGAGCAGTGGCCCAATCGGCACTAAGCCTATAAACCAGAGCTTGCCCAACCCCTTGACTTACGCAAGGCAACTCAGATATGGTTACACAAGTGGCCAAGTAGCAGTCAGCACTAAAAGCCTGGTCCTCCTGCCTCTGCAACAGTTCCCTCCCTATCATACTGCTTCTCACACAGCAGTCCCAGGACCACTGTGTCTCATCCCAAGGTGCTTGGGGTACTTTAGCCATCAGAGTCCTCAGCCCAGACAGCCTCTAGAACAAGTACACCTCCCAGCTATAGCCTTGCTCTAGAATGTCAAAGGGCATATGCCATCCATGTCAGGCATCAGCCTTTGGGGGAATCTTATAGACAGTCCTTCTAGAAAGTCTTTCCAGAAAACGTGGAATCTTTTGTAGCATCACAGGCTGCACCTATCCTCAAAAGCTTTTTTGACCTCACTTTTTGTTTTCTATGTTTGCGTAAAACAAACTGTAGTTTAGAGGTTTTCACGGGCCAAAGCTAGCCAGGGCTGAGTCAGAGAAGGGTATAGCCCCTGTGGGAGGATCGCCCTCACCTGGTGCGTACACTTCGTCATCACTCTGCTTCTCACGGATGGAGCGATCCCGCTGCTCCAGCCAGCGGGGGTCGAGGAGACCGATGCGCATGTGTTCCTGCATTTTGCTGGCAGGGATCTTCTCTCCCGTGATGGGGGACACAAGATACTCATCTGGAGCAGGGGCTGGAGGCAGGGGCTTGGAAGCTAAAAGGAAACAGATGCTGGAGTGAGAACACTAGGTGGCAGCCTGGGGTAAGAGGGCACTGGGTATGACGAAGCCCTCCTCCCAACATGAAGCCTGTGACAAGCTGCCTCGAGCCCTCCTAGAAACAGAGAGGTCTGAGGAACATATGAGGGCAAGAAAGCAGGCCCTACCTTTGGGGTCATAGTCCTTCCGGACAATGACCTGGTCTGGAGTGGGGGGCAGAGGCGGAGGCATCGGTGTCTCTGGGGGTGGGGGTACTTTCTGCCCTTCTTCTTCATCATCTGAACCCTGAAAAGCAAAGTAGTGACAGGACTCAGAGAGGCTAAGAAGCCATCTCCCTGTAGCTGAGCCCTGGTGGCTCTCAGGGTGGCAGGAGCCTATGCCCCTGCCAGCCAGTGTCTGTGTGCTAAGCCTCCTGAGGCAGCCAAGGCCAGCCGGCAGCGAGCCAAGCTGCGTCCTCAGCATGAATGGAGCGCTGGGGACTGTGATGCTAACACTCCGCCCAGGCACTTACAGCAGCTGGCACCAAGCAGTCCCAGGAGGCCAAGGGCACTTAACATGCTGGGGAGGGGTGTGGGGAGCAAGCTGGCACTCAAGGATAGCCGCTCATGGAGCAATGCTGGGAGGAAAAGAAAAAGTCCATTCCCACAGACACAGGGGCCTTTCTTCTCGGGCTTGCACACAAATTCTTCCTGAGAGCAGGAGGGCCGCTTGGCTCCAGAGCCTCTACGCCTGCTTGAAGGGCCTGCCTTGAAGAGGGTAGAGGTGGCCGAAAAGCAGCACAGACTATGCTTAGAAAAGCTCTGGGAACTGCTCGTCATTTAGGGCTGAGCTCAAATGCATCAAATCATGGTGTAGTTCCCTGAGAACTGGCACGGGGATGGTGGGGAGCAGCGCCTTTGGGTAAAAGGGGAAGGTCACAGAACAGAGCCAGCACAGCTTCCAGATCCTTGCTTGTGAATGTGTCTTTGTTGCCTGACTGGAAAGAGGCTCTGTGCTGCCGGGGCTTAAGCAGCTGCTCAGCCAGGGTATCTTGGTCAGGATCCATACCTCCTTTAGGTTCTGAAGGGAGCTGGATCCAACCCTGGAGGAGAGCACCCTACCTCCTTGGACTCCAGGGGAGAAGGTCACCCCCCGCAGGCCCCCCAGGAGCATACCTCATCCATATCCTGCACTTGGGTGTCCTGGTCCAGCTGGGAAGGAGGCTCCTCTGCCTTCTCCTGTTTCTCGTCTTCCTCATCAGACTCCACCTCCATCTCGACCTCCTCACTCTCCCCAAACTTCTCGTAGCGCTCCTGAATGAGGATTCGGGCCCCGAGCTCCTCCGGGGTGGTGGGAGGAGGGAAGTTCCCTGGCAGAGGGCGAGCCAGAGTCAAAGGGAGGCCTCCACAGACATTCTTTATCTCCTCACTGTGAGCTCTCCATGGGCTTGGGCTCTCTGATTTCTCTCCTATCTCCAGAAGCCCACCTGGGGTCTAGCACAGTATTTGCTGAAATTGGGTTTAACTAGGGCAATGTGGTAAAACTGAAATCTTTCAGGGGCAGCGATGAAACAGAAACTGATAAAAGCCCTCTAAAGAACTCTGCGGATCCCTGGGAACTGCTAAACAAGAACACCCAGGATGGCTCTGAGCTCTTGGCTGCCCATCTGGAGTCACAGACTTTCTTTCCTCACAGACCTACCTTGCTCATTGGGTTGGAAGTCCACCGTTTCCACCACCACAAAATCATGCCAGTCAATCTGCGCATAGGCCACCCGCTCCTTCTCCTTCTCCTCCTCTTCCTTCTTCCTCTCACGCTCCTGGAACTTGGCCCACTCCACTCGGTAACACACCTGAAGGGACAGGAAACAGCATGGCTGAGCTGAATCTGTCTGCTCCTGACAAGGCTGTCACCTGCAGGGCATTCACCAAAGTCAGCATCTCCTACAGAACAGGAGGCTGCTCTGTCCTTAAGAGGAACTTCCCAGAGAAAACTATGCTATTTGCCTCTGGTTTCAGGCAGGCCCAGGGTCTCTGGCCCAGGATGAAAATTCTAAGTGCCACAAAAAACTTCTGTCTGGGCTCCAAAGGCAGCTGTTTGTTATAAACTCAAGAGTTTTCTGTCTGTGTTGGTGAGGGGCTCTGTGCTCACAGAGTAGCAGACTCCCTCGCAGAAAGCCTGCATGACAGCCGAGTACCCGGTAAGAAAAACAGCAGTCTGAAAGCCTGGGAAACAAAAGCTTTCATGCAGCCACCCGGAACAGCCAGTATCAATATGCCTGTGGCGTCAAAAGGACTATGTCACCAGAGAACCTGTTTAGGAGTGAGCTTCTAGCAAAGGGAGAAAAGGGGGGGACCTAGTGAAGCTGAGAGCAAAGCACAAAGCTGGGGAGCAGAGAATCCAGGTTCCTCTGGCCTTTGCAGCCGTAAGGCCTTTCTTCCCACCAGTCCTGTGCCTGGAACATAACAAGGCACTGCCTCAGAGACTATTCCTATTTCTAAACACAGAACAGAAGTCATGTAATATCATTAGCACTGTAAGTAACGGGTTATGAGAAACTCAGCTTACCTGGTCTAAGACTTCTCGAGGATTCTCGGCCTCTTTCTTGAGCTTTATAAATAATCCTTTAGGCGGAATCAAGATCTGAAACACAGAAGTGTTAAGATACCCGGCAGCACAACACGGGACAAAGAGGTGGCCTTTCAGGGCGTCTGAAGTCACAGAAGGGAGAGCAAGGGATTCCGGGTCCCAATCCCAGCTCCATGTGTCCATGTGACTTTAGGCAAATTACTGATCCTCTGTAAGCTGATTTCCTTCTACAAAATGGTGACACCACCACTTGAAGTTGGCACCATCAACTTAAAAGGTTGCTACAAGGATTAGCAGGAAAGTATGCAAAATCACTGGCAGTTCACCCAATACAGACAATATGCAATTGCTGTTTGCCGAGGATGGATCTGCTACTAGGTCTCCCCTGAAGACCCTATTTTAGACTGGAGCCCACAAGCCCCACCTCCCTGGATTTGTCCCCTGCTTTCTCTTTCTCCATAGTACTTAATTCCATGAAGACAGGGATTTCTCTGTCTTCTGTTTACTATCCTATCTCCAGCAGCAGGAACAACGTCTGACACTCAGTGTATATATGCTAAGAGAATGAATGCGGACTTTTTTGCTCAAAAGAGGCAGTCACCCCAACTATCCCAACAGCATCTACCTACTGCCACTAGCAAAGTGCTTCAGCCCCACCCATCCTCCCTGTACCTCCACCCGAAGAACTGTTCTGCTCCTAGAGTCTCCCATGGCTAGTGGGAGACATCAGTGCCCTCAGGTTAGAGTACTAAATACTCAAGTTTGAGGGAGAAGGGAGAAGAAAATAACAATAAAAAAGGATCTGGGGATCTTAAGCCAGGACACAGTCCTCCGTTTGTCTGTGTGCAGACAGAGTGGACAGAGTGCTCCTGGTAGGATGGCTTTCTCCCAGGACCCAGTACCCTGGCCCCACCCTGCCCAGGCACCTTGGTATACTGTTCCACCAGCTTCGTGAAGTAGTTGAAAAGACTGTGCTGTGGGCGGAGGAAGTCAAACTGGTAGTTGCGCTGCTCTTTCTGCATCAGCTGGGTCAGAAACTGGCGTCCATTCCTCGCCACAAACTGAGCCGTCAGCTTCACTACATCCAGGTCAAAGGCTGAGATGGAAGGGGGGTCTGCGATGAACTCAAACTCGGGAGGGGGTTCTTTGGGTACAATGCTCTCTTGGATCACCTGGGCTTGGACCTAAAATGCAGAGGGAGTGTAAGCAAGCGGCACAGAGGTAGACTGGCTCCAGAGAGGGGGTGAGAGTGAACCCCCAGCAGGACGGCAGGTACCACCACACTTCTGTTAACCAAGTGCACACCAGGGGCACACTGTATGAGAGAACTCTGACTCATGAGAACCCTCATTTCTTGGTTAATTGAGGCCTCAATCCCCTGAATGGCTCCAAGTAAGACTGGGTCCCCTCTGTTCTGCTGCTGCCCTGAAACCCAGGTCCAAAACCGGTGGCAGAATATCTGACAGGAAAATGGCTCATTAAATCTCACCTAAAGGGAACAGAGGATGCAGGAAGCCCTAATACGTGGGGAGGAAACCACTAGACAGAAAACTTCCACATTTGTTAACTCATCTGGCCTCTGGCCTTCACAAAAACCACAAGGTAGACAGAACAGGTAATGTGAATCCTTTTTATAGATGAGAAAACTGAGGCCTTAGGAGTAGTAAATTGCGATGCAAGGTCTCAGAACCTGCTTCAACCTTTATTTCCCACTGTAAAAAATAAGGGGCAGCTTTCACCACCATGATTCCGGAGTACAGCAAAGGGACTAGCCTAGGTCTACCCAGGAGGCAAAACATGCCAACCCTTCCCATCTTCACCGAAACCCAAGTAGTCCACAGCGCTGGGCCCAGTGCTGAGGGGGACATTAGGGTAGATCAGATGGAGATGCCTTGGGAAGGTGAACCAGGAGGGAGGATGGCACAAAAGTGGTCGATAGTCACATCACAGTGTTGCCCTTATACCCTTGATCAAGGCAAGGAGGGGCTGAGAACACGGACTTCAGAGTCCTGACCATGGCCTTGGGTAAAATGCACTTTCCCAAGCCTCAGATTGCTCATCTGTGAAATGGTCACCCTGCTGTCGCCCCGTGAGGCTCCTGAGCACCGAGCAGAGCCTGACAAGCAGTGCTCCAGAAACACCACCTGTCGGCGACACTCTGCTATCTTGCTAGCATGTGCCCCTGTGAGATGGGGTAACCCTCACCCTTCTCCCTGGGGGCTATGAGGTGTGCAGGCAGAGCCCGGGGGAGCACAGGGTGGGGCTGGCGCCCACCTTCTGGGGCAGCTGCTGCTGCGCGGCCTGCTGCTGTTGCATGACCTTGGGGATGGCAGCCGAGGGTTCCTGAGCCTTCCCCTCCTTGAACTCGCTGACCTTGTGGCGGTAATAAGCATGGTAAGGGTCGCTGGGGTTCAGGAAGTTGAACTTGGGGTTATTGATTTCGTTCTGCCGTATCCTAGCTTCAAATTCAGGTCCGTTTCTAGAAGAAAGAAAGAATTAACATCACAACCCCTGCCAACTGCTCAGACCCAAAACACGCCTCTTTGAGCCTTCTTGCCACCACCCGTCAAACAGGCCCGCCCCTCAGCAGAGCGGAGCTCCTCCTCGAGATTCCTGGTGCCGGCCGGTGTCCTCTGCCTCCTCCGGCCTAGAGCAGGCCTCCTCTGCCACACAGCTTCCCAGTACCGCCCCTGCAGCTCCTCTGCCAGTCCTGACATTTCCAAACTGTCTGGTTTTTCTTTTTCAAAATTTATTTACCTTAATAAATGTATTTTAAAAAGCAGGCATATATTACTACTTCAAATAACAATCAGTATAGCTTTACTAATTAGTGGCAGTTATAAAATTAAATGAAAATAAAGAATGTACTTAAAGTTTAGCTCAAAGTTTGCTGAGACTGGGGCCATTTCTCTTAGACAAAAAGAGGGAGGACTGAGTACTGGGGAGGTGTTAGAGATACCCTAGCTCCAAACTGAGCCTCTGTTCTTTGGGTAATGAGAATGACTGAAAAAAAAAAAGAAAGAAAGAAAATGTAGAGAATCTGATTTAATACTTCATCGAAGTACTGCCTAAAATCACGTCATATACTAGTGGGTGAGGCCCACACAGCAAACACTTCCCCAAGGACGCAGATCCCTGCCGCTCCGACGGCACATTCAGATGACAAGGGAGCATAAGATCGCTGGGAGTTCTCCCATCTCTCTCTGGACCTGGGACAGTTTTCCACATAAAACTTTGCCTTTAAAACTTCAGGATAATGAAAAACGTCCCTCTCGTGATGTTTAGGGAACCCTGATCTTTTTTTAAAAGAATCCCAATGGTGTCACACATATACAACACCTATATCAATCAGAAAGTACACTAACTTCAAAGACACAAAATGTGAACATGTGTAAATTCTGGGTTCACTACTGACTCACCAAGTTACTGAACTTCTCTTTGACTTGATTTCCCAAGTGTAAAATGTGCCTAACACCATCTTATCCTCTACCTTGAAGTACTGATATGATTGAACTAGTTACAGAGATGTCAAAGTCTTTCTGATCAAACAGTGGCTTGCAAATACAATGGCTGCCACTCCTATGAAGGCTAGAAGGGGCTGTTCCAGAAACATGAGACATGATCTGGATATTAGACATCAGTGGGGTTTCTTCTGCTCTCCAGCCAAAGCCCAGCACTCAGAGCTACCCCAAATACACCAAGGGACAGCTCCAGGGCTGGTGGCACCCAGATGCTCCTCTCTCTTCAGCCTTTCACATCCTGGCCCTGAGGAAGAGACCACAGGAGACAGGGTACAGGCATCGCTGTGCCCAGATTAGGACCGTAACAGTCTGTGCCAGGATGGTGGTCATCAACACCTAGACTAGCTCCTCCCCAAGTTCTGGCCACGCTCACGCTCTGTACTGTGACCAACACCATGAGGTCTCCATATGACGGTATGTTAGTCTAACTAGAACTTCATGCCTGGAGAAGAAGCACTCTTCTCCCTCTTTAAAGAATGCAAATCACATGCAAGGAGGGAGGTGAATACACACTTAAATACTGGTAAATTAGGCCACCATACCCAGCAAACGCCCAGGGGAGACAAAGGGCTGCTAGAAAAGGGGACTCTGGTTCTCCTCTACCACTGCCTCCTAAGCCATAACCTCACCACATCTGGGAACAATCTGAAAGATAAAACAAGCAGGCAGAAATGTTCATTCCAAGTTATTCTGTTGCTTTAAGTTCATGTTAATTTTAGAATTATATTCTTTAACACGAGGAATAGATTTCAGGAAAAAAAAGACATGCTCTGACTCAACCCAGCTGGTGGGACTTTTTAAGGGTAATTTCCACTTCAGTTTCTTAACAGGAAAATGCAGGAAAGGGAAGGAAAACTAAAGAATAAACACTCCTTTTGGAAAAAAATCACACTTCGTTGCATGTGCCATCAATCAATATGTGTGAACACAAGTGAAGCAGACTTCTTTTGTCCTTTTCACATGCTTCCTTTATCCCAGAGTGTGATGGTGGTCTGTACTTTCAATGCAACATAAACAAAAGCAAGTCCTCAGATTTTAGAAATGCCTACATTGCAGTTATCATAGCCCAAAAGCTACTTGGCAAAACGTTTTAAGAAATCTTTAAAAATGTTCTTTCAAGCCAGTAGCGTACCACACAGAATCTTCTAAGGAAACAATCTAGAAAGAAAATGCTCAGAGACTTCCCTACAGCTTCAATTGCCAAACTGAGGAAAATACAGAGATGGCCAAGTCAAGGCCTGTCACCTCAACGTGGTGTGTCCTCTGCAGAGAGGGCCACAGGGCATCAGGAACCAGGGAGCACATGGGAAAATGCTCATGCCATAGCTCGAAAGGGAAAAGCAGGATGTGAAACTATCTCTACTAGTATTACAAGGATCTAAAAAAGGATGCCACAGGCCAGAAGGAAACAGGAAAAAGTGAAAACAGCTGTAGAAACTATTCTGGTAGTGAGACTGTGGTGATTCTTCCTCCCAACGCCCTTTTCCTATTTATTCTGTTTTTAAAATACCAGGGGAAAGGGGGAAGAATGAGTGCTGTTATGAGACATTAAACATTTATCATAAACACAACACCTACTGCCCAAAATCTGACACGGACTGATAATGTTCAACTGAGCAAAGAGCAGTTTTAACCCAATTCTCAGGTTAATCAAAGGTTTTGAAATGTGTTATGAATCCACATGGATTTCACTGTGTCCATGTGAAAAGATACAGTGAAGGACATCAGCCAGAGCAACCTTCTAGGTTTCATTTTGTTAGGTTGAGAAAGGAAGGACCCATCTATTAAATGATGTACTGTGATGAGGATTCTGCCTAGGGTCGAGGCATGGCCCCATGGAAAGCATTATGCCCTGACTGAGGACAGCAGTCTGCTCTGAGCTAGCTGCTTCCAGTCAAGGAGCTGTCCAGTTTGTCAAGAAGCCAGAAATCAAGGTTTATTGTGCAATCTCCTCATTTTTTAAAATTTATTTTGGTATCATTAATCTACAATTACATGTGCAATATTATGGTAATTAAACTACCCCCTTCACCTGGTCGCCCCACCAACCCCATTACACTCACTGTCTATCAGCGTAGTGAGATGCTATAGAAACACTACTTGTCTTCTCTGAGTTGTACAGCCCTCCCCGCACCCCCCCAACATTACATCTGAATGCTCCTTTTCCCCCTTGTCCCTCCCTTCCCACCCATCCTCCTCAATTCCTTTCCCTTTGGTAACTATTGGTCCATTCTTGGGTTCTGTGAGTCTGCTGCTGTTTTGTTCCTTCAGTTTTTTTTTTGTTCTTATACTCCACATATGAGTGAAATCATTTGGTACTTGTCTTTCTCCGCCTGGCTTATTTCACTGAGCATAATACCCTCTTAGCTCCATCCATGCTGTTGCAAATGGTAGGATTTGTTTTCTTCTTATGGCTGAATAATATTCCATTGTGTATATGTACCACACCTTCTTTATCCATTCATCTACTGATGGACGCTTAGGTTGCTTCCATTTCTTGGCTATTGTAAATAGTGCTATGATAAACATAGGGGTGCATCTGCCTTTTTGAAACTGGGCTGCTGCATTCTTAGGGTAAATTTCTAGGAGTGGAATTCCTGGGTCAAATGGTATTTCTATTTTGAGTTTTTTGAGGGACCTCCATACTGCTTTCCACAATGGTTGAACTAATTTGCAGTCCCACCAGCAGTGTAGGAGGGTTCCCTTTTCTCCACATCCTCGCCAACATTTGTTGTTGTTTGTGTTTTGGATGTTGGCCATCCTCACTGGTGTGAGGTGATATCTCATTGTGGTTTTAATCTGCATTTCTCTGATGATTAGCGATGTGGAGCATCTTTTCATGTGCCTGTTGGCCATCTGAATTTCTTCTTTGGAGAAGTGTCTATTCATGTCCTCTGCCCATTTCTTAATTGGATTATTTGCTTTTTGTTTGTTAAGGTGCGTGAGTTCTTTATATATTTTGGATGTCAACCCCTTATCGGATACGTCATTTATGAATATATTCTCCCATACTGTAGGATGTCTTTTTGTTCTACTGATGGTGTCCTTTGCTGTACAGAAGCTTTTCAGCTTGATATAGTCCCACTTGTTCATTTTTGCTTTTGTTTCCCATGCCCGGGGAGATATGTTCGTGAAGAAGTTGCTCATGTTTATGTCCAAGAGATTTTTGTCTATGTTTTTTTCTAAGAGTTTTATGGTTTCAAGCCTTACATTCAGGTCTTTGATACATTTTTTTTTTTACTTTTGTGCAAGGGGTTAGACAGTAGTCCAGTTTCATTCTCTTACATGTAGCTGTCCAGTTTTGCAATCTCCTCATTTTTAAACAGTGTCAACTAACTCAAGTTTTAAGAAAATATTGTGAGGTCAAATAAAAGATCTGTAGGCCAGATGTGGCCTGCTGGCTGCCAAAGAAATACTTTAAATACACTAAAGTAAGAAATGTGTTGACCTTTGGAGTCAAATGGCCATCAAGAAGATGCCATCTGATGAAGTGTGAGCATATGTAAGTATGACAGGGAAGGATGAGAGGAACTTGGACTAATTTCTATGTCACCTAAGAAGACAGCTAAACCTTCATGCTGTACTGGAATTGAATTCAGTCCCACTACCTCCCCCTGCCTCAAAACAACTCTGAGGTGGCATTTATTCCATTTTGCACATGGGTCGTTTGAGGCTCTGAGGAATGTAGTCCTTGCACAATGAGAATGATTAACTCCCTTTTTTGTCTTCCTCATGCCAGCAGCTCAGTATCCATCCATGACAGAACACCTTTCCAGGCTCTTCCTCAAGCCCATTTTGGAAGCACAGGTTCCTGGTGACTCGGGCTGGGTGTGACTCGCACTCTGCCACTAGTGTTGGACACACCGGTCCTGCCCATTGCCTATCCCACCACATTGTGGTTTTAGATGAGCTAATGGACCAAAGCTGACAATGCCACTTTAAACACCTAGATGTCACCCTTAGGCAGATTCAGGAGCCCTGGGTACTAAATCTACCTGTGACTCACATTGAGCAGAAGTGGCTATGTTACCTGGCCACAAAGCTGGCAGTCTTGTCAACGATATTCCTGACCTCCGGAGGAGGGTAAATAATCCCCACCACTGGCTTGGAAGGGGTAGAATCCTCCTTTGAAGATGCTTCTTCTTCTGTGGGCTGTGAAAATAGGAAAAGGAAATAAGGTCTTTAAGTTTTTGTCTTTGGGCTGGTTCCCTACCATTAAACTCCTCCAAGATATTGAGAATACAGATTCTCCCCCACTGACGTCCCTCACGTTAAGGACCCTCTGCTCTAGAAGAGAGGTTCTCTTAACTGCACTGTGCTTGTATGGGACTCTCCTGGGGAACCAGAAAAAAGAGCAGCCTTTTTAAGGCTTCCCCAGCCAGACTGTCTCAGATACACCAGGAATCTGCATTTTTACCAAGTGAACAAGTGATTCAGATGCAGGGAGAGATCTGACCACATTCTGAGAAACCATGTTCCAGAATCCAGAAAGCCAAGTTTCTCTCCCCACACCCAAGGATGTGCCTGGCATGGGATATTTAGCAGTTGTTTACTGAACAAAGAAACGGAATCTCCTTGCTGACAGCTCTTTCTGCCCTGAAAGCCCTTTTTACATCCATTCCATAGTTTTAACTACCACTCAATGCTCAAATAATTTTGTCAAACTCCATTGGAATACTTAATATTAATTGTCTTGTAAGTTGCAATATCCCTTCCTCACCAGCTTCTTCCCCCCAGTAAGCAAAGGGTCAAATCTCCCATCTTAGAAAAATAAAAATTTCCCCTTTGTCCTCATGCTTCTGCTGCTGCCCTCTCCCCATCTCCCTTGTCCTCTGGTAGCTAAATGTCCTGAGTTCTTCCAGTCTTGCCTTTCCCACTTCCTCACCTCCCATTTGGTCCTCATCCATTTCAAGTGCTTCTGCCAAACTGAAAAACAAGTCTTACAGCCAACTATAGTGGTTATCTGGCTATATGACCAGTGACCACATCTTCACAAACTCTCCACTCCTCAACCCCAAGGTCCTATTCTCACCTGTCTTTATTCCTTGCTTACCATTCCATCCAAGTCTCCTCCCTGGCCATTTCACCACCTGTCCTATAATGTTAGGGATCCCCCAAATTCTGTTCTCTTCACAATATTCACACTGTCCTCAGGCATTCACAGCCACATCTCTGCTCCCCCACCACCTCTAGGTTAAACGATCCTGGCCAAATCGATGTCCCGGATGCCTCCTGTGTGCCACAGAGCTTCAGATCCAGCTGACTCCTGGGCACTTTGACAGCTAACCTCTTTCCTCATGAATGGCCAACCAGGGACCGAGTCCTCCAGACCAGAAACGAGCCTCCTCCCCCTCCGCCCCCACATTACATGATAATGATAACAACATTTATCAAGCATAGAATAGGTTGCATAGACTTTCCTTAGCACTTCAAATATATTAATCTTATAACCGTTACAAAAGCCCTATCTCCATTTTAAAGGTGACAAAACTGAGGAATAATGGAGAGGTTAACTGGCCCAAACGGCAGAACCGGGATTCCAACACATCACTTCAGGGGGAGGGCCTGCACCATCAGCCATTTCGTGCCTTGGAGTTTACCAATCCCAATCCCCTCTGTCCCAGCCCACTGCCACAATCTAGGCAGGGCCCTGAGCATTTTCTAAAATAACACAACCTATCTGTCCTTCGCACAATTCTCCACGTCACTACCTACGTACCTGAATTTCTGAAATTCACCAGCCAGCTTCAAACTTTCTTTTCTCCCCATTGTCTATTAGGAAAACGTCAAATCCTCAGAAATGCATCTCTTGCCACCACTCTCCCAACATTATGCTTCAACCATACTTTATTTAGCTCTGACCAGAGGAACCACCTGAATCCTACCTTGGTAACTTTGCACTTATCTTGTATGATCTTGCTTCTTTTTCCCCAAGTGACTGGGAAAATGCCAGGAATACATAAGTACTTAAAATATTTGTGGAAAGTGCATGGACTTCTTCTGTCTTGTTCCCCACTATATTATGAACCCAAAACAGAGGTCAGTGTACAATATGCGCTCAATAAATATTTGTGGGATGAAAAAGAATGCCACTTCCCTTTCCCAATCACCTGTCTGGTGAACTAACTCATCCTTCTAAAAGCCACTAACTCTTGTGGGCTTCACCTACCTTAATTTCCCCTCTACCCCACCAAAGCGATGGTGATTAGATTCCAACTCCTTTGCACCTGGTACTTGTATTACAGGGCCTATTATACCTTTGTGCAATTATTTATGCACATCTTTCCCCCTCAGCTGACTGAGTTCTTTTTTAGGGTTTCGGCAATAAACATCTCTTGAATATTCACTTATAACTGTCTCCCCGCTAGTCTGTGAGCTCCCTACAAATGGAGCTGTGCTGCATTCATTCAGGTGAAGTCGAGCCTGGTACAGTGTTTGACTTAGAGTAAGAACTGAATGCTGAGAACCAAAATTCAAGGAGGTACGGCGCAATCTGGGAAATTCGGGATTACTGCGCAATGGCTGGGGGGCCAGTGGCCCCAATTACCAGAGAAGGCCGGCGTACAGGCTGGATCCGTGCTTCCAAACCTTAACGAATCACCGTGGGATCTTGTTAAAATGCAGATTTTTATTTAGAAGGTCTGGGGTGGAAACTGCATTTCTAATAAACTCCCAGATGATGCGGATGCTGCTGGTCCGCGGACCACACTTTGAGAACTACAGTCCTCAAACAGGGCAGAGGATGTGGCTGTGAATGCCTGAGAACAGTGTGAATATTGTGAAGAGAACCGAGAACAGGGAGCTCGTTTTGCTACCAAAAGGCAGCGCCTCCTGGGCCTTGCAGTCCCTCCAAGCTCTCCGAAGCGGCCGCTCCTTCCTGCGCGAGAGGAGCGCCCGCGCCGGAGGGGTGGGCCCAGGCCTAGGGTCGGGCTGCCAGTCAGGGTGCTGGGGTCACGGTACCTGTTTGGGCTCGGCGGCCACGGGCGGCGGCGGGGGCACCGCCTGCACGGGTCCGGCCGGCATGACTGCGACGCTGAGGGCTGCCAGTCCGCCTCGGTGTACGTGAGCAGTGCGGCGTCAAAACAGTTCGCCCGCACCGACGGTCCGAGAAGCTCGCAAAATGGCAGTTGTCGAGCGAGTCGTGGAGGCCAGGCTGACGTATTTCCGGCACGCCCCTTCCCGTGACGTTGCTTCCCGTCCCTCCCTCGCGGGGGCGGTGCGCGAAAAACACCGTGGCCGTGGCAGCAGTTGGGCGCCAGGCTAGGGTTTACCGGCAATCCCAGGAGCGGCAGGCGCGCTTGGGCAGTTTCATGAGCGGACCAGACACAGGGACGGAGGCTGTTCCGCCCGGAGACTGGTGAGACGGTCTACATCCCTCGCCTGCCGCCGCCTGCAAGCCCCCGACAGCCCTGGCCCCTTCTGAATTTACTGCACTGGCCAGTGCCTCGCTCCCTCCGACCCCGCTCTTTCCCACTGGTCTCGCTCTTTGGAGAGCCCCCCCCCCTCGGGCCCACCTCCCCAAAACCCCGCCTCCCACCCCCGCGTCGGTCTTCCGCTTCAGGCCTCCAATCCTACCCTAGTCCGAAGCCCTAATTCCCAAAAGGTCCCTTTTCCCTCGGACCTGCCTCCCAGAGTCCCGCCTTCATTCCCCAAGGTCCGTTTACACCAGAGCTTTCTTAGGCACCACCCCTCACGCCCAGAGGTGTGTCCTGGCCGACCTCTTACGTTACTTTGCGAGGTACACCTTGAATCCCGCCTTTTTCGCTTCCACCGCTGAGATCTTCTCTTCCCGGCCCCCTCTCCCCTCCCTCCCAACTCCGGAAGGCGGGCGGGCGGGGAGGAAGAGATTCCGTCCTTGTCTTGCGCGCGCACACACACACACACACACACACACACACACACACACACACACACACACACACTCCCTCCTTGTCTTGCGCGCGCGCGCGCGCACACACACACACACACACACACACACTCTCCCTCCTTGTCTTGCGCGCGCACACACACACACACACTCCCTCCTTGTCTTGCGCGCGCGCACACACACACACACACACACACACACACACACCCCTAGCTGGTTTTTGTCATTTTTATTGTTAATGTAGAATAATGTTAGCTGGGATTTACTGAACACTTACCATGAGCCATACCCTGTGTCAAACTATCTGCATTATAGTACCTATTTCCTATAGCAATTTATTTACAGATGAAGACAGTGAAGTTCCGAGTTGGTGGAGTGGGACTCTAAATCCAGACCATTCTTACTCCTCTCGTCGTGCAATTACTTCATGCTTTGTCTTCACTGGGCCCTAAAGTGTCCCCAAGGATCCAGGCAGTTAGCAATCCTGAGTTAGAAACTGACGAATGACTACAGATGGGTTTAGAGTTTCCAAAAAAGTTTTCATGCTGGTGGCCTTGAGTCTCAGCGGGCGCCCTGGCCGCGAGGGAGGCAAAATCTTTACTAGATGAATTGGGTCCTAGGGCTCAGAGAGGGAAGGGGCTTGAACGTTGAACGGGAGTGGAGAAAACCTCCTTCCTTCCCTTCTCCGTGAGTCAAAAGTTCACCCTGAACTCGAGGGACGACTCCTGAGCAGCTAGCTGCTTCTCCTACCGCAGGGTGGTGCTGGCTTGATTAGTGCCACCGCCCACGTGACCTCAGGAACAGTGCAGGCCTGGCGGCTTCAGGCTGAGTTCCACTGGACACCCAGGAATTAGAGAGAGAGCCCATATCAAATGCTCCTTCACCTGACATACACACCTATGTGGTTCTCAAACCATGTTTATATCTACAAATCTCCAATGTTCAGGAAAAAATGACATAAGGTAACCTTGGATATTTTTCAAAGTTGTATTTTCCTCTTGTAAATTCTTGATGCTTTGGCATTTGTTGCTGCTTATCAGAACTGGAATATAGCAGGAATTGGTATCGCAAATGGCTCCAGTGGCAATTGTAGTTTTTAAGGGTGAACTGGTCAGTGTTTCTTGGTGTATTCACAAGCAAGCTCCTGAGCCAGGTGCTGTACCACCTGAATACACCTCCTCCCACGGTGGGAATTCTTGCTTGTTTTACTTCCTTCCTCCCTTTCCAGGAAGGAAACCCAGAATGTTTCAGGCTTTTTTTCTGTTTATTTCTGCCTCATTCCTTGGGGACAAAACCTCATGGGTAGCCCTATCTCCAGAGAGGCAGTCACCAAAGCAATGTATGTGTGCAAGATATGGGCCTGGGTGTTTGTGTGTGTATGTGAAATGTTGCGGGGTGGATACTCATGGACCTGTGGGTAGAACTGACAGAGTGGACACACCGAAGACTTGCCCTCTGCAGAGACCAGCAGACATATTTCCAGCTGTATTCCCGGCTCTGTCCCTGTTCTTGGCAGAGTGCCCTATATGAGGTACGTACTCAGTTACTGTTTGCTGAATCCATACCCAGGATCTGACCCCCTACACCTGTGCTGTCCAATATAGTAGTCACTGGTCCATGTGGTGGTGTATTTGAAAATGGCCGATGGTCCACATTGAGATGTGTGAAATAGACACTAGATTTTGAGACTTAATGCAAAAAAAGACTGTAAAAAAAAATCTCCTTAATAATTTTATATTGATTTCATTTTGAAGTTTTAGTATTTTGGCATATTAGGTAAAATGAAATTAAAAAATAATTTACCTCTTTTTACTTTTTTAATGTGGCTAGTAGAAAATTTTAAATCCTATCTGTGGCTTGCATTATATTTCTTTTAGACAGTACTGTTCTGGAAGCAGGATGGCCTGAAGACAGAGCAGAGATATTGGACTCAAGATTCCAGCTCCTTAAATGACCTTGGGCTAACCTCTTAACTTTCCAGAGCCTGTTCCCTCACCTGTATAAATCGAGAAGTGGCACACAGTAAGTCCTGTAGTCATAGCTAGCACTGTTGGAGCATGTCCTCTGTGCTCACGCTCAAGGCGGGAGACCCCTCTTGCCCTTACCCTCGCCCCATTACTCCAGCTTGGAACACTCCACCCCCACCCCAGCCCCCATCTTCTGTGACCCCTTCTCCCTGCCCCCAGGAAGCCTCCCTGAGTGCCTACTCACACTTACCTTCATCTATTCCTGGAAACCGAAGAGAGGAAGCCAGGCACCTGGATGACCCTCTGACCTTGAGTCCCAGAGCCCACAGGCTAGTCCACCTAGTCCACAGGGCAGACACCTGTGTGGCGGTGAGGATAAGGACCAGTCCTCTGGGAGGCTGGAGAGGCTGGCTCAGCCCTGGGAACCACCCCTGGGTGCCTCCGAGCTTCCCAGCTGGCTCTCAGGTCCCTTGGCTCAGGTGGCCAGGCCACACAGCAATGAACTCAAAAGACAGTCCATGTGCTCACAGGGAGACAGATTGCCAACCACAAATAATTATTCAAAGAATGAACCAGTGCCAGTATGACGTGTGCCAGTATGAGAATAGGATGCTCTGACGATGTGTAACAGTGGCCCTCACCTGGCCTGGGGACCTGAGGGAGGGGTCTTACTTAGAGTAAGTGTAGAAAGGGGATGTGTTCCGCGTGGTGAGACACTGAGGTGGGACCAGACCACACAGGGCCAGAGCCCAGGAAGTGTTCCAGTCTTTATGCTGTAGAGAGCCATTCATGGGCTTTAAGAAGGGCCTAAGTTGCCTTTTTAAATCATCTCTCTGGCTGCCTTGAATAACAGACAAGGTGGTGGTGGACAGAAGGAAGGGAGTGACCCCCTCAAGGAGACTGTGGCAGTAGTCTGGGAGATGGTGGGGTGTGGAGCAGTGTTGTGGACAGAAGTGGTGGGTTTTCCATGTGGTTCAGATACAGGTTTGCTAACACTCTATGCTTGGACATGGGGGTGCCATTTTTGGAGATGAGGGAGGTTGGGGGGTGGAAATAGGTTGGAGAAAATAGTTTTCCCCACCAGGCCTGGACTTGCTGGGGCTAGAGAGGCCATGGCCTCTACACTGCCCAAGCAGCCCCTGCAGTGCAGGGCGGGGCTGGGGTGCATGGAAGCGCTTTCTGCTGCTGAGGACTCCACAAAGGACGGCATCCCTGCTGCAGGGTGCTGAGGGACCAGGGCTCAGCCTCCAGAGGGCTGCCCAGCTCTGAACAAAGTGCTGGCTCTAACACCAGCTGCCAAAGGGTGAACCCCTGAGGCATGCAATGAGCCACAGTACAGACTGAGTCAAGAGCCAAAGATGGTTCATCCAATCCATGGTCTTCAAATGTCCGTAGACTCTGGACATTTTGTGTGGGCTGCAGGGGAAAGGGGGAAGTATAGAAGGCAGCAGCAGCTGTGGACAAGGATGGTCTTTGCTGTTGTTACTATTAATAACAGTAATCACCGTAATAATAGTTACCATTGCTTGAGAACTTTCACTGGTGCCTGGCCCTGAACCAAGCACTTTACTCATGGACACCTTCAAAGGCCTCACAACCACCCAGTCTGACTGGGGACAATGTCTCCACCTTACAACTGATGCATTGGGATTCAGAAGGGCACAGCGACTTGCCTGATGAGAGTCTATACTAAAGTGTTCAGGTGTTCTTCTCTTATACCTTAGGACTTGTTTTCCCCCAAAAGTTAACATATTTAAATGTTTCCTTGTGGATTCTTTCTTTATTCCATTCCATTACTCAGTAACTCACTTGCCAGTAAGTTTCTACAAAGGGCCCCAGGCTGGCCATACTGGGGATAACAGGGACTAAGGTGGACTGGGGACCTGGCATAGAGAGCTGAGGCCATTCCAGCAGAGAGAGATCAGGGCTGAGATGGGGAAAGCCCAGGGGGATTGTCTAACCCAGCCTGGATGGTGCTCAGGGAAGCCTTCCTGGAGGAGGTGATATTTGGGAACCCTGAAGGATGAGAGGAGTTAGCCAGGTAATGGGAACTGGATGGGGAAAGCATGATTCAGACAGAGGGGACAGATGGGCACAAATTCAGAAATAAGTGCTTGTACATAAGCTGCTGCTCAGAGCTGATGGTGGGTTGAGTGGACAGTGTGTGGTAGGGGTGGGGCAGGACTAGAGAACGTAGGATGAAGGGTGTGACCTGAGGTGGTCTTTCTCCCAAGGGCAATAGGGAGTCCTGAGGGGTGTTGGCCAGTGTGATGTGGTCAGATAGGGTTTGACCAAGATCTCTAGAGCTGCAGCAGATCAGATTGGAGTGGGTAGGTCTGTGGCCCAGCCAAAAACTGCTACAGTGGTGCAGACGGGACAAGGGCCTGGTGTAGCACAGCACCCCCATCACCCTGTAGCCACAACTCTCTTTTGGTTGTTGGTTGCCTGTTCAGTGGGTCAGGGAGGGAAGGACTAGGTACATTCTCATTCGTAGCTATTTCCACCCAGCATTTAGCAGGGCCTGGCCCACACAGGCCCTGAGAAGGACTTGTGGAATGGTGGAATCAGCAGCGTGGGCATGGGGTAGGGTGAATGAGAGGGAGGCTGGTGAGGTCACCCACAACCAGGTCCCGAAGGGTCTGGTGACTTGGGGCCGGGGAAGACTTCTCCCCAGGGTCTAGGTTGGACTTTCAGCCTAGGAGCAATGGGGCAGATTGGAGTTTTAGGAAGTTCCTCTGGCAGTGGCCACATGGCTCTCACGAGGATTCTCTCTGCTTACCCCAGGAGCCACGAGGATGGCGTACCTGCTGGGCAGCCAGGCCTGCATGGACAGCCTGCGCAGGGACCTTACTGACCTGCAGGGCGTCATCGTGGATGTGTTCTCCCGTGCTGGGCCTGTGCGCTTCCCCTCCTGGAAATTCCCTGACCGCATGGCCTGTGACCTGGACATGGTGGCCCTGCTAGAGTACTACGACCATGTGCCAGGTGACCCCGAGTTCACGCAATTGTCCCATACTGTTCTGCTGGAGCTTGTCATCGACAGGTGAGGGCCTTGGCCAAACCTAGGGATCTTGGGATGCTGGCACATGCCCCTTAAACTAGTAGCAGCTGCAGGATCCCCATCCAGCAGTGGTGCCGAAATTGGTAACAACAGTTACCTGTTACTTCACTGAGTACCTATCAGACACAGTCGGCTAAGGCCATCACAGTGATCTCACCTTGTGTCACGCTGCGTCACGTGCTGTAGTGTTGTAGACTGTCCACCTGCAGGGAGTCCTAGCCACACCAGAGCTCTGCCAGCTGCCGCTCCAGCCGCTGCCAGCTGCCTCCTTAAGGTTTCTGTATGTCAGCACACCACAGCTACTGCCGAGAGTGTCCATCCCAGACTCTTTTTCCTGGCTCTTGTGGGCTCTGTCACAGGGTCGGATACAGGAAGTGTTTTTCCAAATCCTGGTCCTGCTGGGAAGAGGCCAATGGATTCCCCCACAGTCCCACTTCTACCCCACCATTAAATTAACATGGTTGTCAGCCTTCTGCTTCATGTGGACTGTGACCCAGGCTCCCCGTGCCTCCCCAAACCTCACACTAATGAAGTCATGGGGGCCTGACAGGCAGGGATTCCAGCAGTTTGGAGATTCCTGCCTGGGGACAAAAGCCAGGGTACCACTGAAAGGAGGAGCCCTTGGTGTGAAAGCACCGTTTGGAACCTGTGAGGGGCTGAATGTATGTAAGCACAACATCTTCCTCCATGGTTTTGTAGATGCTGTGCCCTCTGCTGGGAACACCCTGTCCACCCCTTCCTGGTATGGCTGAGTCAAGGCTCAGTTTACCCATCCCCCTTGTGCGAAGCTGTTGCTGACCTGCCTCCCCGGCCCCCACCTGAGCCCTCTATCAAGGCCATGCTCTGTCCTCTTCCAGACACTTCCCTACCTCACCGTGCTGCTGAGCACTGTGGCCAGCACAGTTGTCCCCCTTCACAGAGGACAGCTTGGCCCAGGCAGGGGCAGGGCCTAGAGGCAGCTAGCACCTCCTCCCCCAGGCCCTCTCTGCCCACGGCCACAGTGGATTGGGGATGACCCTCCTGCATCTGCAACAAGATAAGGTCATTCATCTGTCTGCTGTGTTTTGTAAAAGAGCTAGGTGTCCATGCAAATACAAACTTATCTTTCCAACATTCCTTTTCCTTAAAATGAGTCCCTGACTCTAATTTTGAACTCCAAAGCTAGGATAGAAACCTAGCTCTCCTCATGCCATATCTCTGTCGTCACAGAAGCAGCTTACACTGCAGGCGAAGCCCCTGACTAGAATCAGGAAACTGCAGGGCGCCCCTGCCCTGCATGCTCACCCTGAGGCTCCGAGCCACGTGAGGCAAGGCAGCCGCTCACCCAGCAGTTGACAAGCACTCAGGATCCAGCTGGGGCAAAGCCCAGCTCCAGAGCATCCCAGTCCAGTGGGGGACAGCCAGGCAGAAGCGCTGCCTCCTGGAAGATACGGTGGAGGCCCCCAAGCTCAGCCCTCCAGGAGAGCTACCTGGAGGAAGTGGCTCTTGGGTTTGAAGCTGGCCCAGCAGAACATGTTCTAAGCTACTAAGTCCCTGATGCCGGGGCCAGTTTCCCAGAGCCAGAGGCCGCTGGGTATGGGGTGGGAGGGCACATGGGCACCCGGCTCCACCCTAGCTGGGCCTGCCGTCTCTGCCTGCAGGCTCCAGCTGCTGCTTCAGAGCTGCGCGAGCTACTTGGAGAACCTTGGTTCAGAGCAGACTGTGCCCCCCACCCGCACTGTGGGGCCCTGCATGTCCGTGGGGCTCACAGTGCGGTGCTTCTGGAAAAGCCTGCTGAGCCTGGGCATGCTCTACCAGCAGGCAGGCCCCCAGGTGGGTTGGTCACCCTCACACCAGTCAACCCTACCCTCGCTTCAGCTTCCTGCCATACCACGTGTGTGCTGCATCCTTTCCTGGCTTCACACTGCCCAAAGGAGACAGTGTGAACTCTGGACCTTCCAAATCAAGGCCCATGCAGTGTCTCAGTTAGCAAATCAGGTCTCAGGGGGCATGGCTGGGCTACCTGGCTCTGCTGTTTACACTATGGGACTTTGGGAAGATCCTGAACAGCTGTGGCTGTCACTGTTACATTTCCAGTACTATTCATGTGTCTGCATCAAGCCAGTGGGGAGAGAGACAGCAGGGAGGAGGCCTGGGCTTGGTAAGTTGAGGCAATAGAAAGAAAGGAGAAAGTTCTTGATCTCATTCCCATTGGTGTCAGAGAATATCTGAGGGTCTGAGCATCAGGAGAGGCTGTCACAGAACATCCCCAGGGAACTGGTCACCTGCCAGGCCTGTCTCCCTCACCTACTTTCCCTTTCTTTTTCTGACCACAGAAAAAGGCAAACCAAGGGGAGACCCCCACCAAGTTCATCAAGCCCTCCTCCCCAATGCCCAGCTTGCCCCAGATTTGCCAAGAGCTGGATAGCCTCCCCATCAGAGACTCCCTGCAGTGTCCAGCAAAGGCCACCAAGAACACCAGGAGTGTCTATTCCCAAACTGTGGAGACAGCCCTGGTGCCCTGCGATGCCTGCACCAGCGTCCAGGGCAGCCTGCGGGAGGTGGGCAAGATGGTCATCCACCTGTGTCAGAGCCAGAACTTGCCCTCATCCCTAGGACAGTTCCAGCATCTGGTGCAGGACAGGATGGGGCTCAGGCCACTTCCAGCCGCCACCGTGGGCCACTGGGCAGCAGAGCAGAGCAAAGACCTGACACGCCTCAGTAAGCACGTGGGGGCCCTCTCTCAGCTCATTGGGCCGCTCAGGGCCCAGCTGGAGGAGGCTGAGGGACAGAAGGATGGCCTGAAGAAGCAGGTGGGCGAGCTGGAGCAGGCTTTGCAGCAGCAAGCAGAGGAGGCCGCACAGCGCCTGGCCAAGTGGGAGCGTGAGAAGCAGCAACTGCTCGCAGGTCTGTGGCCCAACAGCCGGACCCTTAGTGCCCGGGCTCTACTACAGCCTGAGCGTGGGCTCTCCCAGAGGCAGATCCTGTGACATGACTGGAGGCACAGTAGTTGGTGTGGAAGAAACCTGGGCTGGGGAGTGGGCGAGAGATGCAGAGAAGGGAGAGCAGCACAAAAAGGTGTGCTCCTCAAGCCAACTGTACTGGGCAAATGGAGTTTCATACCACCAGGGACACTGGAGCTGGTGCTGTAGAACAAGGGCCTCAGAGGTGTCCCATCAGAGGGGCGGGGGAGCCCGGGGATTCGTCCACTCACTCCTGCAGGTCCTGGGAGTTCACTCCCCTGACACCTCCAGTGAGTGGAGCAGCCTTTTTGTCATCAGTGAAAGCCATGCGGCAGAGAGGCAGCTATGGCACCGGCAGTGGGCCAGGGCCTGCTGACGTGAAGCCTGAGGATTTCGGCAAGTCCCTGCCCTTTCTGAGCCTTACTGTCACCTCTGGGGCCAGCCAATAGGAAGCAGGGCAAATGGGGGGCCTCCTCAGAGCTCCTCCCACAAACCTAGGCAGCTCCTCCACACTGCGACGGCTGCCACCACTCTAGGGCACACGGGGCATGACGCCATCAGCCAGGTCCAGGAGAGACTCTGAAGGGCCTCTCTCTTGGCTGTCATAGAAACAAGTGACCTCCAGACAAAGGTGGCCACCCTTGAGGGGGATCTGAAGCAGCAACAGGAGTCCACGCAAGCCATGGGTAAGGAGCCCCACCGTGTGGCCCTGTACCCCGTGCCCAGTGTGGTACACCACCCGGAGGGAGAGCAGGATGAGCAGCCTCCATCTCTGTCCTCTGGGCTCCTGGGGCAAAGACAAAGGGACTCACAAAGGAGGGTGGGCCTGACTGGCCATACTGTTGGGTGATGGCTAGAGCTGGGGTTCTACCTCCCACTCAGCACCTTCTATTTTCAGAGCGCACCTTGGGGTGTTCAGAGCCCCATTTGGTGGCTGAGGACGCTGAAACCCAGAGAAATGCTGGGACACCTGCCCCTCAGGTCCCATTGTGGGCCAGAGGCAGTGCAGGGGCTCAGAGGGGCTCCCCTGCCTCCCTACTTCCCACGCCTGCTCCATCCTGCAGAGGCCAAGGCCCAGCAGCTGCGAGAGGAGGCCGAGCACAGGATGAAGGCCGAGGGGCAGGTGCGGCAGCTGGAGGAGCAGGTGCAGCTGCTGGCAGGGCGGCTGGATGGGGCCAGCCAGCAGATCCGCTCGGCCAGCACAGAGCTGGACAAGGAGAAGGCTCGCGTCAACAGCATGGTCTGCCACCAGAAGGTGAGGGCAGGGGCCGTGCCAATGTTCAGGGCACCTGCTGAGTAGGCTGCAGGGAGAGGGCCCCGCTGGCAAGGGAGGGGCTTCATCTATGTGGGGTACTTGCTCCCCAACACACACTCAGGTTTTTGTTTGATCATTGCTGAGGGTCTGAGCCAGGCCCTGGGGAAACAGTGACCCGGGAACAGATACAGCGAATGAGGCCTTGTTCTGGAGGAGTGTCTACTCAGCAAGGACCAATGGTTATGCCACCTTGACCTGTTTGGGGTGTGCATCCATCTTCCCTCTGACCCCTCCTCTGCACGCTTATGCACAGCCTTCCCCTGTACACAGACAGACACAGCACAAGGGGAAGGCTTGAAGGTTGCAGATATGGCAGCCTCCTTTTTCCCATGTGGCTGGGCCTAGCCCTGTGGACCTCACAGCTCCCTGCCTGCCCATCGCGGCCCAGTCCCTGCAGGCAAAACACCGAGCCCTGCTGCAGCAGCTGGACAGCCTGGACCAGGAGCGTGAGGAGCTACGGGGCAGCCTGGATGAAGCTGAGGCTCAGCAGGCCCATGTGGAGGAGCAGCTGCAGAGAGTGCAGCAGGAGAGGGAGCAGGGGCAGTGCCAGCTCCTGGCCCAGCAGGTGGGAACAGGCAGCGGGAGGGTGCAGGGCTGGCTCTGCTCTTTCACCAGAGGAGCCGCCAGCCAGCTGAGAGCCTGCAGGGCTGTCCCATGCCTGGGGAGTGGAGGGCATGGGGTGTCCCCAGGGGAGCCAGGAGCCATTCCTCGGGCCCGGCCTGAGCTTCCCTCTGCCCCAGGAGGTGCTGCAGAGTCTACAGCAGGAGAAGCAAGGTCTGGAACAGGCAGCGACGGATCTGAGGCTGACCATCTCAGAGTTGGAACAGGAGCTCATGGAGCTGAGGGAGCGGGAGCGGCTGCTGGTGGCCTTCCCAGACCTGCACAAGCCCATCGAGGCCCAGATCCAAAGTGCGGCCCTGGCAGTGGTGCACTGGGCACACCGGGGCCTGGGGCAGGCAGCTGAGGGCCGGCCTAGGCAGCACACCAGAGTCTGGATTGCCCCAGCCTGCAGCAAGGGTGGCAGAACAGGGGTGACCAGCAGTGCAGCCTTACAGAGCTCCTAGGACACCCAGATGCTTCACCTATTATCCACTCCTCTGTGTAGATGGGGACACAAGCCCAGAGGGGAGGTGACGGCCCATGGTCACACAGCTGAATCCAGACACAGGTCTGGCTGCCTGTGTAGCCTGTGTTTACCATGTCACATGCCAGTCCTTGCTTGACTTCCCTGTGTCTCCTGTCCTGGTGCCTCCCCGCTAGTGCCTCCCCCAACCACACCATGGGGCCAGCACCAGAACAGCCCAGCTGTCCAGGGTCTTGCACGCCATGGCACAGAAGTGCTAGGATGCATCTCAGCAGAGGATTGGCTGCCAGGCAACCTGGGTCTCACCCCTCCACCCTCTAAAGCTCTGGGGGACAAATCCAGAGTTGTCAGGAGAGCCACTGACAACCGGTCACGATAAGGGCTCAGTCTGAGCGCTGTGTACCAGGCCTTTCTGTATCTTCTCAACTGCCCCACAAGGCAGCTAACAGCCCCTTTTTACAAACCAGAAAACATAACTAGAGCAAGCAGCTATGTGACGAGGTTATAGTCAGAAGGAAGCATCTATTCCCCAAGCAGTGGGAAAGGACATCCTTGCTGAATTCTGGTAACTCATACCCAAGAACCAGCTGTGTGACTTTGGACAACTCACTGCTTCTCTTGCCCTCCAAAAACAGGTGGACTTGGGAGAAATCTCTCTTGCCTATTTGCTAAGTCTCCAGTGAGCTGTAGTTCCTACTCAGCTCTCAAATTCTATAATGCTGTGGTCACCTCCCAGCAGGTAGGGGCACGGGGATGGGCGACAAGGCCACAGGAGAAGGAACATGACATAGGAGAGCCCATCATCTTGGCCACCCCCCAGGGCTGGTGTGCCTGCTCTCTGAGGGCCTGTCCCTTGGGGCACAGGAGGCAGACCTGGTGGGGTGAGGTGCCAGGTGGTGTGTCCCCACAGGCTCTGGCAGCGTCACAGGTGACATGGAGATGCAGGTGCAGGCCAATGACATCCGCATCCGGGTCCTACAGGAGGAGAATGAAAGGCTCCGGTCGATGCTGTCCAAAATACGGGAGGTAGCCCAGCAGGGCGGCCTTAAGGTGGGCAGCCTGGTTCCCTGACCTGAGAGGGCTGGCCTCTGGGAACTTGGAGGACCCCCACCCAGCAGAGGTCTTCAGGCCCCATGCTGGAAGCTGTCGAGAGCCTGCCTCAAGGCATGTGGCTGTAGGCTGCAGTATTGTGAAACATCTTCCACTTTTCAAAAAGGTGTGGGGATGTTCCAGTGTCTCCTAACTCAAAACCCCCACCTCGAGCCCACCATACATTTAAGATGGCAAACCTTCCCCACTTGCAGCTGAGGCAGTCCTGGAGGGCTTCTCAAACTGCCCCTCAGAGAAAGGGGCAGAGGGTATGGGTTTAGGCCCTCCCTCCCTCTCCTTGGCTATGCCACCCTCTGAACAGTGGAAAGGGGACTCCTGGGCCTTTCTGAGTTTGGCTTTCTTTGCAGCTGATCCCACAGAACCAGCTCTGGGTACCCCCCAGCAAGGGAATCCAGGGAGCAGTGTCCCCAGCTCGGGCCCAGAGAGCATCTGCAGGGTGAGTGAGGCTCTGCTGGAGGCGGGGCAGATGTGCAGGATGGTCCCACTAGTTCACTGGGGATCTTGCTGTCTGGTTTTCCCTCAGGGCCCTGGGCAGGCGGCACCTGCCTAGCATCAGGACAGCCAATGTGGGCAGGACTGTGCCATGCCAGCCCCGGGCATCCCTACCTCAGCAGTCTCGCAGTCCACCCAGCAAGTCCACCCTGGAGGATGTGACCCACTCAACACGTGCGCCCAGAACCCGATCCAGGCCTTGACCAGGCTGAGAAGGAGACTGTCACCAGGCCAGGGCCTGGCTGGCCCTGCACACCAGCCCCAGGAGTGGCCCACATAGCCTGCAGTGAGGTGGGGCTGGACGGCAGGTATTGGCAACCCACCCAGTGTAATAAAGTGCAGCCATCCGCCCACAGTGACCTTGGCCTCAGTGCTGGCTGTCCTTTCCTGTCCTGGGCAGGGACCCCTGGATCCCCAGCCATGGGGGTCATCGGCCAACAAAGGCCTGGCACACTGTGGGTGCTCAGTAAATGGGAGCTTCCTGCCTCCCTCCTGATGGGGCACACTGAGGGCAGAAAGAAGCTTTAGCACCTAGGCCAGGTGAAAGGCAATCTTTTGATTCCTATAGCAACAGCCGAAGGGTAACATGGACTGTGCCCCCTCCTGCACCAATGAAGAGCAGAGTCAGGGTAGGAAGTGTGCAGGGGAGGAGGGCAGCTGCCCAGTGGGCCTGCCAATAGCTGAGTGAAGGAGGGAGTCAGAGCCTGGGGTCCCAGCTCTACGCTCATGGCTGCCACAGCCCCAGGCCTGGATCTGGGGCCTCCCACCCAGCCCGGAAGCTCGGAAAGATCCAGAAGCCAGCGCTCCTTCCACTGAAGCGCTCCTCACCTTCAGGAAGTGTGAGCCACAAAGGGTTTCTCTAAGTCCAGGACATTAGATCCCCAGGAGGCCACTGAAAGCAGGGCAATGTCTCACCACCAGAGTGGGACAGCTCAGCAAGCCCCGGCTTTCCCAGGCCTCTCCCTTGGGGCCCAGGCATTGATGCCACCAGCTGTGCCCAGCCCGCAGCAGTTCTCCTCATAGAGTCTCTAGCCCACCAGGTCCCCTCGCCTGTGAAGGACAGGGTCTAAGACCAGAGAGGACCTCTCGGGGTGGGGGCTTCCAGCTTCCTGTTTTCCCCTGGTGAGGGGCCAACAGGTAGAGCCCTTCAGTTTACAGAGAAGGGTCAGGAGGAGCTGTGTGTAGCTGAACGGGCATGGCCAGGGTCTGCCCAACTTTTGTTTCTGTGGAGCCCAGGGTTCCTGAGGGAGGCTGTGATACCCCAGCTCAGCCACTTACTTGGGGCGGGAGGGGGTAGTTCCCTGAGGCAGGAGTCCTGGGCCAATCCAGCAGGAGGACCTGACACAGCTCAGCTCCCCTCTGCACCTGTTTATTAGTTCAGAGTTCTATAAGTCAGAACTGGGCCCCGTGTGGCTGGGTTCCCTGCTCAGGGTCTTGGAAGGCCAAAATCAAAATATCTGCCAGTAGCAGTCCTTTCCAACAGCTGTGGGAAAGAATCCACTTCTAAACTCATTTTGATTGCTGTTCAGAATTCCAATTCTTGCAGCTCTAGGATTGAGGTCCATTTCTTTGCCAGCCGCCGTCAGCCAGGACCACTCTCAGCTCTTAGTGGCCGTCTGCATTCATTGCCACATGGTCCCCTCCATGTTCAAGTTGTTAACAGAGAATTTCTGATGCACTGATCCCCAGCGTGCTTCAATTTCTGGCTTCCTCTTCCACCAGCCGGAGAAAATGGTTTTTAATGGGCTCGTGTGGTTAGGTCAAGCCTGCTCTGCCTTCTGAAGTTCATCTGTGCCGTATAATACAACCCAGTCGTGAGAGTGTAATCCATGAGAGTGACAGTTCCAGGATTAAACCAGACATGTACAGGGGGTCTTGGGGAGTCTTAGAATCCACCTCCCATTGGCAGTAGAGCCCAAGGCAACATCCACAAAAATTTTACATCTTAAGTTAAAATATACCATGTTTATTTTAATATTAAACCTCCTCTACCCGAAATCTTTTTTAAAAAATGGATGCCCCTGGAAGATGCACCACATTTATCCTGCGGCTTCAAGTATCCTGGTCAGCGACCTGTAGCCCTGCTGAGCACAGGCCTGGATGGCTTCTAAGGCCTCTGGTTCAACCAGGCCTGGGAAGGGAGCCCAGCCGGACAGGCAGTGGGACCCACAGCTCTTAGTGTCCAAGGACCTAGGGAAGCAAGCAGTGGAGGGGCCTCTGGGTGGGACATCACAACCTCAACTGAGATGTGTCCTGAAAGATGGTCAGGCCAGGGGACCTCCGAGGCCAGACAGCTCCTCCCCCAACCCACCCCTCAATAAATAAGCACAAAACCTGGCCGCTGCAGCCTCCGCCTCCAGTGATGCCCTGACAGAAGAGGGCACAGCCGCACTGCCCCTTCCCCAGGGCCCTGCCCAGGGTCCTGGGAGCTGCCTATGAGGAGAGCAGAGACAGACACCCTGGGACAGCAGAGAAGGGCCCCAAAGTGGCTTCCCTTCTTTGACCGGCAGGTCCAGGCACTGCATCCTCGGCCTGGGGGCTCAGCGGCCTCTCCGTCCCAGTGTGGATGTGGTGGGGCACTTCGCCCCTCATCGGGGGAGGTCCCTGTCTTCTCCCGCCCACGGGGCTTTCTGTCCTGTCCATCCTGCTCTCCTGTTCCAGGAGAGGGGTCCCTTCCCACTGTGCAGAGACCCAGCTGGGCAGCTAATCATCTGAGTACTGGTTCCCTGCAGGGGAGGTGGAAAAAGACCAGGGAAGAGATGTCAGGTGGGGACCAGGCATAGCCAGCCAAGGGCCCCCACCCTTGGTGCTCACCCAGGACGTTGAATTTGCACAGTGGACATGTCTGCTGGAGCATCAGCCAGGGGTCCACGCAGTCCCGGTGAAATTCATGCTTACAGGGCAACACCCGGAGCCACTGCAGGGTGTGAGGGAAGGGCTCAGGCCACAGGGACAGGCCTCCAAATGAGGGTGTCTGGCCCTCACCTGAGCTGAAAAACCCTTGTACCCAGCCATCCCCATTCTGCTTTCCTGGTTATGTTGGGGGCTGGCAGGAGAAGGGCCTGGTTAGGGGGTTCTGAGGCTTCTTGGGGGCAGGGTAGGGGACATCACCGGTCAGCTGAAGGCTGGCCTCTGCCCAGGACACTAACCTGCTTGTTGCAGAAGTAGTCCAAACACACGGCGCAGGTCTCAGCCCCAGGTTCTGGGGGGCCCTGCGCTGCCCTGCCCAGACGGCAGCGCCGCGTCTTGAGGGACGCCAGTCTCTGCACCACACGGCGCTTGAGCAGGTCTACCTGGGGGGAGAGGGCGGGCATAGCTCGCCAGGCCCAAGGGCTGCAGGCACCAGGCCCCCCCTCCGGGCTGGCTCCCACCTGGCCTCCGGGCTCCTGCTGGCTGTGCCTCGACACCTGCCGCTGGGCCTGGACCACAAGGCCTGTGCAGAGGAGCATGGCCACCAGCAGGATGGCATTCCACAGCTGCTGCAGGGGTTTCTGGGGGGTGGAGCAGGGTACCAGGGATGCTGGGGCCACCCCACACTCTTTCCCCAGTAAATCTACCCCATGCACGAGGCAGGTGAGGTCCACTGGCCCTGCGTTCCTGCAGGCTCCTGGTCTCCTCTGCAGCCTTGATCCCTCCCCCCCTACGTCTCCCTGGGTCTGCCCCAGCTCTGTGCTCTGCCCTACACAGCTCTTTTTCAGCTGCTGAGGGGTCCACCGTCCCCTCCTGGGCAGCAAACTCTTGTTTTTGCAATCATGGAAGCTTCTCTGTGGGAGCCTCACAGATGCCCCAGCTCAGGACCCTGTCACCCTCCCACCCCCACCCCTCACCCACACCTCTGGTCTGCTTTCTGAGTCACCACGCACCCACCCACCCACCTCTGTCCTGGCGGGGCATCCACATGCTGTCTGAGAGGGCACCAGGCCCCTGTTGCCTTGTTCTCCTGGGTGTCTCGCACGCCCCATCTCTACTGCGCTTGGGCTCCCCTGCTGCCACCTCACCTGCCCATTTCCCAGCCACGGCCGCAGGGATCTCACCTGCAGACCTGCTCCTGCGGCCCACCTGCTTGACACCCTTCCTCCAATGCCCCAAGCCCCATCCCCCACCCTAAGGAGAAAACCCAAACTTCTCTACCAGCCTGCCAGCCCCAGAGCCCACTCCCGGCATCCTCTCAGCATCCCATGCTCCTCGCTCCCTCCACCTCTGCCTTTCCACACAGTTTCCCATTTTAGGAACTCCTCTTCACCTGCTCTTTGGTCAATGCCTTTGGATGCCCCTTGCTCTGGAGAGCTCCCTGAGTACCACAGCTGGGCACACACTGCCCCATGCCTTCCCTGTGCAGCCCACCCACTTTTTTTTTAATATGATTTATTTTATTATCATTAATCTACCATTACATGTGCGATATTATGGCTATTGAACTACCCCTTCATCAGGTCCCCCCCACCAACCCCATTACAGTCACTGTCCATCAGCGTAGGGAGATGCCATAGAGTCACTACTTATTAAAAGGACGCCACCACTCAGGACAAAGTCGACGGCAGCGAGGATCCCGGGTTGCTGCTCTTGCTCGAGGCAGAGGCATTCGGGCCCATTACTGGGAGGTGGTGGTGAGCCCTGGCTCCCTGCTCTGTGCCACCCTCTCCCACAGGTCTCTGTGCCCATGTGCCCTGGGGAATGGTGGGACAGCGGCACCTGCTCCAGGAAGCTCTCCCCAAGTTGCTAAGCTGAGCTCAGATGCCTTCACTATGCCCTAAAGGGCCTGGGCTCGGCGCTCACCCCAGCAGAGGGACAGCATGTCTGGCCTATGTCCTCCGCAGATGGGGTCCATGAGTGCAGGGCTGGAGCTGCCTGCCTTTGTGCCCCTTGCCATGCTGAGTTAGGCTGACACGTGGCAGGACTGAGTGGCCATTACAATGTAAGCTCTCCAGGGCAGAACCTGGAGCTCTGCTTTGGAGCAGCCTGAGCACTGGTGGGCCAAAAGCATGGCTGGCCTAGAGGTCCCCTGTAGACCAGAGACCCAGCCTCCCTTGGCTCATGCATGGGGATCCCTAGGTGAGGTGGGAGGGCAGGGGCAGGGTTGTCCATCAAAGTAGTAAGGATGAGATTTGACTTTTCTGACGGGGGCTGCAGCTCTGGATTCCCAGACTGAAGGGACGGTGACTGGGCCCAGGGGTCAGGGTTGAGAGCTGGCCCCAGCCGCCCTGCAGATCCCTCAGCTACCATGGCCACCCAACATCTGTACAAACCCAACCCAACCAGCAGTACTGCCGTCAGCCTCGCCCAGCCAGACTGGCCTGCAGGCTGCGTACACCCCACCTCTGGCCTCTGCAGGCTCTCCTCCTGCCTGCTCCTCTCCCACCTCCAGCCTTTCTGCCAACACCTCCTCCAGCCTCTCATTTAACAGCTCCTCACCAAATAGCAGCTTTTCCCAGAAGTCAGTGCAGGCTGCCCTCCAGGGGGCACACCCCAAGCCTCAGTGCCTGCTGCCTGCTCCCTCCTCAGAACTGTGTTTCAGTTAGGGCAGCTCAAGCAGGCATCGGCACCTGCTGTCTCAGCTGAGCTGCCAAGGTCCCCCGTGTGGGGGAGTACCTCTTCCCTGCCTGTCTCTGAGCCTTTCAGCATGTAGCTCAGGTCTTCAGCCCTTTTATACCCTCCACAGCCCTTGTCGTCGAGCCCCAAGTGTCCTAGGATCTCAAAGTTATCTGGTGACCACTAATTTATTCAAGCCCTTTTTAATAAAGTCATTCAAAGTAGCAGCACCTGGCCATTTGTTCAGCACCCACCATGAACTTTACTTTCATAATCCCCTGCCAGTCCCATGGCTGTGTACTGTTCTTGTTTACAAATGAAGAACAGGAGACCAGAGAGGTTAAACACTCGGCCTGAGATCTCTCAGCTAAAGTTTCAGGTCTGCCTGACTTGAAGCGGCCTTGCCCGGCTCACATCCCCTGACATCTGCTGGAGGCTACGCACCAGGATGCTGGGCCATGCCTGCCCTACACAGAGTAGGGGTTTGGGGGGTACTTGTGGACAGAATACCTTTGAACCCTCTTGATGTCAAGCATCAGGAAATCCAGAGGCAAGGCCCAGCCCCAGCCTTCGGGAGACAAAGTCATGCTCCCCGACATTGACACAGGACGTGCTGCCTAAGAGCCTACGAAGGGCCTGATAAAGCCCAGCTGTGATTTAGAAGAGGGACAGAGACAGTGAGAGCCAGAGGCCCTCCCCTCTAAACTTATTTTCAAAAAGCTTCCTTCAGTGAGCTGAAGGAGGCTTTCCAAAGAAGGCAGGCAGCATAGCTGTGAGGGCTCTAGCTAGACTGGGACATAGGCGGACAGAGAAAAAGAGTGTCCATGCCTGCAGCCAGGCACAGAGTGGCCTAGTGGCAGAAGGCCAGGGTATGTGTGCCAGTAAATGGCACAGGATGACAGGTATAAGAAAGACTAAGGGGGAAAAAAGTTAGTGATCAGGAGAGCTGGAAAGTCAGGCTACGGAGTCTGAACTTTATTCTGCAGGCAATGGGGAGCCAAAGAAGTCTTCTGAGCAGGAGAGCGACAGAGCAGCAGCCAACACTGACTGTGCACAGCCCCGGGTCAGGCACTGCACAGAGCCCTGGAAGGTGCAAGAGGCGGTCCTTGCAGACCTGAGACGAGGCATGTGCGCGGCCCCACCTGAGCCGCCTCTCCCCAGGCACCCACCTGCTCCTGGGCCCGACTGCCTCCCAGGCACACCAAGTCCTGCCATCCTCCGTAGCCATCCTTGGAGAGGCCACAGGTGGTCCACAGGGTCAGCTTCCACTCGATGTTGGCTGACAGGGACTCTCCACTGGTGATCTCAGCCATGGCCTGGGTCCTCCTGGGAGGGAAAGCCACAGAGGGGCCAGACAGAAGGGCTCTTGGGACACCAGGCCCCACCCTCTCCAGCCTTGTGGAAAAAGGATACCCCAAATATTACCCCACAGCTCTTATACTTTGGACCTGGCCTTTCCTGGCTATTAGTTCTTCCAGTTCCCAAACCAGCCGGGCCAGGGAGGCCTGCAAGCCTGCAGACGAGCCTGTCGGTCAGGAAACCGGCTTCCTCCTTGCTGGAGCCAATCTCCTCTGCCCACAGAGCTGCCTCTTCACTCCAGGCCCGGCGCTTCCTTCCTGTCCCCTTACCCATTTTTCAGAACAGGAGACTACAGTCTTAAGGCTAACAGGAAAGGCCCTGGTCCTAAGACCCCTGAGCCCAAGGCAGAGCCAGGGACCCCTCTACGCCCGGCCCAGTCCTTTGGAGCCCAGACCCTTCACTCACTGCAGTAATGCTTCCAACAGCTTGGTGACATTGGAAGAGTAATGGAGGACGATCACCGGCCTGAGCAGAAGTTGCGATATGTCTAGCTGTAGGGGAACAGGGAGGTCAGCTGGCCTTGGTCCCTGTTCCCTGGCCTTCACACCCCCACAGCTTGATCTGGTTTACCTCTCGCACCACGTTGTGGTTCAGGATGAGGAGAAGCAGGGCAGAGGCTCCCAGGAAGAGTGCCCTCCGCATCTGCAGGAAGACAGAGGCAGACGCTAACATACATACCTGCCCACACACCTGTCACACCACCTGCAGCCACAGCTGTTCTTAGCTCTTGGCTCTGCAGTGAGCATTTCCTCTGCACAGACTGGTTATAAGCTCCTGAAGGTCAAGGGCAGGAACCCTTATTCCTCCTGCCTTTCCTTCAGATTGTCTGTGGGACCCAAACAATGCTGTGCCTTCCCTAATTCTAGCAGGGTAGGCCTGCCCACCAACTCCCAGCAGTAACTTCCCTCTGGATACTCTCAGAGCCTGGTGGAGTTTCCTGACTCTCTCTGGCCTCTCTCACCTCCCTGCTTCTGCACCATACGGACTCAGTTCTTCAAACTGGGGTCCGCTGCCTCACCCAGGCCCAGAGCTCCTCCAGAAGCTCCTCAGGGCCCACCTGGTAGTCTGGCTTGAGCAGATGCCTTGAAATGCCTTCCTCCAGCCCCCAGCCCCACATACACCCCCTGCACCTGCTGGACCAGGGCCTTGGGATACGCCTGTGGACCACTGCCTTGACTCTGCTGGTGGAACTGGGCCACCTGCTCCTTGCCCACATATGCCACTGCAATCCAGCCTTCTTCCGGAACCTCCTGCTCAGCATCCACGATGTCCATCTGTGGGGCGAGGAGCCACGGGCAGAGAGGGAGGAGAGGGAGGAATGGGGGTCCAGCACACGGGGATGCAAGGCCAGGGTTTGAAAACGAGTTTGGAGGGGAGGGCCTCTGGGTCTCGGGCTTTGGAAGCCGGAATGCTGGGGATCTTGACAGCCTGGGGAAAGGCAGTGGGCTGCCGGGGTTTGGTCCAGGATGAAGGCCGGATCTGGATTCGGGGGTCTATGGCGAGGCCGGGGGCCAGATAGTTCGGCGGAGCTCACCAGCAGCAGGCGGCCGCCCAGCGGGGGCGCCGAGTCGGCCTCGGGGCCGATCCTAACTCCCTCCAAGACCAGAGCGTCCTGCCGCGGCAGCCGCACGTCCACCCGCACGGCGCGGGCCCCGCTCCGCCCTGCCCCGGCCGCAGGCTCGCCGCCGTCCGCTGCGGCCCCGGGCCCCGCCAGGCCCAGCCAGAGCGGCAGCAGGGCCAGCAGGGCCAGCAGTGGCGGCGGCGGCGGTGGTGGCGGTGGCGGTGGCGGCGGCAGCAGCGGCAGCCGCGCCCTCAGCGCGGGGCAAGCGGCGGGGCCCATGGCTGGAGCCGGCGAGCAGACGAGAAAGCGGCGCCGGGGTCCTGGGCGTGGGGGACCCAGGGGGAGCAGAGAGAACCGAGGGAGCGAGGCCGCGGCCGGACAGGGCGGGGCGCCGGAGGGGCGGGGCCGCAGGGCGGACGGGGCGGGGGCGCCGGGAGGGCGGGTGGACTCTCGGCGGCTCCCGCGCCCAGCCCGGGCCGCGCGCGCCCCCCGGTGGCGGCGGGGAACACCGGCGCCGGCAGCCCAGGAGGCTGGAGCGGGGCCGAGCCCAGGCTGCGGTGCAGAGGTGGGAAATCAGAAAGGAGGCGCTCACAGCTTTCTGCATAGTCAGACGGCAGAGACTGGGGAGACAGAGGGAGACAGTTAAAAGACAGTTGGCGACTGCACGATCAGGACGGCAGAAGGGCAGGAACGAGGGACGTCTGGGGCCCGACGATCACACGGGATGGCCTGAGCCACGTCTCACACCCCTTTCTTGGGCCACCATTTCTCCATCAGACCAAACCCCAGGAGACAGAGAAACAAATTGGCGTGGGAGGCAGACGGGGCAGACTGAAGCAGGGGTCCTGGAGGAGCAGAGAGAGAGGCTGGGACGCTTGGCTGCCCACTGGGGCCCAGAAGGTGGGTCCTCAGGGAAGTGACTTTCTTGGGCTGTGAAATGGGGACGATATAAGACCAGTATTGCCCCACCCCCAGCAAGCAATCTTTTGCCTACTGGAATGTGAAAGTCCTGCATACTGTCCTAAAACTTGCCATTTTCTCCAAAGGTTGCAGCTTCTGAGAATTGGCTCAATCTGAAACCGAAGTCTTTTAAAATCTGTATCGTGGTAAAAGGGTAAAGGCCAATGACCCTTTATTCCCCAATATTCTATTTCAAAACATTTCAAACATCAGAAAAATTGAATTTTACAGGGAATACCCATAAAACAATCAATGTTGATTTGTTAAGATGTTCCTGAAGAATAAATGAAGAGAATAAGACTGTCAAATGGTACATCAAACAGAAGCCAGAAACTGACCTAAACACATAGACATGCCTGAGCCAGGGGAAGCCTTGAGGTTAGGGAGAGAGGCAGAGGCAGTATGATGGACTGTCTGACATGCTGAGAAAATGTGTTAAACATGAGGAAAAGGAATGACATTGGACCCTTACTTCACATCATACCCAAAAAATCAATTCCATGTGGATGAAAGACCTAAATGTGAAAATTAGTACTTTAAAAAAATCTTAGAAAGAAATGTGAGATAATATCTTGATTACATCAAGATCAGGAGTGATTTACTACATAAAAGTAGATTATAAAGGAAAAGATTGAAAAAATTAATCCACAATAAAATGGAAAACTTTTGTTAATCAAAACATTGTAATAAAAGTCAGAGAAAACCACAAACCAGGAAAAGGTATTGGTAACCAAATGATTTATATGTAGAACACACAATACATATATACAGGCACAAGATACAAATAGGCATTTGACAAAAGAAGAAATGAGAATGGTCAATAAATATTCAAAATGCTTCATCTAATCACTTATTTATTTTTAAAATTTTTTATTAAGGTATTATTGATAATCCACTCTTATGAAGGTTTTACATGAAAAAACAATGTGGTTCCTACATTTACCCATATTACCAAGTCCCTACCCATACCTCATTGCAGTCACTGTCCATCACTGTAGTAAGATGCCACAGATTCACTATTTGCCTTCTCTGGGCTACACTGTTTTCCCTGTGATTCCCCACACCATGTGTACTAAACATAATACCCCACAATTCGTTTCTCCCTCCCTCCCCACCCGCCCTCCCACACCCTCCCCTTTGGTAACCACTAGTTCCTCCTTGGAGTCTGTGAGTCTGCTGCTATTTCATTCCTTCAGTTTTGCTTCGTTGTTATACTCCAAAAATGAGGGAAATCATTTGGCACTTGTCTTTCTCCACCTGGCTTATTTCACTGAACATAACATCCTCCAGCTCCATCCATGTTGTTGCAGATGGTAGGATTTGTTTCTTTCTTATCGCTCAATAATATTCCATTGTGTATATGTACCACATCTTCTTTATCCATTCATCTACTGATGGACACTTAGGTTGCTTCCATATCTTGGCTATTGTAAATAGTGCTGCAATAAACATAGGGATGCATATGTCTTTTTGAATCTGAGAAGTTATATTCTTTGGGTAAATTCCAAGGAGTGGGATTCCCGGTTCAAAGGGTATTTCTATTTTTAGTTTTTTGAGGAACCTCCATATTGCTTTCCACAATGGTTGAACTAGCTTACATTTCCACCAGCAGTGTAGGAGGGTTCTCCTTTCTCCACATCCTCGCCAGCATTTGTTGTTCTTAGTCTTTTGGATGCTGGCCATCCTTACTGGTGTGAGGTGATTTCTCATTGTGGTTTTAATTTGCATTTCCCTGATGATTAGTGATGTGGAGCATCTTTTCATGTGTCTGTTGGCCATCTGAATTTCTTCTTTGGAGAATTGTCTCTTCATATCCTCTGCCCATTTTTTAATCAGGTTATTTGCTTTTTGGGTGTTGAGACATGTGAGTTCTTTATATATTTTGGATGTTAACCCCTTGTCAGATATATCATTTACAAATATATTCTTCCATACTGTAGGATGCCTTTTTGTTCTGTTGATGGAGTCCTTTGCTGTACAGAAACTTTTTAGTTTGTTGTAGTCCCATGGGTTCATTTTTGCTTTTGTTTCCCTTGCTTGAGGAGATGCGTTCAGGCAGAAGCTGCTCATGCTTATATTTAGGAGATTTTTGCCTATGTTTTCTTCTAGGAGTTTCATGGTTTCATGACTTACATTCAGGTCTTTGATCCGCTTCACCTAATTATTAACCAGGGAAACACAAATAAAGATCATACAAAAGGTCAACAGGCAAAAATTTAAAGTCTGACAATGCCAAGTGTTGGTAGGAATGTGAAGCAATAGAATCTGTACACTGCTGAAGGGTGAACGGCCTGGCTGTGCTGGCAAGTATAGTCACGTTGGTAACAATTTTACATCAAATAAAACTGAAGCTGCACACTCTCAGGCATTCCACCCCTGGGTATATACTCTAGAATAGCGGTTTGCAACACAGACTGAACATTAGAATCATCTAAGGATCTAAAACATACTGATGTCAACCCCTACTCCAAATCAATTGAATTGCCTTCTCTGGAGGTAGGGCCTTGTTGCTGGTAATCATAAAAAGTTTACACTCCAGATGACTGTACTGTGCAGCCCTGGCTGAGAAAAATTCCCTGGGCATGTGCAGAGTAGCCCTGTTTCAATAGCAAAAGACAAAACATGCCAACTCACCATCACCGGGAGAAGAGATAAATTGTAGTAAAATACCATGTGATAGGGAAAAATGTATCACCATGGATAATTCTGGCAATGCTTAGCATAAAAAAAGGTCTCTAAATAATACATGCGATTTCAGCTAAAAAACATCAGGACTTGTAAGATCAACACATGAAGTCAGTTGTGTTTCTATATGCCAGCAACAAACAGTCCTAAAAGAAATTAAGATAACTGTATTTATAAAAGTATCCAAAATAATAAAATAAAATAAGTTTAAACAAGGAGCTGAAAGATTTGTGCACTGAAAACTATAAACCATTGCTGAAATAAAGAAGACCTAAATAAATGGAAAGATATCCATGTTTATGGGTTGGCAGACTTAATATTGTTAAGATGGCAATACTACCCACAGCAATCTACAGAGTCGATGCAATCCCTACTAAAATTCTAATGACCTTTTTTGAATAAATGGAAAAATCCATCTTAAAATTCCATAAGGAATTGCAAGGGGCCCTGAATAGTCCTATATTGAAAAAGAAGAACAAAGAGGACTCACACTTCCTGATTTTAAAATACATTGCAAAGCTACAGTAATCAAACAGTATGGTGCTGGCATAAAGACAGATATATAGATCAATAGAGTAGAAATAACTCCAGAAATAAACCCAGACATCTATGACCAATTGATTGTCAATAAGAATGCCAAGACCATTCTATGGGGGAGAAACAGTCTCTTGAGCAAGTGGTCTTTGGACAACTGGATAGCCAGCTACATGCAAAAGAATGAAGTTGAGCTCCTACTCCACACCATGTACAGACATTAACTCAACAGTGGGGATGTAAAATGGTGCAGCTGCTGTGGAAAAGAGTATGGTGGTTCCTCAAAAAATTAAATAGAATTACCAGATGATCCACTTCTGGGTATATATAAAAAAATTGGAAGTGGGAACTCAAACAGGTATTTGTACACTAATGTTCATAGCATAAGTATTCACAATCACCAAAAGGTGGAAACAAATGGTATGTCCACCAATGGGTAAACAGGCAAACAAAACGGTATGTCCATGTGGTGGAACATTACTTAGTCATAAAAAAGAATGAAATACTGATTCATGCTACAACATGGATGAACTTTGAAAACATTATGCTAAGTGAAATAACCCAGACACAAAAGGCCACAATATTATTGTATAAAATATCCAGAATAGGTAAATCCATAGAGACAGAAAGCAGATTGGCGGCTGGGTGGTGGGGAGGGGAAATGATGCATTATTGCTTAATGGGGTTCCCTTTTGGGGTGACAAAAATGTCTTGGAGCTAGATATTGGTGCTGGTCACACAACACTGTGAATGTACTAAATACCACTGAAATTTTTACTTTAAAATGATTAATTTTATGTTATGTGAATTTCACCTCAATAAAAAAAAACCACAAAGGACTGACAATATTTTTAAGGGCTACACTCATTTGTAAAAAAAAAAAACTATTAAAAAATCAGGGGAAATCACTCTTCATAAGCTGCAAACTGTCCCTTGCTATCCACAGAGTCTTGCTTCTCTGATGCTGGAATGTCCCAGCCCATGTGTCAGCCCCAGAGACAGGGTTGCAAGGACACACCCCATAATCAGTCAGGCCTGTGGTGCCACTGTGTGTCTATCCCTGTTCTGACTACTTGCTACCTAACCCCCATCCCACCCATCCGGGCAAGGAGGCTTCACTGCCACCCTCCCACCACACACCAACCAGATGCAGATGCTTGTTTAAAACCTGTTGCCATGAATCTGTGGCATCTTACTACACTGATGGACAGTGACTGAATTGAGGTATGGGTGGGGACTTGATAATATGGGTAAATGTAGTAACCACATTGTTTTTTCATGTGAAACAGTCATAAGAGTGTATATCAATAATACCTTAATAAAAATAAATAAATAAAACCTGTTGCTGACCTAAAATGAATTTCTGCTTCCCCCAAAACATCCGCCTCCTAGCCTTCCATTAGCAGGAGCTGAAGCGCCTCTGTAAACTTGAGGAGTAACCACAGAGCTGCCCTGTGGTCGGTCCTCCCACACGGTGACCAGGGCTGTCCTGGAAGAGACGGGTGCTTCGGCTGCAGCGTCAATACAGAGCAATGTAACCCAGCACAGCCCAGCCAGAGCCCTTCCGCCAGTGTGTGGGGTCAGGTAGGAGGCAGGTGCAGCAGAGGTGAAGATCAGAGCTGCCTCTGGATGGAGTGTCGGCCCAGAAACAGGGCAGCAGAGGTCGGAGATTGACTGCAGGAGATGAGTGCCTGGACAGGCCCTGCTGGGGGACCCCACAGGGAAGGAAGGGATCACAGCTGAATCCCAGAGGCAGGCCACTGGGCCTGGTCCCAGCCCTTGGGCCACCCTGCCATCAGGGATGGATGGCCAGGACGCTCAGCCCTGTGGGTACCTCCAGAGGAGCCAAGCACCAGATGCCTGCTTGCTTCACTTTGGGGGCATGGTGGGAAGCTGGCAGGGACAGGGCTGTCACATTCTCCCCACATACCTCCAGGCAAGCCACTTCCCTTTTCTTGGCCTGTGTCCCCAGCTATGAAACGGGAGTTGGACTAAATGACATTGGGGGTCTTTTCATCAGACATGCTGTGACTCCAAGTGGCTTGGGTCTTGGATCACAAGGTTTCCTGGCCCTGGGCTGGGCTGTGGCCTATGTGAGGAGGCCCCCCCAATGGCTTCCACACCTCCTCATCCCCTAAAGTTGCAGGGGGATGTGGGAAGAAAGGAAGCTGTTAATGAAAGTGTGAGGTATGGCCTGCATTACCTGGAATGGGGTGTGTGGTAAGTCAGTGAATTCCATGGGCACAGGCCTATGGCTGCTCTTCCTCTGCATGAAATGGGTTCTTCAGTGTGATTACAGGCTGGGAACAGAATGGATGGGGCATTCTGTGAGCCCATGGATGGTGGTGCTGGCAGAAGGATGAAGGGCAGGAAGGCAAACGCATATTCAGATTACATGTTGGTGAAGGCCAATCACGGTGGGTGAGGGCCAAGGCAGTTGGGCTGCCACCAGGGGGCAGGCTAGTCCCCAGGGAAGGGGCCACGCTGGGGCCCAGCCTGGGTTTCCAGGGTGTTTACGAAGGGCCTGGAGGAGGACACTGCCCAGCTCACAAGAACCCACCGCCCGTGGGGGTCTCAAGCCCAGTGACAACAAGAGAGAGCTGAGCTGGGGGACTGTATTTTCAGAATTCAGAGGTCCCTGAAACCCGTTCACCTTGCAGGCAGAAGCCCCAAGACATGTAACAGATGGTCTCAGAAAAATCTTACATCGTCCCTTACTTGCCTAGTTCCATTGACATCTTCCTCCACTCACCCAGATGCCCAGAGATCACACAGGGCAGCTGGGGAGGGAAGGGGTGCTCAGGGGCCTGCTCCTTCCCTGGGTCCAGCCCCTGGGGGCAGATTGAGTGTTGGGTGTGCAGCAGGTAGATGTGGAATGCCTGCTGGGGTCTGCTGAGCCCGGAGCAGGAAACATGACCAGCAAAGGCTCCTGTCCGGGAGGACAGATACGCTCACATATATGTTACCATAACCGCACACAAGAGCAGCATCATTTCAGACCATGGTAAGGGCCATAGGAAGGAGATAAACTGGCATTAGAGCGCGACATGGGGCTGCGGCCTTCTTCAGCTCCAGTAGGAGGCGTAGGAAGCCCTCTCTGAGACGCAGCATGTGGGTTGGGACCTGAATAGCAGGAATATCTAGAGGTAAGAAACAAAGTAATAGTAAAAACAGCTGATACGTTTACTATGTTCCAGGCACTGTTGAAGGTCTTTTGCATGCATGAGCTCATTTCATCTCATCACAGCCATATGAGGTATTGCCACCTTATGGAAGGGAAATTGAGGCATGGAGGTCAAGTAACCTTGGCAGGTGACAGAACCAGGACCTGAGCCCAGGCAGTCTGGCTCAAGTTGGTGGACTCACCCAATGCCATTTGGCTTCTCAAAGACACTGACAAGGAATGAATAAGTCTGGCTGTAGGATCTCGATTCTATCTTGGATGCAGTAGGTAGAAATGGCAACCTGTTCTTCCCGAGGGAAGTCTCCAGGGTCCTGCCAGCTAGTGCCAGAGCCAGGACAGGGTCTCCAGCATCCCTCCGGCCCTGCTGTGTCCTGCCCTCCCCTGGGTGTGTGTGTGGGGGGGACAGTCCTGAAGTCCCTGCTCCCTGCCCCCAGCCTCTCAGCGCACAGCTAACTGGGCCACCTCATTCTAAAGGGATTTGAGTCCCTGCGACAACTAGAGACGGGTGAGAAAGAGCTTAGGGATTAGACAATGATACCAGGGAAGCTAAGGGACTTAATTAGGGGGGTTTGGGTGTGGGAAGTGGGGCGGGGAGGGGATTTGTTTCTTTGCAAAGCCGGGGCAGACTGCGGAAGTGAGGAGGAAGTGGGGCATACTGGGGAGGAGTCAGGCGGGCTCGGTTTCTCGCGCTCTGTTGTTCCTTCAGAAATAACACATAATAATACTAGTAATCCCGCACATCTGTGTGCCCACTGCTTTGTGAGCCATTGTTGCTGTTGGACTTCTCACAGAGGCCCTGGGAAAGAAGCAGGGATTATTTTTCTCCCCATATCACCGGGTCCACAGAAGGCAGGTGACTTTGCCACCGAGAGCCGGGGGTCGGCTCTAGGCCTCCCGGCTCGGGGTCCAGGACCGCTTCCTCTGCACTCAGGGCGTCAGATGCAGGGGGACAGGCAAGAGCGGGGGGCCCGAGAAGCTGCAGCGGCAGTCATGGGGGAGTGCGGGCTGCCGCCTGCTAGACTGGAGGCCCTGAAGACTCGTGGCCGGCTCTTTGGGGACAGGGAGGAGGGGAGGCAGGAAAGAGAACAAAGAGTAAGGGAACAGAGGGGTTGCCATCCTGGGTGGTGGGCAGCCAGGCAGGGTGGAGGCTGCACGGAAGGGCCGAGCCAGTAAACGGGATTCCTTATCCAGCCCCCTCTCCGGCACACGCCCTCCCCCACCCCACCACCACCGCGCCTCCCTTCGTGGGAGATCATCACGGCCCTCTTCCCTTCAAGGGCACTTTCTGCTCATCGTGTGAATGGACCCTGGAAGACCGTCTAGTCTTGGTCAGTACCAAGGATGCTCAAGCCCAAAGGAGAAAGTCCCCCCGGTCCCCCAGAGCATTCCCAGCTCAAGGGTCTCAGAACAGCTCCTCCCGACTAGTCAGAGGTCCTTCCTGACAGCCACACCTCCTATACCATTCACCCCTAAGCCCTGATTCTTTCTCAGGCCGCTGCTCCCCCCTCACTTCTCCGTGGCCCCATCTCACTCTGCGCATGTCCCTCACCCCCAGTACTGTGCGTTTCACGAAAGCAGCTTTGTTCCTCCGTGATAAGCTCAGTGCTCAGTTAAATATGTGTTGAATGAATGGATGCATGAATAAATGAATCAATGGCCTCCAGGCCTCCTGCCCCCTCCAATCTGGCTGGCTCCTGCCCAGCCTTCATGTCTCTAAGGAACCTGGGATGCCCTCATGCCCTGACTGGATGGGGACCTTCCAGTCTGCACCCTGATGGTGGCACTGGCTGCCCTGTGCTGGAATGACCCGTTGCCTTGGCTGTTGCCCTGCGGGCCTGGGACCCCTGTGGGCAGGGCCTGGCCAGCCTCGTTCTCCGAGGTGTCCCCATGCCTGGCACCATGCCTGCGGCACAAGGACTCGCGGAGCAAAGGAACCAGAGGTGCTCTGGACCACGTGGGGGAGGCGGGGCAGGTACAGGAGCGAGTCCACGCCCATGGTCCTTCACTCTGCTGCGGTCGTCTCTGCTGTAGGGAGCATGCACACCCAACTAGTGTGGGTTTCTTCAGTCCTTCCCCACTTCACTGGAAAAGGACTTGAGGCAATGGAAGCCCTACGTGCCAGGGTTTGGAGCAGAGGAGGCCAGCAAGCTTGAGTCAGGGCTTTCTGGGCAGCCACCCGCAAGCACAAGGGCTTTCCAGAGGGCTCCTGCTGTCCTGGCCCTGTGGAAGTAGACTGTTCCACAAATATTTGCTGAAGGGTTTAAAAGACTGCTCTCTCAGACTCTCAAATCACTGTGCCTATCTCTGCACCACCCCTTTCCTGCTGGCAGGAAAAAACAGAGGACAAGGTACTGGGGGCCTCTGATCTTGAGGTCATTGTCCTTGTTTTAGAAAAGAGTCACCAGGGTCCAGCGGTCAAGGGCAGACAGCTGCAAGGAGTCCTTCCTCCCTTTCCCCCAACTCCGACAGTACTCATTGCTGAATAGTCACCATAGCACAGTCACTCAAGAATGCAGCCTAAAGCCCAGGCCCTGGACTCCCAGTCCAGTGCCCCTGCCTCTTCCCAGAGCCGCCTCCCAGAGGACTCTCAGCCCCAGGGCGCTGACTTCTAAGACTGGAACCATCCTCCCATGCTCCTCCTAGATCTCCGCGCCCAGCAGCCTTCTTTCAGCGCCTTACACCACACTGCCTGGCAAGGTCGACTCAGCACAGCACACCTGTCCCAGAGCTGGCACGTGGCAGGGCCTGGGTCTCACCTCGGACCTACCTGGCCCAGGAGGCTGGGCTCTTCCTGTTGGGCCAAACGGTCGCCTGATAGTCATCATTACAATACAAAGTAGTCAGTGTTAAGGTCAGGAGAGAGCGGTTGCTGGCTGGCAGAGGACATGCAGAATTGGGTAGATCCCGGAGAGGTTCCTGGAAACAACATTTGATCAGGACTGTGAGGGGCAGGGAGGATCTGGCTCCAGGAAGTAACTGGCAGAAACAGGAGGGCAGAGGTGCGGCTGAGCGTTTCTGACTAAAATGAAAGTGTGTGGAGGGGAAGAATGGCAGTTGGGGCCATAAGGGATCCTGGGATGAGACAGGGGTAGGTAGGCCTTGAGTGCAATTCAGTGAGATTGGGCTGGCTTCTGGAACTCGGCACCCACTGCAGGTTCCTGCGCAGGAGAGAAACACACCCCAGCATGCGAGAGAATTGCCAGACAGAGCCTGGGGCCTAGAGAAAGGGGGTGATATGGAGGCAGGGCCCTCTCTTAGTAGTCAGCTCAGAGGAGTTTACTAGACTATTATTTTAGGATTTATATTATCAGATTAACTGTTCCATAGTGGGAGATAAGTGAGTTTCAGTGGGGAAGGACAAGCAGGCGGCCCCAGCACCTGGGAAGGGCAGGCTGGAGGCGGGGTACTTTCCTTAGGTCTCTATTACAGGTAACTCCAGATTCTTGGTGGGACAAGGGCTGTTTGGGGCTGGGGACTGTTTGCTGATGGGTCAGTGTTTTCCTCCTGCTTTCCTGGGCAGCCTCTGCAGGCAGCGACCAGGCTAGTCCACACCCCAGACTGCAGGCACCCAGGACAGTTCAGCCCAGAGCCGGACACTTGGGTTCAAGTCCCAACTCTGCACACACTCATGTGACCGCCTCTCTCCCTCAGACTCCTCAGTGAATCACCTGACCTGCTTACCTTAGAGGGGCAGCACAGGCTTGAATGAAAAGCTAGATCTGAAAGTGCCTTGTAAACCATTGAGGGCTGAACCAACCTAAGGAGCTGTTCTATTTTCCTCTGGGACGGCCCTACACTGAACAGAACATCTTGCCCCTGGAAGGGTCTTAAATAAAGATCTCAGCCACATATCCTGGAAGGAAGGTAGCTCTGCCCTGCCTTAAGGCAGAAGCCAGTGATTCTTTACTGCAGGATGGCTGGGATTTTCTGAAAACTCTTCACAGAGGAGTTGGAAACCTCTCAGCCACAAGGGCTGCACCTGAGACCCTCACTCTGCACCCTGCAGCAGACTTCCATGGTGGGGGCCACCCCAGAGACAGGGTGAAGTCCTCCCAAGCATCTTTAATGTGCTTGCTGTAGCCTACCTCTGTCTTCTAACCCAGAGACTCTGGGGTGGTTCTGCTCTCTGCTGTCCTGGAGACCTGAGTGTGGGGGCGGCAGGGCCCCTGCTGCAGGAAGGAGAGGCCCACAGGCTCCAGGGCCTAGCTCTGTGAATTTCAGGCAGTAAGGGGAAGGCTCTGCTGAGTGCCTTCTTTGTGGCAGGCACTGAGCGAAGCTCTCCACATCTGTCACATGCTTTGGGCAAGCCATGTCCTCTATGGGTCTCAGTTTCCACAGCTGCTAAGTGAGGTGAGCTGCCTGATCCCTGAACCAATGATGTTTATGTCTTCTTCCTAGGGCAGCACTTGGCTCTGTTCCTACTGGGGTATTTCTTGCATTAATTCATTCAGCGTATGTGTATTGAACAGCCCGTGTGCAGGATGCCATGCCAGGGGTAGGGGTTTTGTGGGGATTCCGAGGTGACCAAAACAGGACCCTGTGCCCAAGAAATTCAGGGTCTAGCAAGGCAGATGCTACTATGTCTGACCTTGACAGGGCACGTCAAGGTTCTCTCAGTCATCTCTGCCCACCCTCTTTTTTCCCCTCCTTTACAGTTGCAGCCATGATTTCCAGCAACCACCACATCTTTGCTCATGTCACTGTGCCAGCATGGACTGAGCGAACCTCCTTTCCATTTCCTTCCCACCCCATATTTTAGGGTCCAGCTCCGTTGCCACTCCCTGCATGAAGCCCTCCAGGATTCTTCCAACCCAAAGCAAATTCTCCCCCCTTTTAGTTTTCTCCCTTTAAGAGACGTTTGCCGGCTCTCCTTGGGACATTTATCTCACTCTTGTGTTCTAGTTGATGGCGCTTGTGTCTTATCTTTGAGAGGGCAGGAGGGTGTCTAATTCACTTCAGGGTCCCCAGAACTGTGCCTAGGGCCTGGAACACAGGAGGAGGAAAGAATGGCCCAAGGCAGGGACCAGCTGCTACCGTGGAGGCAGGGTTAGTGCGCTTGCGGGAGGGAGGGTGGACCCAGGCAGAGGGGAAGGTGTTTGAGTTTGGAAAGGAGGAAATGGCATCATTGTACGGGGAAGGGGCTGTGACTGGGAGATGGCAGGCCAGTCAGATGGCAGTGAGGTGTCCCTGTGGCTACATACAGAGGGACTCACAGCTCTGGCCCCCAAGCGTGAGCAGGGAAAGCAGGCTTGTTTGCGTTGGGCCATCAATTTCACTGTGGCTTTCTCCATGTCCACCCAAATCCCCACCCAGAGGCCAGAGCCTGGCCGGGTGGGCAGCAAGGGGAGGCCAGGCAGGGCCGACTGGGGGGTGGCCACAGCGGCACTCTATGCAAAGCACCCCACTGAGTGGACCAGCTTGCTTTCTCCTCTCACGCTGACTTGAAATCCAGATCATCACCTCCATCTGGTGAATGAAGAAGCTTGGGTTCACAAAGGTGAAGTCTATCGCTGAAGTCTCCTAAAAAGATGCAGAGGATTTAGGATTTCAACCCAGGCCTTCTGATCCTAGAAAGGAAGCAGTCCTCTAGGCTGGCTGAGGGCGGAAGCACCAGGGAGCCATTCTGGGAGAGCTGGGAAGGTCAGAAGCAGAGGAGGGGTCCTGGGTGGGGAGACAGGTCCGTGCTTTCCTGCCCCCTCAGCCTGTCTTCCCCACAGGTGGACAGGAGAGGCCGTGAACGCTGAATCAAGGCCCCAGGCTGGGTTGGCAGCTGTGGTCCAAACACGGATGGCAGAACAGGAAGAGGGCAAGGGTCCCAGAGAGAAATGGCTGATAAATACCTCAGTTCCCAAAGCCCAGGTAATGGTAGGCTTGGGGGACCTGGTCCCCCACAGCGGCACCAGGCAAGCTCCCTACTGTCCTGAGGAGAGAGGTCCTGGCCTGTGGAGACCTGATGTTAGAGGAGCGCATTAACTAACACCTACATGGGGAAACTGAGGCCCTGGGAGCTCAGGTGTCTCGTTCAAGGTCACTTTGTGAGCTCAGGGTAAATGTGGGACTAGACCCCAGACTCCCTGCTCCTCTGACGTCCCCTGGCGTCGGCCCGGTGGGCACTCGGCTTGCCTCCTGCCGTGCTCTCCGACTTGGCAGGGGGCGGAGGCGGCCACGTCGAAGGCCCCGGCGCCCAGCGACGATCTCCCTTCCCCGCCCCTCGGGATCCTTTAAGAGGCGGGGCTTGGCCGCCAGCCCCGCGGCGCGGGCAAAAGGCTGGGACTTTACTCCCGCGGCGGAGAACGAGTCGGTGCTCCATCAGCCGCCGCAACCGCCGCCCCCGAGCCCGAGACACGATGAGCGGCAGGGTCGGCGATCTGAGCCCCAAGCAGAAGGAGGCACTGGCCAAGGTGAGCCCTCCCCCTCACGCCCCGTCCGTGGCCCTCGCCCCCGGCGGCAGCAGCTGGGGGTGTCCGGGTGGCGGGCGAGCGACGGTCCGTGGAGCGCTGGCGGCGGAGGGAGAGTGGCCGCCGCACCTGGCATCCTGCGCGCGCGGCCGCCCCGCCCTGCCTCCGCCGGCCGAGGGGTCTCCGGAGAAGTTTGGCCACCCCAGCCCCACGCGCGCCCTTGACTGAGCCACCTGGGAAGAAGTGGTTGCTGGGAAGCCCTCGGAGGCAGCCCAGGGCACAAACGCCACATTATTCTCGGTCCTGGCAGCCGAGCCCTGGGGGCAGGGGCAGGGCCCCAGGTTTCCTCCCATTTCCGGGAGGTTTTCCTGTGGCAGGGGCTGTGGGCGCAAGGGCACGGGCCCGGACAGCTCCTTAGGATGCTTGGATAGCTCCTGCTCCGCTGCCAAGTTGCTCTGCGACCTTGGGCAAAACCTCTTCCGCTGTTTACGACTTGATGGCCTGAAATAAGGGGTTGGACCCCACGATGAAGGGAGCATCTTCATGGGTGAAGGCTAGGATCCCATCAGTGACTCACTGGGTCCGGGTTGGTTTGAGCTGAGACAAGCCCTCCCCATTCCTGCAACCCAGGCCCCTTCGAGGCTGGGCGCTTGAGTCCGTGCTCTTCAGAAGGCAAAGAGGTAAGCCTAGCTTTGCCTTGGCACCTAGGCCGAGGGGAGCAAGAGCCCTTGGGCTCGACCCCCTGCCCACTAACTGAATCTCCTCTTCTCTGTGGCTCTTGGGAGGAAGAGGTTGGTTCTCAACCTGAACCGATTGGGTCCAATATCAAGGTTAGGAGGTTCACAGTTTTCAAGGTTCGGAAAGTTGCGCAGTTTACCATTCATGGGCTAGGGGCGGGTGGGGAACAGAGGTCTCCTGTCCTGGCAGTGGAGCTGAGGCGCCAGACCCCTGAAGGCTTTTGCCCAGGGCTGGGCTGCCCTCATCCCGGGGGGCTGGAGACGGAGGTTTCAGGTTTTACTGCTGCGCCGCAGGGGAAGTCAGGCAGAGAAGGGATTAGGTGGTGATTTAAACTGAAAACCAGGGCTGGGTAGGGTCCTTGGTTAGGGGTGGCTTCATGCCTGGGCCCTGCTTGAGCAGTGTTCCTGGGGCCCTTGGAGCTGTTTGTGGGATGGGATGGGATGGGATGGTCTGAGTCTCTGGCTGACCTAGGCAAGGGGTTAGAGGTGGAGAGTCCTCATTGGTCCCCTGTGCAGCTGCCCTGTAGGTCAGTGACTAGGGAAAGGTGAGTGGCTGGGAGCAGGAGGCATGGGAAGGGCCCTCACCTGCAGGGCAGTGAGCAGCTGGAGGTGGATGTGGCCATCCCATGGGGTCGTTGTCCACCTGTTTGGCGCTTCCTGCACTTTCCCCCTTTGGGGCTTCCCGCTGGAACTGTTCCCTCCACCTGATGGCCTTCTTCATCCATTGAGGTCCATCAAGCCCAGCTCAAACACCCTTTTTTTTATGAAGTCTTACGAGACCACCCTCTAGTCCTGACTAGATCCTAGTCAGAATCAAACTTATCCTTTTCTCTGCTCCCTGAGCACATTGCTCACCATTCCTTTACTGGCAGGGGAAGACCATGGTGGAAAAAGAACATTCTCTGGTCTTGGATAGACCAGACAGACCCATGTATATTATATTTGACATTGGGTATATTACTTAGCCTCTCTGAGCTCTAATTCTTTCATCTGTAAAATGGGGACACTGTAATACCTCTAGTGACTCTGAGATGTGACTAAGTACCAAGATCAGTGCTGGGCACATGGGGAATGCTTGGTAAACTGACAACTTTTACTGTGGCACATCCCAGAGTGTCTACTAACACACTCAGCTGGGAATACATCTGCCCACCTGCCACACTGGCGCATGGAAGTGCATGCAGCCAGACGGGCAGTGTCTTACTCCCTTCCCACCTCCTCCCTGCTGCCGGCTCCCACCCGACAGAGAGCCCCATGTAGCTCAAGTGCTCAGCCAGTGTCTGCAGAGTTGACTCTTTGTTGAAGATGGGTCTGGCCAAACTCCAAACTCCTACAGAGAGTCCCTGGCAGAGGGAGATCAGGGTGGGACCTACCTCTCACCCAGGTGCCTCTCCCTACAGTTCCGGGAGAATGTCCAGGATGTGCTGCCCACCCTGCCGAATCCAGATGACTATTTCCTCCTGCGCTGGCTCCGAGGTGAGGGAAGATGGGCTGCGGGAGGCTGGGGCAGGAGCTTGTTCTGGGTAACGGAATGGCACCCTTGGGAACGCTGCCCCTGGCACCTGAGACTCTGGAGGATTCAACCTTTGGAACCAAAAGGATCCTTGCTGATCACCATAACCTCAGCCCTCCTGCTGGATAGCTAACAGATGATGCTGAGGCTCAGAGAGGTGAAGTACTAGCCCCATGTCACAGTGCTTGAGCTGTAGGCAGAGAGGACTACAGCCCCAGTGGGCTGATTCCCAACCCGGTGCCCTTTCCATCCAGTTGATAAATCCACTCCGCGGATGGACTTGGGGAAACAGATTGAAGAAAAGCCGAGAAAGGGCCCAGCCATATGAGAGGTTGAAGGCAGAACCAAGTTTAGAACCAGAGTCCTGGCCCCTGGGAGAGGTGGGCCCCCTCTGTGGCCTGTTGGGATGCAGACCACCTGCTGCCAGCTTGAATGAGGGGCAGAGCTCATGGCGAACATGGGGGCTCAGCCTGACCTAGGTTGACCTCGCAAGCCACCACCAGGCTTCAAGTTGCAGCTCAGCCCTGGCCTGGCTCTGGTACCTGGGCCGAGGGCAAACATCTGCCGTGGGCTTCTCTCTGGGAGAGCAGGACGAGACAGAATGCCCTGCCTACTGCAAGATGCGACACAACAGAGGCCTGCACGTAGTGATGAAACGTGCATGTTTCTACCAGCATCAGGGTCAAACTCAACCCTACGCCCCAACTCCTGAAATCCTTACATTTTCCCTTATCTCCTTGATTCAAGTCACATGCCACCCTCTCTGGTTCTTGTGACCCACTTTCTTTTTCTTTATAGAAACTTTATTACCAGACAGAGAAATAATACAGAAAATTCCACCATGTTAGATTAGCAAGAGATTAAGTTGTGATGTAGAGTCATAGCACAAAATATTAAAAGTACAAGTCATGCTCAATTATTTATTTATAGACCAGGCAGGACATACATACCCTAGGAGTTCTGGAAAGGTGAGGAGATGTGTTTTCTTTTTCCATCTAGAAGTTGAGTAGAGCTGGCGCGCTCTGAGGAACTGCTAACAGGCACCCCAGAGCAGGTGGGAGCCACATGGCGCCCTGTGTGCCTGTGCAAGTGCCACTTGCCTTTTCCTCCAAAAGAGCTGTGAACCCTCCCCGGCCTCCCCTCAGCCCACGCGGAGAGAGTGGAGGGGCAGTGTGAGGGCGGCAGTGGAGTCAGTCCAGGGCTGGAAGATATTTTGGCCCAGCGTTTGCTGAAGAGCAGCAGCTAGAAACAGGCAAGGGCGCGGGTGGGCAGTGTGGGAAGACTGTGCTGCCTTAAAGGGGCAGCTGCAAGCTGATCAGACCACTACTGAGCTGTTGTCAGTTGGAGACATGCAGGTTCTGAAAGCTGTGGAACAGCAACATGCTCTCTTTTCTCTAAGAGGCCAGCCTGGGGCCCTGGCAGCTGGTTTCCTGGGCACCCCCAACTCCCCAGTCCTGGGATCACCCCTCTTTTTAAAGTAAGAACTGTCCAAGTGTGTGGTCATTCCTCATTTGCCAAATGAGAAAACTGAGGCTCAGAGAGGGGAGGGCACTTGCCCAAAGGCACACAGCTAATGTGAAGCAGAATCAGGGCAGAAACCTAGGGCCCCAGATTCCTAGGCCAGTAGCCTCTCCAGTAAGCCACAGCTGCCCCCTGAAGCCAAGCTCTGCCTCTTCAGAGGGAATATCTCCTCTGTGCTTTATTTGTGCCTCACATTCCTTGGGAAGGAGCTCAGGCCTGCTGAGACTCTACTCTGCATTTCAATTAGGGTTTTTGCTGCCTTCTTCTTTCTTTAAGAACCTTTCACTCTTTCTCCCTTTAATTCTAAAGGAACCATTTGCAAGGCACACGCCAGCAGAAGGTCTTTCTGGGGCCTAGGAGTGAGCTCAGGGCTCTGCTCTTTCCCTCTTCTCCCCCTGTGGTCTGTGTTCTGCTGGCGGCCGGGCCCTGAGTGCAGGCACACAGCTCCCCACTGCCTACCCGTGACTGGGCCGAGCTCTGGGCACCCCGGCAAGGAGGGTCAGATGGCAAGGTGCTAACAAGGGGGTGGAGGAAACCCTGTAAGGGGGACAGAGCAGGTCTGAGTCTCCATTTTCCAGGACTAGGAGGTGATCAAATAAGAACCCAGGATAGCTACTCCTAGGCTGGCTTTTCTGGCAGCACCGTCAGCCACGCTTTGAGTTCCCCTGACCAGGGCAACAGGAACCCTGGTAAGGCCTGACAGCAGGCATGGGGAGGCACCAGGCCAGGTACTGCTAGGAGCAAGTGGCAACTTGAGTTGGCTCTCAGAGATCCTGGATGTTGGACCCTGGCAGATATGGGATAACTAGCCTCCCCGAGATAAGGGGGCTCACAGTTCACCACCACTCCTGTTCCCTGGAAGATAAGGGCTCTCCTCACAGTGGGGTGGGGGCGGTGTCCCTCCTACAGAGGATTCCCACTTTTCCTGGTCCAGTTGGGCTCGCACATCATGACAGCATCTTCCAAGTGTTTCTAGCTTATTAGATGATTTGGTCAAAGGTGTGCAGTATCTTGTCTAAGGTCAAACAGGGAGAAGGCAGAAGGACTGAGATGCAAACCTAGATTACATTCTTCTAAAAGCTTCCCCCTGCTGCCACGGTGGAATTAACCAAGAGTGAAGGCCATTCAGTTCTGCAGACGCGTCCAGCACCAGTGATGGGCGTGGCATTGGTCAAATGTCTTGACGCACCCTTCAGGCCCAGGAGAGTGGCCTGGATTTTGTGACAGCAGAGTCAGGGAATATGCTCAGCCACTCCCAGAGAGCAGTGATTAAGGGACCAGTGACAGTCCAGAGGGCAGCAGATCTGGCCCAGGTTCCGGTGCTGTCAGCAGATATATTTGTCTATCAAATCCGCAGAGGGACATACAGCTGGGAGGACAGTTCATAGGTCAGATGGCAAAATTGATCAGAATCTGGATCTCAGAAACTCTTCAAAGGATGAAATGAAGCTGACTGTAACAAGATGAAATTTGATAGGGATGGATCCAGAAAACTACGTCGCAAGAAATGGGATGGAGGCCTAGCAGGGGCGCTGCTGAAAAGGCTTTGGGGGTTTCAGTTGACTGTGAGCTACATCTGGGTTAAGGGTGTGACCATTGCCAGGAAAGTTCTTAGACTTTTGGCAAAGTGTAGACAATACCTGGGGCTGAGCTCAGCTCCGGACAGCACTCTGTAAGGGCGGCCTGGCAAACTGGAAGACATTCAGAGGGCAGTACTTGGGTGGGCGTGAAACGAAGCGGTAAGGGATGGTTAAGGGATTCACGGACAGGCAGCATGGTGGTGGGGGAACTCAGGTCTGACAGGCAGCACAGAATTTTGCCAGCATTGGAAAGGTTGTCACGTGGCTGAGGAAGTGGCCCTCCTGAGTGTCTCTGGGGTGGATCTCCACTCACTAAAACAGGGAGGACTGGGTGCAAATGGCAGCTCTGACAATCTGGGAGCAGGTGGCTGGGGAGGGGCAGGCAGTGAGGTCTTGTGTTCAAGTTTGAGCAGGGCAATTTGTTGTGGTTGGTGCATAAAATACAGTTGGCCCAGGTGAAACTTTTCAGGAACCCTGGGAGGAGGGCCCTCTGTGTCCCATTAGGAAATGCATGGGTCCTTTGAGGACATGGCAAGGTTGACTGGAGGTGCATCAGCCCTTGTATCTTTCTGGGATGTTCTGCCAGCTCCATCCCAAATTGTGCAGCAGCTTCGTTCATCTTTGAACTGTGGGTCCAGTTCTCAGGACTGGCTGTTAAGACTGTGGAGGAGATGGACTTTGTGTAAGAGAGAAAGCCAAATGATAAGGGGGTCCACGGTTCACCTCTCCTGAAAGGAGATAAGATCCTTCACCTGGTTGCATCCATTAGGGTAAAACTCTTTTGACCCTGAAGTTGCAATGCTGCCCCCACCTGCCCTGAACCTTGATTTGCTGCAGGGACTGCGGTGCTCCAGAAGCCCTTAGTGAAAAAGGCCTCATATTCGCTTCTGCATGTGGGGTGATCTGAGAGTCAGCTGAGGGATGATGGAGAGGAGCTGGTTCAAATGGGAACAGGGAAAACACTGTCCCAGGATGCTAGGCCTAACCTTGGCGTGTTTCTGTTACAGCAAGAAGCTTCGACCTGCAGAAGTCTGAGGCCATGCTCCGGAAGGTGAGAGCCATTTGGCTCCAGACCTCACTGTTGCCTCCATGCCTGCCCATCAGAATCACACCATACTTGGACTTCTGCCCCCACTCCTGCTCACCCAATCACAGCCTTTGGCTGGGGTGACATGTCTGTTGACAGTATTAGCTGACCACTGTTGCTTATCCCTTCCCTAGAAACACAGAACTCTCACAGTTCTGGGCCAGCCAAGAATTATAATCTATTCTGCCCAGATCTCTAAAACAATGCCTTCTTTTCCATGGTTGCCTCTTGTGACTTGCTTATGGTCCAGTGGTCTGTTCAGGTGTCCACTACTGTTAGATGCCTATGAAGGGGTACCCTGCCCCAGTGTTTTTGAAGCCCTGCTTGTGTGTTTGCAGCACGTGGAGTTCCGAAAGCAAAAGGACATTGACAACATTATGAGCTGGCAGCCTCCAGAGGTGAGGACAAGTGACCCCTCCCCACTCCCACTGGAGGTCTAGTAGACCCACAGTCTCCGTCCTGGTCTGGCAGACCGGGACTCTCGGACGGAAGGCCTGACAATGCCAAGTGGGCCCTGATGGTTCCCCGGATGGGTTTGCATGGCCCCTAGGGGAAGGCAGTAGAGGAAGAGACTGATGAACCCATAGGAAGACCCTGGGATTCAGGGAAAGTATGGCCACCCTGGGCCCGCTGACTAGGGGTCTCCCCTGTCTTTGCCCAGGTGATCCAACAGTATCTGTCAGGGGGCATGTGTGGCTACGACCTGGATGGCTGCCCCATCTGGTACGATGTCATTGGCCCTCTGGATGCCAAAGGCCTGCTCCTCTCAGCCACCAAACAGGACTTGCTTAAGACCAAGATGCGGGACTGTGAGCTGCTACTGCAGGAGTGTGCCCGCCAGACCGAGAAGGTGAGCGGACTAGCATGGGGCAAAATGAGTTAATCCCAGGAGAGGTGTTCAAGGAGAAGCAGAGAGGTCACACAGGGATTTAAGCACAGCTTCAAGGCTGAGGCCCAGATGCTTGGATTTCATAGACCAGTAGAATTTCAGCATTTTAGGGACTGTCATGTCTTGCCAAATTTTTATTTTTCCAAGTAAGGACTTAAAAATTTTACCAGCTATTATTGTCATAATTAACCACCAAAATGATTGGGATGGCATAATCTCATAATAAAAGGCAGTCCTTTAAATGGAATAAATTTAGTTTCCTAAAGAACCTACCACATTATCATTATTTTTCTCATTCGTCTGGGCACCAGTGAAATCTTTGTCCTGGACCACCCTATCCTTGGGCGATCAAATCCACAGAGGGACATACAGCTGGGAGGGACAGTTGGGCAAGTGTATGGGTCCTGCTGGTGTAAATGGCTCAGATTCTGTGCTTCTCTAACTCTATACTCAAGGGATAGCTGATTCCCTTACTGAGAAAAAGACTGAAGAGCTACCACTGTGATCTCTCTTTCCTTCCTCTTTAGCAGTAGTGAAATGACGGTGACTTAGGGAACATTTCACCACTGTCATCCACAAGCATTCACTGAGCACCTAGCCCACACAGAGACCCTGCAGGCTGGGGATGCAGATCAGCCTTAGATGGGGATGCACCCATCAGGGCTGAGGTCTGACAGAGAGCATGTGTGCCTGCATATGAAATAAGTGGCCCCACAAGGGGACGTCACATGTAATCTGGATCCACTCAGTTGTTCACTGGATGAGAACATGGAGACCTAGGCAGCAAGAGTGACTTGCCTAGGCCATGATTCCGGCCTGGCGTGATGATCTCTATTTGGGAAACCCTGGGTCCAGCCCTGCCTAGCTGTGGTTGCAATACAGGCATGGAACCAGACCAGCGTTTGCCCTGAACTGGGATGGGCTTCTGCCCGCAGGGCAGCCTGATGGGACTTTGTGCTCGTTTGTCCCCTGCAGATGGGGAAGAGGGTGGAAACTGTCACCCTAGTTTATGACTGTGAGGGGCTTGGCCTCAAGCATCTCTGGAAGCCTGCTGTGGAGGCCTATGGCGAGGTGAGGGGCAACGCTGGGGAGGTGGGGTGGGAGGGGAAGAGATGGGGGAGTGGGCCCTCTGCTAGGATGGCCTGTGGGTGGTGAGGTGAGGCGACAGAGTCTAGCCTGGAGGAGGCAGGGCCGGCCTCCCTGCTACAGAGGTCTGAGCCTGCTGGACTCAGTGATTTTTGTTTCCACAGTTTCTCTGCATGTTTGAGGAAAATTATCCTGAAACGCTGAAGCATCTTTTTATTGTTAAAGGTAAGCTGGGAACTGCCTGTGATGAAGCCAAATGGGAGAGAGGAGCCTAGAATGTTACTGGGACAAGTTCAGGAGAGAATCCAAGGACCCCTGACAAGCACGGACCACTTTGCAATTCACAAAGCTTTTAGTATTACCTCCTTCAAGCCACGCTGCTGTGGGGCAGAAGACTGCCCACCATACAGATGGGGAGGCTGGAGCCCAAAGCAGTGCCCTTGCTGAGCCTCACACCCTGGGCTGCCTCTGTGGGCTCCACAGCAGTAGGGCACAGGTGGCCTGACACAGGGGGCTGTGGAGGACTCTGTGAGGGACAGCGGGCTCTGCATCCCATCTCATGTCGCCCGTCTCTGTTCCAGCCCCTAAGCTGTTTCCAGTGGCCTACAACCTCGTAAAGCCCTTCCTGAGTGAAGACACTCGTAAGAAGATCATGGTCCTGGGAGGTGAGTGGCGCAGACTCTTCCCAACTCCACAGGATGGTCTGTGCCTTTATCAAGGATGGCTTTGGAGGTGCTGCGCGAGCCGCCAGGGCACAGGCTCCCTCTGCTGGTTTGGTAGCGGTGGGAGCCGGGAGCAAGCTGGGGCAGGGGCAGGGCAACGGGCTTCCAGTCTGCTTTCATCAGAACTCCATCTCTCAGACACTCTAAAAGAAGGCACTGAGCTCAACACTGTGGATTCCAAGAGGAATGAAAGGCCAGTCCCTACCCTCGGGGTGCTTACAGTGTAACAAGGGAGAAGACCTCTAGAGAGAAGGCAATGGTACAAACCAGAAGAGGTACTGGAAACAACACAGCGAAGGGCCACGGAGGTCACAGGAGCAGAGGGTGCTTTCCGCTGGGGACCCCTGAGGGTGGCTTCCTTTGATGGGCACTCACCAGGCCCTGTACTGGGTGCCAAGCCTACCAGGATGCCTACAGCAGAGTCCCTTGAAGAGCTCCCTGCCTCTAGGGGAAAGAGACGCAAATAGATGTATGTCAGCATGGTGTGCTAAATGTACAGAGGGAAATGAAAAAGTACACGGGAATACCTGACCTAGGGAGGACGTGATGCCAACCTCTGCTGAGTCCTACGGAGTAAGAGGCAGCCAGATGAAGCAAGGCAGGAAGCTTCTGGGGGGAAAGAACTGCATTGAGCAAAGACCTCTTACACCAGGGCACAGGCAGTTATACAGTGCACGGCAGGGTGTGGTATGAGTGAGGCAAGAGAGGGACCCAGGGCACCATGCTGAGAAGCTGGGACAGGACTCTACAGGCCACTGGGAACCAGAGAGGAGTTCTGAGCAGGGGAGTCCCACAGTCAGATTTTACACTGAGATAACATTGGACTGACAAAGAGTGTGAAGTTTGGGTGCTGGGTCACAGTCCATGCAAGAGGCGTTGCAAGCCAGAGCCAGGGCAGTTTCTGTAGGGACAGAAAGGAGAGGTTGGATTTGAGATTTATTTAGGAGGCAAACCAGCAGAACTCAGTTGGCTCACAGAGGAAGGGAGGAACAGAAATCTAGAATGACTTCCTGGTGTCCGGCATGAGTGACTGCAGTCACTCTGATGCAGTTAGTTCAGGGAATACAACCGGAAGAATAAGCCTGAAGCTGAGTTTGAAGAGTCTATGAGATACATAGATGTTGGGGATACTTGAACCTAAAGCTTAGGAGAACTCCAGTCTGGAGATCTGAGAGTTATCTAATATGAGAAGTAGCTAAAATAGTTTGTAATGTTGGAGTTACAATGTTAACTAAACACTTACTGCGTGACAGGCTCTGCCCTAGAGGTCAGGATACAGGGTGGGAGTGGATCCCTGCCCCTGAGTTTAGCCTGCTAGCGGGGCCTGAACCTCAAAAAGCAGGACTACCCTGGATTCCAGGACGGTCCTGCTCAGCCTGGAACAAAGCCGATGGCTCCCAAATGCAGGGTAAAGGTCAGGAAAGATGAACAGTTGACCCAGGGTCCTGGTGTCCTCAGCTCTCAGTGGGGAGAGAAGCAAAGGATCCCAGGGGCGGGGGCACTACAAAGGAGTAGATAAGACTGCCTACAGAGGAACAGAGGCTGAACCCTGGGGATTATCTAAGCTCAGGGGCAGGCAGAGAAAGAGGAGGCGGCCTGGGAGGATGGGAAGTGGTTGATGAGCGTAGCTGGGAAGCAGACTGACGGACTGGCTATGCAGGGAAGCCAGCAGAACATGCAGTCACAAGAGAAAGCCAGCAAGGAGGATGCACAGGCGTCAAGCCAGCCACAGACAGTGTGGAGTCGAGTTTTTCTGGAGCATTAAGTGGAGTGGTGGGAGAAAAGGCTAGAAAGGTGGATTGAGACTGGCTCATGGAAGGCTTGATGCCACCTATGGAGTTGAATGTGGGGGGTAACAGTGATTCTGAAGGGGTCTGAATGTTCACCTTGAGGCAACCCATTGAAAGCGGAGATTTTCCAAATGTGTGCTAATGAGCCGAGAATGGAGTAAAGCAGCTGGAAAAAAACAGGCCTTCTGGGTTCTAGTTCTAGCTCCGAGCTTCTGCTTCTTGCTTCAGCTGCTCTTTCTGTAAGATGGGAAGAATCCTCCTCATTCCAACTCTCCAGCTGAGCTGGGGGAAGAAACACAACATCTGAGCAAAAAGCTTTGATGATTTTTGGCTTTTCAGCTGCTACCACCCACCACAAGCATGAAACAGGTTTCCTGGCAGCAGAGCTGTGAAGGAGGTTCAGTCTGTCTGTTTCCCCCACCCACATCTGAAATGCTTTCAACCAAACCTGCCTAGGGCCAAGAAGGTACAGAATCTTTAACAGAGGAGGGAAGAAATTCATGCTGGGCTGGCCACTGGAGCTTAGCAGCACAGATAAAATCACCCAGAGACCATAGACACTATGTTCCAGGAGTTGCGTGGTCTCAGGCCTCAGGAAATCGGAGGGCTGGGAGACCCTGGACAGTCTCTGGTGGGCTTCCAGCTGGTACAGACAGCAGAGAACACTGGGTTGTACTGCATGACCTGTAGATGGTCATATAGACATATGCCTATATATGGTCAACATAGAAAGGCTTCCAGTATCAAAATATTGTACTTGGCTGATAATTGGTGTAGGAATTTGGAATGGTGGAGAAGTGGTTCTCAGCACTGGTTGCACCAAACTTTCCTATCAGGAAAAGGCTTGGTTAAAAAAAAAAAAGAGCCAAACAGCCTCATTTTAAGCAGCTCAACAGCCTAAAAAACTGGAGCAGAAATGAAATCGTGCCTGGGTAAAGCCAAGGGAACCCATTTAAGGGGTCCCTCTGCAGGGATGTATTCCTTCAGTAAGTCCCGATTGAGCACAATTATGTGTTGGCAAAAGTGGGGGACATGACACCAGTGTCCTCACAGAGCTCAGTCCAACCAGGACACATCATGTTGATTCAGGCCCTCCTGCCTGCTGTGCATGCTGTTCCCTCCGCAGGAGAGCCCTTCCTTTTTTTGTTCTCTCCTGTTTGCATTTCCACCGTCTGTATCACCTTCTTGGGAGCACTTTACGGTTTCTAAAACTGTCTCACGCACTTAGTTTGCTTCACTCCCACCATAACCGTGCAGAGCAGAAGGAACTAGGTTCAGAATGAAGTGGTTTGCCTATGGGTTGCTCAGCTGGCCAGAGCACTGGGTACAGAACCCTAGGTCCGGATTCCTGGTCCAGGCCAGGGCAGTCCCCTGGGTGATGCGTCCCCGTGAACCTCTGTGCATGATCATATACTCCTAATGCCTGTGTTTTGTGTGCAGGGCAGATGGGTTTTTTTCTTGCCTCTTTTGTATAGACTGCCAGGGCTGTGATGAAATCTTGCCTAGTAGCGACCCTTCTTTCTCTTTCCATCCCTCCCTTGCCAGGAAACTGGAAGGAGGTTTTACTGAAATACGTGAGCCCTGACCAAATGCCTGTGGAGTATGGGGGCACCATGACTGATCCCGATGGAAACCCCAAGTGCAGATCCAAGGTATGGGCCTCCAGGGGCTGGAGGTGACCAGGGGAGCCTGGCTCAAATGAATATTCCAGGTCATTCACTGCACTCTCTGCTTCTAGATCAACTATGGGGGTGACATCCCCAAGAAGTACTATGTGCGAGACCAGGTGAAACAGCAGTATGAGCACAGTGTGCAGATTTCCCGTGGCTCATCCCACCAAATGGAGTATGAGATCCTTTTTCCTGGCTGTGTCCTCAGGTAGGGTCTGGACCCTTCCGAGCCTTTCAACCCTAGGTGCTGGTGGGTGGGCTGGTGTAGGAGAAGTCCTGGTGGCAGGACCCCAGAGAGGGCTCCCACAGATGGAACCATGTCTAAATGGATGGATGTCCCCTGCAGGTGGCAGTTTATGTCAGATAGTTCGGACATCGGTTTTGGGATTTTCCTGAAGACCAAGGTGGGGGAGCGGCAGCGGGCGGGGGAGATGACGGAGGTGCTGGCCAACCAGAGGTACAATGCCCACCTGGTCCCTGAGGACGGGACCCTCACCTGCAGCGATCCTGGCATCTGTAAGTATCTCTTTCTTGGCTTGAAGCCCCTGCCCCAGCTGCCTACCCGCGAGGTCCTTTCTCCATGGATTTAGGCTCCCACTGTTAGAACCAGAAGGAGACTTCATCAGTTCAACCCTCTCCTTGCATAGATGAGGTGACCTAGGCCTGGAGAGGTGAAATGACTTGCTCAAGGTGACCCAGCTGGTTAACAGCAGAGCAGGACTCTGACCTGATACTCCCAGGTAGAGGTGAGTCATGACACTAGGTGATCACAGGGGTTCAGAACATCTCCTCCCTGGGCCAGGTCTCACTGGATCTGTGACTGTGACCAGATATTTCTTGGGGACACTCCTTCCTCCTGACATCAGAGAGGCTGAACTGGCTGGATGGGAAGAGGGGCCACAGGGTGAGCAGAGGGCTGAGAGGTCTAGCCTTGACCGCCTGAGCTTCACTCATCTTCAGGCTGATCAAAAAGGCACAAAATGTGAACCGGAAGTTCACCCAAGAGGAGTAAGAAGGGCAAATAAGCATTTGAATAGGTGTTTAAGCTCACACTACTTTGCAACATCCACGAAAATTCCCTTTGACTCAGCAGTTCTACTTCTGGAAATTTATCCTGCAAAGCATTTACACAAAGACACAAAATATAGGTACGAGGATGCTCCTAGCAGTCTGGGAAACTGTCAATAAACTAAATGGCCTTAATGAGGTCTAATGGTCCACCCATAAAATGGAACACAATACACCCGTTAAAGGGAATAAATTGACATGTAAAGTGTCTGATAATGTTAAAAAATAGAGTATAAGACATAGCCTATGGTATACGTTCACTTTGATTAAAAGTGTGTACATAAGAAGAGTTCTGGGGAATCTACACTAACTCTAATGGTGGTTATCGCTACCGAGGGTAGGAAGCTTATAGAGGCTTTCATTTTTTACACTAGTTCTGCAAATACAACTTATTTTACAATGACCCGTACTATATTAATGAGCAGAAAAATCACACACACACACAGACCCATCAAATCTGTTTCCTTTCTGTCAGCCAGTGGACCAGGTGCAGAAATTCAGTGAAAGCAAAGGCTTTATCACTGAGCTGAGCTGGATTTGACTCCTGACTAGATCTTAGGCAAGTGACTTAGCCTCCCTAAGCCTCAGTTTCCTGATTGCTACAATGGGGATCAAATTCTTTATCTCACAAGGACCCATGATTAAGTGTGATAAGGTGTGCATCGCACTACTAGCACAATGCTTGTCATATAGCAAGCACTCAATACACTGTAGCCACCATCATTATTACTATTAGGGCAAAACCAGGGGTGGGGAAGGGCCATCCGGGGAGATGGGAGAAGTCCTGTGCCCCTTATCATAGCAGCACTGCCAGATCGGAACTAGTGCCCCAGATGTCCTGGCCTCTGCACTTGTCCACACCATCACTCCAACCTCGGATTCTGCGTCGTCCCCCTTCAGTCTCCTACCGCCCCCTCCTCACAGATGCTCTGTGGTATGGCTCCCTCAGGAAGAAAGTGTTCTTGTCAGTGAGCAGCCAGATCCTGGGGGAAAAAGCGTATACTGTCATCCACAGAGCACAAAGCATTTCATACACATAAGCTCGAATTCTTTTTTGAATGGACAGGGCTGCTGAGGGGTAGAGAAGGGATGTTTTCTCTCCCACAGAGGAGCTTGTGTAGACACCAGAAGAGAGAAGACGTAAGAGAGAATCCTAGAGTCCTGGTTCAGGATCTCTTGGCCATAGACTATGCCAGAGATGATCAGACCTGCCTCTGATGCGACAGGGAAGAGTGGAGTTCCAGACCAGGGAAGTAATTTATCCAAGATCACACAGCCAGTAACAAGAGCTCAGCCCATTTTCCAGCATTGCCCATTACCCCTCTCTAGTAGATATCTGAAAAGACAGCCTGAGAAAGGACCATAAGTCATTTAATATAATCAGGCTTAGGTCTGCAAATTCAAAATTTATTTTAGCTCTTCTTGGGTACATTCCAGATGGACCATTTATCTGCCAGCAGGGCTTGACTGGGAGCTGCTTGTTGCCCATGCCCAGGATGAGCAGAGGCAGGTCACAGCGTCCCTGCCCCTTTCACAGTGTAAAGACAATGAGGTGGGATCTGCTGTTGGCTGGGGCCGTGGCTCAGAGTAGACCTGAGCCCGGGGGAACCCAGTGTTAGGTTACAAGCTCACCTGTGAGAGGGCAGTGCCCTTGGAGGTCCAGGCGACCCCCAGCAACACAGAACATAATCGAGCATTGGAGAAATTAAACCTGTGCCAGCCTCCCATGGCAAGAGCACATTGACCTCCCCAGGCCGCTCTGGTCCTTACCCAAGTGTCCTCAGTTACTGAGGAGGAGAAACAAAGTCTGAATTGATTGCAGTTTTTTTTTCTCTCCACTAATATTTCTCGAGGGCCTGAGTGTAGAATACTCTACTAGGAAAGGAAGAGATGCAGGAAAAAAGATCTGGACTTTGTCTGTCAGGAGTGCATAATGTGGTTTAGAAGACCTGAAACACTGTACAAAGGTTAAACAGTACTGCCAGCCAGGACTGGGGACAAAGAGCTCAGCCGGGCACCAGGAGGCCTGGGTCCTGAGTCCAGCTTTGCCACTGACTCTCACAGTTTTAAGCACGTGTCTCTAAATATTAGGTTTTGCTTTCCATCTCCTTAAACTAAGGGGAGCAGGCTATGGCAGATCTAAATTTGGGAGTTCACGGACTCCCCAGAACAGTGATTATAAACCTGAAAGACCAATACGTCCCTTTTATAACAGGTAGTGTTTAACGTCCCCTTTACTATTCGGAAATGAAATTCAAATATAATCCACCTACACATATATAATTAAAAAATCAACATAATCTCCTACCTGAATAAATAAAAAGAAGCTAATTTAGAATATATATCTTCCTAAATACATAAATGAAAGGACATGATTACACCCCCTTCTTCAGAATGGTACCTTTCCCACTGTGAACCACTGCCCCAGCGGGCCCACGGTGGCCTTTGGGGAATCTGAAATTGTGTACTTTCATCAGATTCTCAAGGGGTTCAGTACCCCAACAAAAGTTAAGGAGCCCTAGCCTGGAAGATCTCTGGGGGCTCTATGTGTCTGGGAGTACATGATTGTTACGATGAACCATGCAGTTCATGACCTCCACTTCCCTTGGGCCTAGGCCTCAGAACAGCTTTCTTGTTTCTGAGAGCAGAATATAATGCTAGCCAGAGCCAGCTTGGTTCAAGTAGCTCAAAGACTTCTCCTCCAGCATGACTGTCTCTGGTTGCTAAGGCTGTAATCCAGGGCAGAGAAGCTACCCTCTTTCCAGAGGGACTACTGATCCTGAGAGACTTCTGGTGCAAAGAGAAAATCAGTGACTAATACTTTGCACCCTGAAGAAAGGGTGGGTGGTGTTTCTACCATTGGTCTAAACTATACATTTTATCCAGGGGAAAGGTTAAGTCTCAGGATTAAATACAGAAGTTTTTTTTTGTTGTTTTTTTGGGGAGGTTTTTTGCTGGGAAAGAGACAATCCCATGGTAGAGAAGGGGAGGAGCTAGTGTTTTCATACTCCAGTCTCTTGAAGGGATGTTGACTGAAATGGAACAACTTCTCAAAGAGAGAACGGTTAGGTTAAAAGCAGCCTGTCCCTTGGCCAAGGTGGAAGCCACGTCTGCCAACAGCACGCCCATTTTCCCTCCCCAGAGGACACCACTGCTAACAGGTTTTGTTCATTATCCTAGCAAATATTTTCCATCCATTTAGAAACTATTTCCAACCATTCCAAAATATACGGGACATGTACACACACATATACATTCACAGATATTTTATCTGTTATTCAGTGTATGTTTGAAGGAAATATTTTCCATACATTTAGAAGCCATTTCCAACCATTCCAAAATATACAGGACATGTACACACACATATACATTCACAGAAATTTTATCTGTTATTCAGTGTATGTTTGAAGGAATTTTTGAAATTGTAAAACTTTTGTCACAGGATTTGAGGGAATGTTCTTCCCTTCAGGACAAGCACCTGAGTAATATCATCAAAGAGAACTTGGGGGAGTAGGTAGGCCAAGTAGCAAAGCCAAAAATAATAATACATATAAACAGAAACATTACAAACTATTAACATACTGTTCTGCAGCTTGCTTTTTTGGCCTGAGGCCATATGGTAGACAATTTGCCCAGTCCTGAGGAGAAACCTCTTTCTTTTTTTTTTTATCAGAATAGTATTTCATCATATGTATTGCAGTATAAACTTTTTAAGCAATTCTTTGAACATTTGAGTTTTCCCCATCTTTTATTACAAACGGGTGTAAATGAGCATCTCTGTCCATTTATCTTTCTGTGAGATAAATTCCTGGTTCAAAAATTTTGCACATTTTACCTTTTATCAGAAACAGAACAGGGCCAGGCTTTCCAGAGCCCAAGTCAGACAGCAAATTGGATCAGAGGGAAATTTCAGCTCCATCACCACTTCCTCACTGTATGACACAGTGATCTCCTTTTTTTTATATAATTTATTTTGGTATCATTAATCTACAATTAGTGATCTCCTTTTATATTATAAAGCAGGACTAATGCTGAACTCAATAGTTATTTTGAGGAATAGCTATGTGTATATATATATATATATATATGTATATATATACATACACATATCAAATAACATGTATAGATTACCAATGCAGTGCAGAGACACATAGCCATTGTTACCATGACTAGTACTATTATAAAAACTGTTGCTGCTAATTCTGCTCCCCCCTCTCAAGGCCCAGGACAAGCTCTAACTCCTCTAAAAAATCATCTTTCACATTACTTCAATCTAAAGGGCCCTCTCCATCCAAGCTGTTACAGATGTGGTGGTCTCTCTTACTCATCTAGCACTTGGCATGTTCTGGCTTGTATTTTTCTTCTCTCTGTGAACATCTTGTCAACCAGCTAGACTGTTTAAAAAAAGTGAAGAACCAGTGCTTAGGCCACCTTCACCCTTATTACCTACCACAATGCCTTGCTCAGTCAACAAAAAGCCCTTTGTCAGAGTTGCCTGAATATCTGGTTTTCTGCCTCCCCTCAGATGTCCTGCGGTTTGACAACACCTACAGCTTCATTCATGCCAAGAAGATCAGCTACACTGTGGAGGTCCTGCTTCCAGACAAAGCCTCTGAAGAGAAGCTGCAACAGCTGGGGGCAGTCACCCCAAAGTAATGCCTCTTCCCACAGCAGACCTGGCTCCCTCAGGGTCTCCCTATCAGTTTCCATCCCTTGTAGCCATCACTTTCCCAGCACCCTGATGCCCAAAGAAACTGGGCTACAAGAAAGACCCTGGGCTGGGGCGGGGAAGTTTTCATTTCAGAATTAGGAAGAGAGTAACAGGTGTGGGTCTCCTTACCTTTCAGATCACTAAGGAATCCCCAGGGGTAGGGCACCATGATAGGATCTATCTGTCCTATAAGCTGTGCTAACTTTATCTGTCCAGTGACAGCTGAGACTGCCACATGGGGTGGCAGCAGGGAAATTAGAAAAAAGGGGAGAGACTGAGCCCTAACTTCAGGGAAGCTGGATGCAGGGGAGGAACTTGCTCCCAAATGAAAATGTACGTCTGGATCATAATAAGTAGTAGCAAGGTAGCCAGTTGCTAGAGTTATGGCGGGGGTCAGAGGCCCTTCTTAACTTTATGTTACTGGGGCTGGAATCTTTCTTACTTTTCCCAGAGGGCTCAGGAGGTGGCCCGAGCCAGTGTAGATCTTTCTGCTTGGGTAGACAGGGAGGCCTCTCCCTCACCTTGAAAACTTCTGCAACTCCAACCCACTGGCTGTCTCTTTAATTTCTGATTTGTCAGTGATTCAGCTTCCCAAGATGTGTACCCAGCCACTGTTCTCCAATGCAAACAAAGCAGAGGGAAATCACCTCTAGGAATCCCAGCTCTGTGATGGGCCAGTGAGGCTGGGGGTGGGAGTCCTGACACTCCCACCCGCTTTCCAGTGCTGCTAGCCTCTCATCAAGTAACTCTCCACTTGAGCACCCCACACAAAAATGGCAAGTGGGATTAAGACAGAAAACTAAAGTGAGGATATTTCCCACCCTGTGTCCCACGGTGCATGCCAACCAGTTTCCTGACTGACGTGAGCAAGGCCTTGGCAGTCCCACCTCTGTGGGAGGCACAGTTGGGTACAGTGGGTTCCTGGTACCTGCTGGGGAGGCTGCCAGGCAGGGGCCAAAGGCACGGCCAGTATGTGGCAGCCAGGAGCTGGGGGTAGCCACAGAGTCTTGCAGGCCCCCAGGCCACAGTGACAAACAGGGCTGCCTTGGGGGCACTCAGCGACCAGCTGCTGGAGGGTATGCATGGGCCCTGCCTCAACCACCCACAGCACTTAACCCAACCTCACCGCCCTGCAAACGAATGCCAGGCCCTGGGCTGCACAGAACACGGGCAGGCAGCCGCGCTTGACCCTCGCAGGAACTTCTCTGCCTCAGAGGCCTCCGCCCAGAGTCGGGAGATGGTCTGGTGAAGCCGAGGGAGCAGGAATACTGGCAGGGCAGGTACTGACGGGAAGGAGCCCGAGGCCACACGGGCCCCAGCCAATAAATATCCCCCCAGGAGGTCATCCCGACTTTGGTTTACAACGCTCTGTTGGGAAAATTAACGAATGAATAAAGCAATGTTCAGTGCACAGGGAGTGTAAGTCAATACCCACCGCCTCGCTTCTCGCTGCCTCTCAGCGACAAACTACGTGCACCTCGTGGCATCTTCACGCCCTTGGTGGAGCGCATGCGCAGGAGCCACCCGTTAAACCAGCGTGCGCTTTCCCATGGGGGTGGGGCCCAACGGTCAACTTATCTCCTGATTGGTCCATCCAGTGGGCTATCTTCCGCCATCTTTGCTAAGGGCATAAAGGGCTGTTCCTAGCCGCCTTCAAGGTGAGGACAGAGGCCCCGCCCCACCGGGCTTCTCGGCGTGCGCTGGGCGCTTTTTGAGCGCTCAGAGGAGCGGGTCAGATGAGTGCGCGCAGCGCCTGCAGTGGACCCTAAAGAGGGAGGGAGGTGGAGGAGCGACGATCACGTGGTCTTAGGGAGCGTCTTCTAATTCCGCACCAGCACTGCTGGTGTTTCAGGGGTGGGGATCACTTTGGCTCAAGCCCAGTTTCACGCGAGGTTCCTGCTGACCCGGCTGTCCTACGTAATGACAGAGACCCCCCAAAGCTGAAAACGGGACCCTCGGTAGAGAGACAAAGGTCTTCATTTTCCCTATGTTTATTTGATGATAATAAAAGCTAATTCTTTTTTGAGCGTCTGCTGGATACCACGCAACAGCCCTGTGTTTACCGCCTTGGATTGTTGCAAAGATTCAAGGAAAGGGCTTAGAAAAGAGCCTGGTACAAGCAAACGCTCAGTAAATATCGACAACTCAGCTTTTGTAGATCTGTTTAACAGCTAATGGATGGTAAAACGGGGATTTGAATCCAGGACTGACGGTTTTTATCGGCTGCCTCTTGCTAGCTGATCTCTCCAAAGGATTCACGGAGCCCTGGTGAAGTGCACTTAATTGTTCACATGGGTAAACTGAGGTCCAGCAGGGAGAGAATTTCCTCCCGAGTAATCACTAACTCCCAAGTCTCCTCATTCTGTTCTGCTTATTTCCCTGAAATCTGGTACCCCAACCCTGTTTCCCTTGCTTCATTCATTCATTCATTCATTCATTATAAGTCAAGAGTGTTGGGCTGTGGGCATACTGATCCAGTTAGATCCCAGGAAGCTCTAAATGAACACAGCACCTGTCAGGAAGGGGTTGGGTCCAAGCATCCACGTCGCCGGGGTGCTCACCTTTCACTCCCCCAGCCTCATTTACTGAGCTAACTTTTTAAGAGTATGGTATCCCGAGCCACACTGCCTAGATTCAAATGCCAAATGCACCACTAAGCGGCTGTATGGCCTGGAAAAGTGTTCCATTTTTTCTGTGCCTCTCTTTCCTCATCTGTCAAATGGGGGGCCCAGGTTAGCGGGAGGGTTTAGGGAAGTAATCCGGTTAGAGTCTCTAGCCCACGGCCCGGCCAGTAGTAAACTCAGTAAACGATGACTGTTATAATTAATCCCCACAACCATCCCAGGAGTGGATGCTGTCGTGTTCCCCATTTAACAGATTAATGAAGTGAGGCTCAGTGAGGTAGACTCTTGCAGAAGGTCGCACAGCTATGAAGTGTAAGCAGGCAGTGTAGCATCCCGCATTTGAATCCCAGTGTCTTTGGCTCCAAAACGACATACAGTCAGTCCTGGAACAGGATCACGCCAACCGCCCAACCCCAGAGAAAAGGTGAAGAAAATTAATCTGTAAAACCCCAAGCCTGGGAGAGGGGCTTCGGTGCGCGGGGGAATTTGCAGACACTCCCTGCTGGCGTGAATCGCACGACTTGTCCTTCAGTCTGAGACCTTCGGTCGGTCCCGCCGCCGCGGATCAGCGCGCTGGTGGAAGCCGAGGGGGCGGCGCCGCAGGACCTGCTAAAGTGGTTGGGGCCGAGGCGGAAGCGCCATGTCAGAGTCGTCCCCGCGGGGGGCCGAGCGCGACCTTTTCCGGGACACGTGGGTTCGGTACCTGGGTGAGCGCGGGACGAGGGGCACGGCGCCCTGACTCCCACCACCACTTGGCTGGGGAAGCGGGGGTTGCCAGACTCGGTTCGGAGACCTAGAGGATGTGGGAGGATCTTAGTTCCCATTCAGCCCGTGCTGGAAATCGGGCTCAGAGAGGGCTAGGGACTCGCCCAAGGTCACACAGTTCTGGTCGGCCCAGCGAAGAGGAAGGGGGTGAGTGGGCTGCCCTCCCCGGCAGGCCCGGACACTGGCGGTGGAGCCGTGGACTCCCTTTTTGGCTCTTCACTGGCCCTGAGCCTGTTTTCTCCTCTGCAGAAAAGGGGGAATACAGGGTCTCTCTCTCATCGGGTGGTAGTTGTAAGGGTAGAATGAGAGAGAGACAGAAAGCCCTGACGCTTGGTGAGTTCTCGGTCAGCCTGGCTGCCCGTGCTCAGGCTTTCTTGCTGCCTGTTCCCCTGTTAGCTCAGATGCTTCTAGAACTCCACGTGGGAAGACAAGTGACGATAACGGTGACTTTACCCAGCTCTCTCACAAAGACGCTGGGATCAAGGTGGGCAGTCATGGGCACCATTTTGTAGGCCAGGAAACTGAGGCTCAGAGAGGTAATATCACTTGTCTACAGTTGCTCAGCTACTGCTTAGCAGACTGAGATTAGAACCAGTGCCTCCTGTGAGACAACCCATGAGCCCAGAAGTTAAATGTCCCCTCTCCACCAGGTTATGCCAATGAGGTCGGGGAGGCCTTTCGCTCCCTGGTGCCGGCAGCGGTGGTGTGGCTGAGCTATGGTGTGTCCAGCTCCTATGTGCTGGCTGATGCCATTGACAAGGGCAAAAAGGCAGGAGATGTGAGTATTAGCCTGCCCCCCGTCCCCCCCAACTCCCCTTGTGGTTCAGACCACAGCCTCGCATGTGGTAAAGTCTTCTGTGAGATAGTCCAGTCCCCCACAACCTCACCTGGTACAGTTCATACCCCCATGCAGTGGTGGGGTGGGGCATCCTGCCCCCGGCCCTGCATGTGACATAGTCTACACTCCAGTCCAGGGTGTGAGCGAGTCCACCTCAGCCCTGAATTGGTACAGTCCGGAACCCAACACTAGGGTGGTTCTGTCCCACCCCCACACTGGCCACTTCCTCCGCCTGGTCCAGTCTTGTGCCCCTTGTCCACAGGATTTCCCACCTCTACCCCTGCGGTATTAAGTGTCTCTTGTGCCTACCAGGTGCGGAGCCCTGACGCAGGCCGCAGCGCCAGGGTGACCGTGGCCGTGGTGGACACCTTCGTGTGGCAGGCTCTGGCCTCAGTGGCCATCCCAGGCTTCACTATCAACCGTGTGTGTGCTGCCTCTCTCTACATCCTGGGCACTGCCACCCGCTGGCCTCTGGCCGTCCGCAAGTGGACCACCACCGCACTGGGGCTGCTGGTTATCCCCGTCATCATCCACCCCATCGACAGGTGGGCACCCCTCCAACCTCAGGGGTTGTCCACTGCCCAGAGAATGATAAGCTCTGTGTACTCACTTTGCACAGAGCAATAACAGCAGAGGCAGGGCTGGTACTTGGGGCTCCTAAAGTAGAAAGGATAGTCTATTCCATTATCATAGATCTGGCAGATACTTTAAGTAAAGATAGCTGGGGATGGGAGGTGGGGGTGGGTGGGGGCGGTGCCTTGAGGGTATGGGATACAGGACAAGTATATTCCCAGAAAGAAAACCTAGTGTTAGGAAACAACCAGAGGCAGGCAGGGACAGGTGTACTCTGGAGAGGATGGGTTTGGGGGGTTTCGGTGAAAGAAACCCAACTGAAACTGAGTTGAGTAAAATAAGAATTGGTTCATGAAACTGGAAAGTCCAGAGTTATGCTGCCTTTAGGCATGGCTGGATCTAGGCACCCAAATGATGTCTTTAGGGGTCTGGGTCTCCCCAACTTGCTGCCCTTCTCCGTACCCAACCCCATGTCAGGGCTTCACTCACTTTCTCCTCATGGGAGCAGAGATGGCCCCCAGCTTCCATCCTACCAGCTCAGCAAGCCCCATAGGTAGCTTCTTAATAGCGACAGCAAAAATCCCAAGGAAGGCTGTCATTGGTCCATCCTGGCCTGGGTGCCCAGCCCTGAGCCAGTTTCCTTTTTCCAATTTGCCAGGCTTGGGTCATGTGCCTGCTCTTAGAACCAGAGGTGGGGCCAACCCAACCAGACCAACACAGAGTGAGAGGAGTCTCCCCAAGGGTACATAGCTGACTCTGAGGACCTGAGTGAGTCTTGTAGCCTCTCTCTGCCTCAGTTTCCCCAACTGAATAAAGAAGAGGGTGATGGCTGCCACCTGGATGGCCCTTGTGTCCTGCATCCAGAAGTCCCTTCTGTAGGCTGGAACTCCTACCTCCCAATCTCCCATAAGCACCCTTTGGTCACCTGCTCATCACCCCCTGCCCCGACCAACCCACAGGTCCGTGGACTTCCTTCTGGACTCCAGCCTGCGCAAGCTGTACCCATCAGTGGAGAAGCCCAGCTCCTCCTGACCCCTCCACTGTACCTGGCCTGTGGGTTGGTCCACTCCCTGTACTGTTCCAACTTCCTGCTCCTGCCAGAGGACACGGATACCTGCTTCCTGGGGTCCCAGGCCCTGGCGCCGGAGCGTGTTTGAGTAGGGCAGAGGCCAAGGTACGGAGTCCTCAGGAAGCAGCAGCCACAGCCACTCACAGACAGACGGGACCTGAACCCCGCCGGCTTCCATGAACCTGTGATACTGAGTGGGAGTGGACCCTGGTGGGCCCAGCCCTGTCTTCTGACGGGAAAGCAACATCCTCCCGTGGAGGGTAAGGAGACAGAGCCCCAGACAGGGCAAGGAATATGGCATGATCACTTGGCCCACTCAGGACTGAGGCCTCCCCATGGCAGCGTGGCTGGTTGGAGGAGCAGCAGGCACTCAGGGAAATGCGGGAGTCCAGTGGCAGGGCCGCTGAGGACTGATTCCCTGGCCAGCCTATCCCTGGTGTAGGGGCTGCTGGGGCCTGGCTGGAAGGCAGAACAGCCTCAGGCCCCAGGCCCAATAAATGCTCAAGAAGTTGAGTTCTCTTCTCCTTTTCTGTTGGGGATGGGCAGGGATGTTGGGGCGCTCAGAGGTGGAGGCAAACTTCTCCAGACCACTCACGGTAGCTGCGCTGGGCCCATGAGTTTCCCCTCTGCCTGCCAGCACTGCCCTGCAGAGCCTGGGATTCCGCCCCTGGCGCCCCAGCTTCCCCTGGGACAGGTGTTGCCCCCTTCCTGCAGGCCTCCTAAAGCACTGTCACCTCTGGAAGGGGAGCCTGTTGGTCAGATACCACCTGAGCCTGCAAGTGCCCGAGATGAAGACAGCCCCCGAATGAGTATCTGTGAGACTCCCACAGGGGAGCCAGGAGTCCTGGAGGAAAGGAAGTGACCCAGGGGCTGTCCCTGGAATGAGGAAGTGACATGCTGGTGGCTTCTCCCCAGCTGCTGGGCCTGGCAGCACTAAAGGGAGCCCTTCCTCCCTGACTCTGGGTCAGCCCCTTGGCTGCCAAGAGCTCAGAAGGATGGAGAGGTGGGGAGGGTGGCCGGGGGTGGGGAGCGCAGGGCAGAAGCGCCCCTAGGCCCCTCTCACTCAGCGCTGCCCCAAGCCACCAGTCAGCTCCAGCCAAACTCTGGCCCTGTGGCTCGGGTGCTGACTGGAGACGGCCTGCACCTGGGCGAGACTTAGCGGGGGCGAGGGGCTGAGCGGGACTGGTGGCGAGACAGGATGGAGTATCAGGGTGCTGGCACCCCCTGCCCTGGGGTGTCTGCAGCTGCAGAGTGAGCCTCATGGCCTGCTCTGGGGCTGGGGCCCTGAAGAGGCGGGCCCTTTTCTGCTGCCCTCCCCGTTCCAGTCCCCTGCTCCCTCCAGTTCCCCTGAAGGCTCTGAGCCCTACCCGCCAACTGGCCAGCTCTCTCCCTGACCCATCCCACACCCCTCTCCCTCCCATCTCCCCCACACCGGTTTCCCTGGGACGTCTGGGTCCTGCTGCCAATTCCCTGCTCACTTTCCACCCTCTGCGCTCTCCCTAAAGCTGGGAGCTGCCACCAGGGTCAGGTCTCTTTGTTCTTGGGTGCGACCTAACCTCTCAACTCTGCCCCACCTGTGCCCTTCCCCATTACCTGCCTCCTTGTGTCTGTGATTACTGAACCACTGCCTGGCGCCTGCCCTCCCCCCACCCACCACAATATTCCTCAGCTGGAAATCCTTTTCCTCTTGGCCAACCCAGAGCATCCTTCAGAACCAGCCCCTCAGTGGGGCAGAACTAGGGGGTCTGGGCTGGAGGAAGGGGTAGAATCAGATCTAACTGACTTGCTGTGTGACTTTGGGCAAGCCACAGCCTCTCTGATCCTCAGTTTTTTTCTCGAAAAGAAACAGAGGGCTGGATTGCAACAGAAACGGGTAGGCAAAGATATGATGCAGACTTGCCACCTGTCATCTGTGCATTTACACGTGCCCTTGACTTACGTTTGTTCCTCGTATCCTCAGCAGCCGCATAAGGAGGTAGAAATATCATCCCCATTTTCCAGATAAGAAAACAGGTTCACAGAAGGGAAGGCCCCACAGTACCACCAAATGCAATTTAGCACAACAATCTTCAAAGCAAAACAGGCCTTTGAGCAAGGCAGGGACCTTGAACAAGACCTAAACAGGAAAGCGAGGCCCAGAGAGGGTGAGTAAGGTGGGGGCCAGCCTGGGGATGCACTTATCCTGGCTCCCTCTACCATCTTAAGGAGCTAGTGTACCCCAAGATCTCTGGGGATGGCAGAATTCTTTGCTGACCTGGTCCACACACCCCCAGGGTCCCTTAGCCTGCCTTGGGCCCTACCACCTGGAGGTCCTGTGTCTTGCCAATGGGTTTCAGCCCCAGGCAAGTTCGCTATAGATTCAATGTGACCAAAGAAATTGACAGAACATTTTTGGGGTGAAAGGGTTTATTACCTGGCTTGTTTTCCCGGTGGTAGGTCAAGCACCAGCGTCTCTGCCTCTGCACAGAGCACTGGGCCGAGCTCTCTATATAGCACAATAATAGCTTATTGCCTAAAGGTGTGGAAGTGGTAGCCTAGCAACAGGCCAGTTACATCATCAGGTGGTTTCAGTTCAGTGAGGATCCTGGCCATAGGAACCCCAATTTCCCCACACTCCACCCTTCCAGGATTCTCGCCTTACAATCTACACGCTTTCCATCTTCCGCAATGGTCCCTGTGCGAGAAAGCTGGAGCACTGTAACCAGGTTCCACAATAGCAACAGAGGATAACAACAACTTAGAGATAATAAAAAATTAAGATACAAAAATTATAATAATCCTCAAGCCAGAGGAAGTTCCCAATCCACAAAGACTTTAGGGACAATAAGACACATGTTTTAATGCCACCAACATAGGCAAATCTTGTCCATCAGGTAGGATGCATGCAAGAGAGCGGTCCTGTGATAGGGGACTGTAGCAGGAAGGGGGTTCCTTCCAGGTCTAGTATACCATACTTTTACTCCTCTCCCCGTGGGGGTTACCGAAGGGTCTATATATAGTGCTACTGGAGGTGCATGCACTGGTCATAATGATAAAACAAAACTCCCCGGTAAGATGCTCCTACCTTCTGGCCATTCAGGATATACTACTGTGACCTTTGGCGGCCACTCTGCTGTTATTCCAGGAATACACACGAGGCCAGCTTCCAGGCCTTGTCCCCAAGGTGCCAGGAGAGCCAGCCACCGTTGATCCATGTGTTGAAAGGTCCAAGGCCATGTCCACTCAGTGGAGTCTCCAGGATTCAGTGCAGTTGGTGCTGGCAGCAAGATGTTATTCTGGTGGCCGAACCTTGGCTTCAGTGATTCTTCCTTGGTTTGCACTTGCAGTTGTATAGGGGAGGCTGCCATATGTGTTAACATGTCTACGGGGCTCAGGGCTCCCTTTCGGGGTCTCTCCTTCAAACGCCGTAGCACGGTCCATAAGCGGACTGATCATCCCCACAGACTTTTGGTATCTGACTTTAGTCCGGATTTTAACAAGCCATTGTGCCTCTCTATCATGCCTGCTGTGGTAGGATTGTATGGCACACGAAAGTTCCACTTGATTCCCAGCTGTTGCACCCATTTTTGCAGTGTATGTCCAGTAAAATGGGTACCCTGATCACTCTCAGTTACCTGTGATCGGCCATAGGCAGCTAAGAGACGCTTCAGGCCTCTTTTGGTCATCTGCTGGTCTGCACAACGGGTAGGAAAAGCAACCAGAGGTCCAGTAGCTGTGTCCACACAGGTCATCGCATACCAATATCCTCTGACTTAGGTAGAGGCGCAATATAGTCTATCTGCCATCTGACAAGGGGTATAGGCCCCTTAGCTATTGTTCCATGCTGCTGTGGAACTCGGTGTAAGTCCCTTTTGGAGCACACGACACACTCCTGCCAGGCTCTACTAACTTCTTCGAAGGTCAAAGGCAAGCCCCACCGACAGGCTACAGCCCACATTGTCTTTTGCCCCACATGCAACAAACGCTGATGTAGCCATTGGGCTACATCAGAGGCAGGCTTTCCTTCTAACCAACATATCTGGGCCAATTTATCTGCTTCATCATTTCCTGGGGATGTCAGTGGCAAATGACCTGTCACATGGTATACTGTAATTATTTTAGTCTGACCACAGGCCCATAAGTCTTGCCACAATTCTTGCCCCCAAAGGGGTTGGTGACCAACCAGCCAGTTGGCATGGTACCAGGTTGGTAGCCACAGTGTCAAACCCCTATAGACAGCTTAGCTGTCAGTGTAGACAACTATAGGGGAGGGCTCCTGGCTGATCACAAGCCACACGGCCCGCAACTCTGCCCACTGGCTGCTCTTCCCCTCGCCATCTTCCATCCATATTGTCTCAGTCTTAGGATGGAAAGCTAAGGCCCTCCGTTTTGGGGGCTGCCCATGGCTGGAGCCATCTATGTACCATGCATCTTCGGGTATAGGGGTTCTTCCCTCCCGATAGGGACTCTCTGCTACTAATGGTTCAAAAGCAAGTTCTTCCTGCTTTTCACTAGTATATGTCACCGGCCCCAACACACGTTGGAGTTCTTCACTCAAGGGGCTACTAGAGAGGGCACTACGCTGCTATAGGTAAGCACCCTACGTGGCTAGTGTGGGTGTTTGTGCCACGCCACTCCTTGGCTTTTGGGTCCAGTCTCGTACCCACCCCAAGATGGGATAGGTGGTTATTACCTTTATCGGGGCCATTCCAATGATGGGTTCTGTAGCCAGCAAGGCGTGATACATGGCAGCCAGTTGTTTTTCTATCAAAACGTATCGTACCTCTGCCCCTTTCCAGAGTTGTGACCAGAATCCAACGGGTTGGTGAGTTCATTCAAGCCGCTGCCAGAGACGCCAGCCAGAACCATCTTCAGTGACATGAATGTCCAGCTCACAGGGCCTTGATGGGTCTATCACACTCAGGGCCTGCATGGCCTTGACTGCCCGTTTTGCTGTAGTAAGGGCAGATGCACATGCCTCATCCCAGTCCCACCTGACACCCTTTTGTACCAACTGGTATAAGGGCTTCAGAATTTGTGCCAAGTGTGGGATAAACACTCTCCAGTAGCCTAGAAGACCCAGAAACTCCTGTAGCAATACTACAGTTGTAGGGGTAGGAAAGGCCTGGACTTTATCCATAACTGCTTCTGGTATCACTTTGGTCTTACCCGACCAGATGACCCCCAAGAATTTGACAGACAAACCAGGTCCCTGACCCTTGGTGCTGTTCACAGCCCATCCTTTCTCCTGTAGATGTTGCAGCAGTCTAGGTGCTGCACCTTCTACATCTGAAAGAGAATTGGACGTGAGCATGACATCATCAATATAATGATACAGCCGCACCATTGGCAGTTTCTCCCATGTAGCCAAGTCCTGGGCTACAAGTCCATGACAGATGGTGGGGCTGTGGAGGTATCCCTGTGGGAGGACAGTGAAAGTCCATTGCCGTCCTTCCCACATGAAGGCAAACTGTTCCTGACTTTCCTGCTCAATGTCAATGGAAAAGAAGGCATTAGCAAGATCTACCACATAATGGTATGTTCCTAGTTCATGGCTGAGGGTATCCATCAAGCCTGCAATAGATGGGACAGCAGCATGCATGGGGGTATGACCTTATTCAGTTCTCTGTAATCCACAGTCAAATGCCAGGAGCCATCTGGCTTTTTTACTGGCCACATTAGAGAATTGAATGGACTATGGGTGGGCTTTATAATACCCACCTTTTCCAGCTCCTGGAGAGTTTCTCCAATCTCTTTATGCCCTCCAGGCAGTTTGTATTGTTTGGTATTAGTCACCTGCCGAGGCACAGGCAAAGCTATGGGTGGGTGCCTAGCATGTCCCCTCAGAACTGCCTTCACCACACATACTCTCAGTCTGAACTCACCTGCAGTGGTCTGCAGCCATAGACCCTGCAGGATATCAATCCCCAAAATATACTCAGGGATAGGAGATATATACACTGTATACTCTTTTGGGGGTAGATGCCCTATTCCCAAAGGGATTTGGGCTTTTTTCACTCTGGTAGCCTTCCCCCCATATCCATCTATGATAGTGGGGTCCCGGGGAACCCCTCAGGGTTACCATGAATCAGTGAACATTCAGCCCCAGTGTCCACCAGAGCCAGTACATGCTGTATGTTCACTGGGGACCAATGGATAGCTATTTCAACATGTGACCTCCGGTCCCCCTCTGGTCCCTCAGGGCACATACCTTGACCTTCCCCTCAGTCAAACCGTGTTCCCCAATCATCTTCCTGTGTGGGCTCAAGTGAAGTTGGCTTGCTTTCCAGCAGGAAGTCTTGCAAACACACAGGCTGGACTCGTGGCTCTGTCTCTGACCTCTGCCTCTTTGGTCTTAATGGCTGGAACTGCTGCTCTGGTTTCAGCTGTTGCCATAGCTCTAGTAAGATCCTATTTGACTTCCCATCTAATTTCTTTCCATCTGCTCCTGCCCGTATTAAATCAACCCACATCTGGGTCCTCGTAACCTTCATGGGGCCCTATAAATTCTTCTTGTGAGCAACAGGTCTTACTTCTTTCTGAATTCTCGTGGCTTCAGCCTCTCCTAAGTCTGCTACTGTACGTATCACCTCGCTTATGGGATGCCCTAAGTGAGGGGAAAGAATGGCCACTAGAGACCCAAAGAGGGATGTAGGAGCCGTTTGAAGTACAATATTTCTCATCCCAGTAGTGAAAATCTCTTCATCTGGGCCATAATTCTCTGGACTATAGATGGCATTTCTCATGCCTAGCTCTCATAGCATCTGTTGGAGCTCAGCATGTGTCTGCCATCTAACAGGAGAGGATGGTAGAACACCCGGATTGGGCCACACGGCACGAAGTGCAGCCATGAGCCAATCAAGGAGGGAGTGACTCCCTGGGGTCTCACGTGCATTTTGTAATCGCTGCCTCAAGGCAGGCTGCACTGTTAGGGAAGACAGCTTTCCCATCTCTGACCCCGACAGAACAATTCCATCCACCCCTAAGTCCCACAGTTGCAGGAGCCAAGCTGATATTGACTCCGAGGGCTTTTGCCTAAACTGGGAGCCCAAATCCACCAGCTCAGCCTGAGTATAGGGGCAGACCATAGAGTGCTACACGACCTGGGGAGGGGGCTGCTCCTCTCCGTGGAGAACCTTCAGCTGCTGGGTCCTTATTTTCTTTACCACCACTGGGCATGCTTTCAGCACAGGAGGGGCCAGTGCCTCCAGCACCACCCCTTCATCCTTCCCCAGCCCCTCCATTTCTGGGCTGATGGCACCTTTCTCTCCCCTCCCCCGAGTGCCTCCTCTGCTACAACCTTTCCCTTTTCTACTCTACCTCGCAGCAATGCTACCTCAGTCTTCAGAAGGTCTCTTACCTTCAGCTCAATGCTTCGCAGCTGAAGTTCTCATCCCACCTCCGCCTGTGCTTCTCTCAGGAGTTCATCTTTTTCCTTGATGGCCTTTTCCTCCTTCAGAACACCTGGCAGCACTGCCATCTCGTCTCCAATGGCACCTTGCTGCCGGTGCTCTTGTATCAATGCCATCTCTTTCTTCAGGAAATCCACAAAAGTGTGCAGCTCGTGTTCTCATACCACCTCCTCTTGCATCAATGCCATTTCCCTCCTCAGGGAATCCATAGACGTTTGCAGCTCGTGTTCTCATGCTACCATTTCTTGGGTCTCCTCTGTAGGCTTTTTTAATACCGTGAGAAGCAGCCAAGCCACAGTCTCCACTGCCTCACGGGCACTCTGCTTCTCAAAGGCTCTGCTTACTATGCCAAAGGCCACCTCTACAGCCTCAGGTGTCACCTCCAGTCCCAGGGTGGGGCCCAGTCCTCTAGGAGGCAAGCCACCACAGACCACATACCCATTGGGGGACAATCCACTGTCTCCCCATTCACAGGGGCAGCCCGCTGAAGCACCCCTCCCGTAAGGGCAGCTTGTCTTTTTCCTTGGTCAGCAATGAACCCTGCCGACTTTCACCAATTGTCTTGCCAATGGGTTTCAGCCCCAGGCAAGTTCGCTATGGATTCAGTGCGACCAAAGAGAACGACAGCAGAACATTCTTTGGGGTGAAAGGGTTTATTAACCGGCTTGTTCTCCCGGCGATAGGTCGAGCACGAGCGTCTCTGTCTCCACCCAGAGCACAGGGCCGAGCTCTCTATATAGCGCAGTAATAGCTTATTGCCTAAAGGTGTGGAAGCGGTAGCCTAGCAACAGGCCAGTTACATCATCAGGTGGTTTCAGTTCAGGGAGGATCGCGGCCATAGGAACCCGTTTCCCCACATGAGGGGAAGGGGTGGGCTGGGTGGGGCTGTCCTTCCAGCAAGCAGGGCAGCAGGCACTGACCTCTTGAGACCCCCCCCCCCCACCCCTTGGTGTGAGCCTGGGGCAGAGCTGGGCTCACCTGGGAGTCTGAGTATTGCATTCTCTGGGCCCCTTCTCTCCTATTCTCTTGCCTGCCTGGGCTTCTCTGGGGGACTTGTCATGAGCCTTCATTGTTGGTTTTCTGGGGCCCCTCACATGCCAGACTTGCTTATTGAACACTTGCTGCTTGCTTACCATCTTGGAGGCCTCCGCCTTGTCCCTAGCCTCCTTGGTGACTGGCTCCCTGGCTGGGTTTAGACATCTGGACTTCAGTGTGAAACTTTGGCCTGGTCTGTCCATTCCTACAGGTGGGGACATTGGTTGAACAGGGGCAATGACCCAAGCGAAGGGCCACTGTCTCAGGGTCTCCTGAGCCTTGGGTTCTAAGCTAGACAACCTCTGGTGAGAGCAGGGAGAGAGGCAGGGCAAGATGGAGGAGTAGGAAGGGCACTGGACTTCTGGCAACCAGGTCCTGGCTTTGCCTGCTTCCCCTCTTGTTATGTGTCCTTGGGCAAGCCCCTCAGTGTCTCTGGGCCACCATGTTGTCCCCATCTGGCTTTCCTTCCAGCTCTGGATGGGGCCACGCTGGAGGCTCAAGACCCAGCTAATGCCAGCACTGTTCTGTGGAATATTCCATGGTTGATAGTTCCCATCAACCCTCACAGCTGTGTGTGCACGAGCCATCTAGAAGTGGTCCCTGTACTACAGCCTCATCGGGCATGAGTATGGGACCTAAGGAAGGGAAACAGGGTAGGACAGGTACCATTCAATGGATGGTGTCTCTGGGAGGGCTGGGACAGGAGCCGAGAGCCTTTCCAGGGTCAGAAGGGCTGTCTCTTGTAGATGGTGCCCCTGGGAGTTCTCAGGTGGTCCTCTCAGTGTCGGAATCTTCACAGCACTGTTGTGTAGACTGTTGTGTAGATTGCATGAGGCGTTGCTTCGATGCTTAGCTTGGTGCCTGGCAGGCAGAATTCTCAACAAATGGTGTGTGGTGGTGTGAGGCGGGTCTGGCACCAGATCCCAGTTCAAGGTTGTCCTCTAGGCCCTGCTGGCCTCCCAGCCTATGCCTTCCAGACTGTAAGCTTGCTTGCCCTGTCACTGTCACCTGTCACCACTTTGTCCTGAAGAAGGGTAACTGCCACTCATTATATATTATTAATAAATGCTACCCTTTGTTGCCTGCCTGCCAAGGGACAGGCCTGAACTTCCATTTTTCTGTGATGACCTCGTTTTGTTCTCCCAATAACCCTGTGTGGTAGCACGTCAGTCTCGTTTTATAGAGAAGAAACTGAGGCTTGAGTTCACATAGGCACGAGTTGAACACAGTACCCTGTACTCTCTCCTACAATGGCACCGCTGTCTGGGTGGCAGGAGTCTGTCGCCCTGACCCACCTCCACGGCTTATACCAACCACGCAGCCTCCCCAGCTCACTGACGCTGATGACAGGGCCTCTGCTCATGGTGGTGCTGACATCCACAGGAGGCGTGCGGTTCTGCATTTTTTCCCACTGCTGCCGGCTCACCAGGGCCTCAGGGCCAGAGCATGTCTAGCTGCAGGCCCTGGCAGCAGCGTCTAAGGAGAGCTTTCCCATAAAGAGATGCTCCCCAACGACTTTGGCACTCGTGATCTTCCTGAGGGAGGGCTGGGAATAGGTGGCCCCCAGAACAGGGGCCAGTGTTGAGTGTCCTGTGAGGTGATGCCCCTGGACATGAGCAGGGCCTGTGCTGGCCACGTGGACCTGGACGGGAGTGGTGGGGGGCGGCAGGCAAATCTGTGACCTCTGTTCCTTTAATGTCTGCTCAGGGGCCCAGCAGCCCCCTAGGGCTGAGATGGGGCTTCTTCAGGACGCCTGAGATCTGCGCCCCTCTGGAGGTTTCCAGCGCACACCCTCTTGCCATGGCCTAATGAATGGTGCGCTATAGTCATCGTGGGGCCAGAACCAACTGTCAGGGGTTCTGTGAGCTGGTAGTTAAACACAGCCAGTATGAAAAATTAAGCAATATAAACTTAGATTTAAACATGTTATGTTAAAAGAAAAATAGTAAAAAGTTCTCATCACAAGAAAAAAATTGTAACTATGTGTGGTGTTGGTTAACGAGACATATTGTGGCGATCATTTTGCAATAAACACAAGTACTGAAAGCTCATTGCTCCCTAATTGTTTCACTAGACTACTGTTATCTATGCCCTTGAGGTAATTTACATTTCTTCATTGTGTCTTTGGTTCATCCACCCTATTACAGCGCTCAGCAACTGCTTCTCAACTCCGTGGTTTGAAATAGGCCACGAGGAGGATTTACACCCTGGAGATCAACAAATCAGTGTCTCCCCAGCCCTGGGAGCCAGTGGTTAAATATTTATCAACACACCACTGCTCTGGCCCTCCTGCTAACCCAGGAGGTGGGTCAGTAGCACCATCCCCCTGTCCAGACCCACAGTATAAGGATCAGAGAGGGCAAATTGCCTGGCAGAGGCCTCACAGCCTGCAGGTTCAGAGATAAGATTCAACCCTAGTCTTCTCTTCCCTCTCTCAGAACAGAAGGCAACATGGCCTGGGGGACAGCCACTGCTTGTCCAGAGCCTCACTCCTTCCTCTGCATCTCTGCCTGCCACCCCAGCACCGATGCTTTGATGCTTGAGTTCAGGCCTTTTTCTCCCTTCCCTCACATTCCCTCTAACCCCCGTAGCTTCGGTCTCCAGCTGTCTGCCAAGACATTGCCTATCTGTCTCTACCAGGCCTGGATGAGGACAGCAGCATCTGGCTTGCGCCCCTCCAGCCTTTTCTGTCTGGCCAGCCACTTCAGATGTTCAGAACGCAGTCCAGAACTGTGATCTCGATGACCCCACCCTTGCCCCTAATCATAAATCTTCACTTCAGCCATCCTGTCCTTTTTTGGTTCTTTGGATCTTGTTTCTCTTGACTGGGCTTTCTCATATACTGTTCCCTGGAACTGGGACACTCCCTTCCAGCCTTTCCCCACCTCTTCCTGCAGTCCTACCCACCCTCCCTGACCAGCCCACTCCTGCCTCTGTTTGGCCCCTCAGGGTAGTCTCTGAGCCCCTAGGGCTGGTTTGAGAGCCTCCCCTGGATTTCCTCCAGCCCAATGCTTCCTCCTTCCCCGGAGAGGATGGGGAAGACACCTGCTGGGATCCGCAGTGAATAGAAGGCTTTCCCTACCTCCAGGCCTTGTCCTAGAGCATGCTGGGAGTGGGTTCCCCAGGGGCGACCTTCACACAATGCTCAACTTCACCACAAGGAGGAAGCCCCTGCCAACCCCCCTCTGTCAGCTGGCTCAACCTGCCTCCAGGCTTACTGAGAACAGCACCTGTTAGTGAAGTGCTTGCTCAGGGTGTGCACCATGTCCTGTGCTAAGCGCTTCCTGTGATGTGGCTCATTTACTTTAGAACCACACCACGGTTAGGTCCCTGCTTCCTGGAGCTGGAGTCACAGACCCAAGCCTACAGAGCACCCCTACATTCCTCCACCTTCCCCCATCTTCTCCCTTGCCCCCAACGCCCTCACCCCCAGCCCAGTTCTGAAGCCATGCCTACTGCCTTCCAGTTTTCCATGGCTCTGTACACAGTCAGGGGGAGAGCTGACTCTGGCGGTGTGTCCATGGGTAAGTTGCCTAACCTCTCTGAGCCTTGGTTTCCTCACTGTACAGTTCTCTTTAATGACCTCCTGAAGCTGCTCTGAGGATTACAGGAGAAATGGCTCACAGAGCATTCAGCCAGAGCAGGGCTCACAGAGAAAGATCCACAAATACTGGCTATTATTAATGTGGCAAGAGACATCTACTTCAAGGGCAAATGACTGAATCGTTCCATCTGAGGACGAAGATGTGCGTCTGAGGGGGATCACCATGCTCTTATTTGTACAAAATAAAATCTTGGGAATGCCTTAAATGCCTAATGCATAAAGAACATTCTTCTGAGCTGATTGGCTGACCTGATGGTCATGCTGATCAGCTCCCCTAGTGCCTCCTCTGTTCTGATGCGTCCCATGACCCAGGCAACCCCCAGGATCCCGTTCGAACACCACAGCCTGGCATGCACAGCCTCCGAGCTTTGGCAGTCCCATCACTCACCACGACACATTGTTCTTGCGTCTGCGGACTCCTCGCCATTTCCTGGATGGGCCCTGCCCATCTAGCCTGTGTGCCTCCCTTACGCCATGCCATCTGCCAGGAATGCTTCCCAACTCCATCTCCCTCTGTGCCCAGCCTTCAAGGTCCAGCTCCAACGGTACCGGCTCCATGAACCCTCCATGAACCAGATAGAATCAGCGTGCCTCCGCCATCACACTCCTCCCTGCCCTCGGATGGCAGTTACGAAGTGACACCCACAGAGAACATGGATGGAATGCTTACTCTACGGCAGGCACTGTGCTAAGTATCGTGTTATGTGGCCCTAAGTGCCTATGCAGTAAGTGCCACCTTTATCATCCTGTAGATGAGAAAATTATGTCCCCTGTGCAGTAAGCCCTCCAACATCATTAACTCTTGCTAGCCCTAGGAAATCTCACATGAATGGGATGACTTTGGAGCCTTTTCTAAAATCAGGAGGCATTGCAGGCAAGTGGGGGGCCCAGGTCGGGCAATGGGGGAGTACTTGGCCTGGGCCCAGCTTCCCTGTGCCCTAGGTTAACCTGTGGACTGCAGGTAAGGCTTGTTCTTTCCCCAGCCTCCTCTGGGCCAGTTTAAGGAGGCTTGTGTGTGTTGGGGGGGCAATGTTTCTTTTCATTATGGCCACTCCCTGGGGGCTTCTGGATTTTGCTCCAGTCTTGCTGCTCGGTAAGCCTGGGCAGTGGGGCGCCTTTGGGAGCTGAGGCGGTGGGTGCGGGTCCTCCATCTGTGTTCCCCCTTCCCTCCCTGCCCCTGAGCTGAGCCTCCCCCTGCCAGCTGTGCACCTGGTGAGCCCCCCGGAGGGGAACTCGTCCCACCACACCCGGCCTGGGCCGCAGCAGGAGCAGGACCTGGGATCCTGGGGATACTGGGAGAGCCTCCCTGATGGCCAGGTGCCCTCAGCACGCAGCCCTACCTCCCAGTGCCCCCTGCCCCTGTAGCTATTTGCTTCTCTCCCCACTGAGAGCGGAGGACACCAGGACCCCGGGTCACCTGTTGGTCGTTCCTGACCTTCACCCTGCAGTTGGGAGCCGTCGGCTTTGTCCCAGGCTGAGCAGGACCGTCCTCGAATCCAGGGCGGTCCTGCTTCTCCAGGCCCAGGCCACACTGGCAGGCTAAACTTGGGGACAGGGACCCACTCCCACCCTGCACCCTGACCTCTAGGGCAGAGCCTGTCATGCAGTAAGTGTTTAGCAAACACTCTAAACAAACACCTTAAATTCTTCCTTTAAGCCCCCAAACTCCTTTCTTGCCTTTGGTCTGCCCTTGGCCCGCGGGTTGAGATAATCCCTTTTAGAGGCAGAGTGGCAGGGAGGTCAGGAGCCCAAATGCTAAAAAGAATTAACTGTGAGCCATGCTTACACAACACAGTTGCTCACACAGACAGAAAGCAGTTACTGTTAGGGAGAGCGTAAAAGTAAAGTTAGCTTTCATTTTAATGCCATTTGTATCATCTGAATCTTGTCATGATCACAACCTTTAAATATTTCTGAAAGCGCCCTTGCTTGGGAGTTTGAACCGGAGTTCTGCAGCTGATAGCTGCATGTAACCACGGGCAGATGGTAGCAGGACTTCCCAGCCTCACCTTCCACATCTGCAGATGGGGCAGTGGTCAGCTCACAGAGGGTCTGTGGAAAAGCTCCTAAGGGCAGCTGTAATGAAACTCAGGGCTGGTCAAGCCTATGTCAGCAGCTTCTCTTTGGCCCTCCCACCCCATTATCTTCCCTGGGGAACTTGCCCAGGGCTTGCCTACCAGTCTGGCCATGGGGACCCGCTGGATTGTGTTGAGGTCACCTCTCCCACCTCAGCCACCCAGCACAGGCTGCTCTTTGGGCATGAGGCAAACAGTTCTGCTGCAGTCGGCCTGTCATGGACCCCACCTGGCCCTCTGAAGGACCACCCTTCTGAGAAGCCATCACACCCCACCACATGGCCCCTGCAGGTGGCCCTCCAGGTACTGCATGGTGAGTCTTGGGCTGGTGTGTGTGTGGAAGGGAATAGAGTGTGGACCCCGACAGTTGCCTGAAGAGGGGGGCAGAATGTGGGCCACACACACCATCCTGTTCCTGGCCTCCTTTGGTCTTCCACCTTTTTGGGGACAGGTGTGCACTCACTTAGTAAATGAGCCTGGGGTAAGAGAGCCGGAGTTCAGCCATCTCTCCGAGCTCTCATCACCCCATCTGTAAAATGGGCATTAACAAACACTTCTCAGACCATTCAGAAATAGATGGGATTATGGTTGTGACCTACCCAATATGCAGTAGCTGCTTACTGGAGGGTGGCTGTGACTACTTACCTAGAATGACCCTCTTCCCTCTCTTCCCACAGATGCTTTGCCATGTCCCCAGGTGGAAGGCTCATGGAGGCCCTAGAGGCCCATGTCCAACAGTGTTAAACAGGGCCATGATGAGTGTGTGGGCTCCCAGAGCCAGTACCTGAACTGTACCTAGTACCTGTCTCCCCCCGGGGTCCGTGGGGCTGCAGGGGAAGCAGGAGGGAAGGCAGAGGGCAGGGGGCTCATTCCTACCTCGGGGTCTCACGTAGCTGGGCCATCAATCGTGTGGAGAGGTCTGTGCTGTACTTGGTCACTGGGGACCACCGTCTTTCGTGTCTGGCCTGAACTTCCCACCTGGGCTGGGAGTGATGTGGCAGAAGGTAAGCTGTCCTTCCCGGCCAGGGTGCAGGCTGTTGAGTGGCTGCAGGGGCCTTAGAGTCTTGTCACTTGTGGCTGATTTTGTAACATCTGCCCCTGCTCAGGCTAAACACATCTGTCCCCAAACTCAAGTAATGGGGTGAAAATTCTTTAATGTGGCCAGAAGGTCCCACGGTGTGAGCCCCTAAGGGCTTCCCAGGAACTTGTTCTGGCTGGTCTCCAAGCTGATGGTCCCTCTGATCCCCTTGGCTGTCCTGCAGGTACATCTCAATAGGCCCTAGGGCTGGCCCTTGGTCCCGGCCAGATAATGAGAACCGCGGTTCAGTGTGGAGGCCTTCGTGCTCAAGGATGATGAGGAAGAGGGTGAGCTGAGGGCACAGCCCCGGGCACAGCCCCGGGCCCAGCTGGAGGTCTGGGTACTTCCTTCTGTTACTCTCTTCTGCTGCCCCCCAAGGCTATTTTGGGCAGAGCTGGGGGTCAGTCAGCCCAGGAAAGGGGTGTTGGATCCCCTGATAGGATCTCCAGACACAGCAAATAAAAATACAGCGTTTCTGGTTAAACTTAAATTTCATTCAGCTAAATAATGAATAATAAAGTATAACTGTGTCCCAAATATTGCCAGAGACATATTTAAACCAAAATTTTAAAGGTTTAACTGGGTGTCCTGTATTTTATCTGGCAACCCTTGCCCCTGAGAATGGCAGTGCAAGAAGGGTACCGGAGCTGGAGTTGGAGCTCACAGCCCTGGATTTGGCCTGGGTGCTGAGCAAAAGGCGAGGCCACCAGGGTCTCACGTTTCCATGCGTGGGATAAAGTCTGGGGTCAGGCCTGGCCCAAGGATCACAAAGGGAGGTTGGGAGGGCCCTCCACTGCAGAGAGATCTTGATAGATGTGATTATGGGTAGGGGAACCTGGACACCGTGGCCTCTGTCCCTCTGGGGGCTGAAAGCCTGGAGATACTTGAAGCTTCCTTCCTTTGCAGTAGATTCTGTCATCATAGGAAATATAGATGTCTGAAATCTGAATGTCTCTTTATAAGAGCCATACAAAGGACTCTGCTTTCTTCCTTTTAAGAGCTGTATGCAATGTTACAAAATATGAAAATCCTAAAACCTTGAGAAATCACCAATACTTAGGCATATGCTGTCCCACATGGCCTCCCCTGCACCCCTGGGCAGTCCCGAGGTGCTCCCCAGCCCCGTCCTTCCCAGCCTCCTGCGAGACGCTGAGCGACTGGCCAGTGGCAGTGCCGGCCTTCAGCTGTGTCTCTCTGCTGCTGATTCTGTCCCTGCTGACTCTGAAGAAGGTGCTCAGGGCCTTTCAGCTGTGCTGTCCTTTTGGCTGCCTGGGGAACACGCTGAGGGAGGCCCTGGCTAATCCCGATGCCCAGGAGCTGAGGTGGGGACATGGAGAGACCCTCTTCTGAGGAGGAGGTTGAAGTGGTGTCCCGTCAAGCATCGCAGAAAGCTGGGAGGCGGTGGGCCCTTCAGGAGGCAACCAAACAACCTTTCATCTACATACAATAAAGTTTTCTATTTCCTTACTGCTCTTTTCTTGCCTTAAAACTCTCTGACACTTACGTGTGTTGGGGAACACACCAGACCTCTTAACTGCATGGTGTGAAAGTGGATCCTCTGGAGAGGGCCGGCCTCAGGGGACGCTGGGGAAGGCAGGATCTGGTGCCTAATTAGCATGTGATTAGCACCAGCTCAGAGTTGGCTTATTCTCTGCCCATAGGATGCCCTGGCCTGGGGTCTGCCTGCGAAGTGACCCAGACTGCCAGATTTGACTTCTCTTTTGGGAAACAGCCTGCAGCCACCAAGGGCAGCTGAGGCCTTCCCTTCCCCAGCAGTTCTGGGCTGCTGGAACTGGCACTTGACTGCCCTTCACACACACAGTGGGAAGTCTGCAGGCCTTGGTCTTCCTGCCCTATACTGCTTGCTGACCACTGCTGGAATGGGGTAGGGCCCTGCGGCCAAGGCTACACAATGGGGTCTCTCTCCCTCCCCCCACACCTCTTCCTGGATATTCAGAACTGGGGCTAAGCATCTGGCCCCTAAATGAGACTGGAGACCTGGAGGCTGGTGCTGGGGAGGCCTGATGCCCACAGACAGTGGATACGGTGTGGGAGCTGGTGTGCCATGGCTGGGCATCAGTCCCTGGTTCTTGGCCCCTGCCCTGGCCCGGCTCCCTGCGCAGCCCCTGCCTCCAGGAGCAAGTACCCTTCTGCTCACAGTGGGTCCGTGAGCTGCCGCAGAGGAGCTCAGACCAGTTTGGGTATCTAACGGTGCTGCTCTAAGCAACCTTACCCCCGGGAGGCACAGGGTCCACCCCTCATCTCTGACCCTGCTGCAGCACGGGGGACCTTTCCCTCAGGGGACAAGGGTGAGACCAGCCGGTCCTGCATGCTGCACCATCATCTCCCAAGGACACCAAGACACCCTCCGCCCACAGGCAGGCGCTGCGGTCATCTTCCAAGAGAGCAAATCCCCTTCCTTCCTCCCCTGCTTCCCCGTCTCCTGTGCCTCGCCCCTCATTTGTAGCGTGACAGATTGAGTACAGGATGCCCAGCTGCACTTCAATTTTGGATAAACAATAAATACATTTTAACTGTGTCCCCAAATATTGCTTTTTTCTCCTCATAAATCTGACAACCCTCTCTTCTTGTCCTCCCTCCTTCTCACCACCAATCCTCCCCAGCTCAGAAAGTTGGCGGTCTTGTCCTGTTCTGGCAAGTTGCTGCAGTAACGTAAATTAGTGGTGGGAGTAAGCAGGTGGGGAGAGGGGAGATTTCACTGCAGCCCTATTTCTGCCACCCACAGGCTGATGGAAACAAGACCAGTCAGTGCCTTTTGTGAGCTCCATTTCCCATCTATGAAATGGAGATAAAATCCTGCACCCATAAGTGCAGGTGGAAAGTGCTAGCTGCTGCCGGGACGTTTGCTTGATTCATCTCAGAGTGCAGCCTTCTTCTCTGCCGCGGGGTGGGCCGTCACTCAGCTCCTGCCCCAGGAGCCCCTCCCCAGCAGCAGCCAAGCTCTTTGGTTCCCGCTCACCCGCGTTCCCTGCGGAATTCGGCTCCTCCCCCGCAACAGTGGCAGCTCCACGTCTGACCTGGAGCCGTAACGCCCTAGAGTCCGACCTCTCCCTCCGTCACCCAGGATCTGGTGGGTGTCAGGGGTTGTGTCTCCCAGAGGCCATGTGAGCAGCAGACGGGATACTGGGCTCAGGAGCGTAAGCCCCAGCCTGCCCTACTGTGAGTTTCCTTGGGTAAGCATTGCGTGATTGGGCACTGGGTCTCCACTGCTCCAGCTGCCCAGTGGGGGGAACACATTCTCGGGGACTGGAGGGGGTGACACCCAGGACCCTTCTACAGGAAAATCTAGGACAAACAAGTCATTCCTTCTCTCCTTGTTTATAAAAGTGGGGTTGTAGGGCAAGGTTTTATGGAACAATTAAGAGTAATGTCTTTGGAGTAAAGAAAAAACAAAAAACAAAAAACCACCCTGGGCCTTAGACCCACCACTTAAAAGCTGTATGTTGTTGGGTGAGTGACTTCACCTCCCTGAACTTAAGTTTCCTTATCCGTAAGGTGGCCATGATAAGTGGCCTCCGGGGAGATGTGAAAGTGAAATGAACTAACTCCTTAAACACTTGGCACCAAGTGTGGTATGTACAGAGCACTCACCAAATGACAGGTGCAATTTTTTAATATTATTATTATTTCCAGGTAAAAGCTAGAGCCAGATGTGACTTCCTTTGCTTCCAGGAAAGTTCTCTTAATTACTTAAAACAGTCTGTGAATTCCAAGGGAAGGAGGTGAGGGGGAGAGCGATGGACAAGGGAAGCTGTGCGCCTGGGGTCAGACAAAACCTTATGAGGGTGTCACCCACCGACCCAAGGGGGCAGCCCCTGCCAGGAATCTCGGGGCTGGGTCAGCTGGGTCTACAGCAGAGCCAGCCCCCTCCGCGGTCTCGTCCCTGTCCAGAGTTCTGAAATCTGCCCCGTAGGCTCCTTTTTGTCATGCACACCCATGGATCACCTGCTCCTGGCCTTCATTCAACTTCACAAGTATACACTGAGCATCTACTACAGAAAGAGTAGAAGTAAAAAGAACGTGGATAGTCTCCAACCCAAGTTCCTCATAGCTCATCAGGAAGGTATTCAAGCATACACAAATGCCTAAGGAGAAGTAAGGCAAATGCTAGGGGATTCATTTTCCTATTTCTTGGGTTTCAGTGACATCCACCCCTTGCTTTTACCCTGTTTTCTTCCTCTTATGCAAACTTGGCATCCTCTCAGGCTGTGGCTCTCATACCTTTCCTGATCTGAACGAAGCATATGAGTCTTTCCCCGGGTAGCTCTTTCTTTCCTCACTAATGTCACAGAGTCAAGAGGACTAATGATCAATTTCTGAGGGGAGAATAGCATATATAGAGAGAAAGAAGAGGGTCGGGGGTCTCCAAGAGTAAGGGAGCCGCCTAGACAGGGGTGAGCTCCTGGTCGTACTTCTGCATGCCCTCGTCCGGGAGCAGCACCTCCACTGTGAAGCTGACCTTCTTGGCGTGGACAAAGCTATAGGTGTTGTCAAAGCGCAGGACGTCTGGGGGAACAGATGGACAGAAGGGATGTTGAGCCCGACTTCACACTCCCTGCCTCCCTGCTCCGGCCGTGAGTGAGAACAGGCTGTGTTCCTACCTGCTATGTTTGCCAGTCTGGGCCGAGTTCCCAGCACTCCCACTCCCTTCCCCATGGGAACTGCCACCCCCTGGGCAGGGCCTGTACACAGACACTGACCTCCTGCTGGCGTGTGCCCAGCCTGGCTTTAGTTGCACCGACCAGCAATGAGAACAATGGCCATTGCATCTATTGTCTCCACACCTGGACGTTCGCATATGGTTTTGAGGGAGGCCGTTGGGAATGTCAGAGGCCTCCCAGCCCCCTTGGATGAAGTGGGATGCTGGGCAAGACCTGACATGCCCTCTGCCTCCACACAACCACCCTGAGAGGCAGCGGTTGTAATGTCTGCTTCACTGGTGAGTAAAACAAAGGTCCAGACCGGTAAGACTTTTGCCCAGCATTGTGCGGCTACCACAAGGCTGAGGGGGGGACCCTGGCACCGCATTCAGCTGTGTGGCTCTGGACAAGTTGATTTATTCCTCAGAGCCCCAGTTTCCTCTTGGGGAAAGTTGCACCTGCCCTCCTGTTTCTTGCCTGTGCCACGTGTCCCGAGTGCTCTCGATTTCTTTGGGGCCTGTGTGTCTCTGGCTCTTGGCGCATAGTAGGTGTCCATGCGTGTGGACCAACTGGGCAACTGTGTGAATGAATGGCACTAACTTGGACTATATGTCCCTGGTGGAGGGTCACTGCCCCTCTGTTTCCTCCCATAAACCACGGGACGAGTGGCTCCAGCCTTCCAGAGCCGGGCCCAGACAGGGCACACTTACAGACTCCAGCTTCTGAGCAGGTGAGGCTGCCGTCCTCCGGCACCATGTGGGCGTTGTAGCGCTGACTGGGCAGCACCTCCGTCATCTCCCCCGCCCGCTGCCGCTCCCCCATCTTGGTCTTCAGGAAAATCCCAAAGCCGATGTCTGCACCATCAGATGAGAACTGCCACCTGCGTGTGGAGGGGATAGGTTCTGCTCAGTCTGATGGGTCCTTGAGAGGCCGGGGCCCAGCCAGAGGTGGGTCGGTGGCCTGTCTCTTACCTGAGGACACAGCCGGGGAACAGGATCTCATATTCCACCTGGTGCGAGGAGCCGCGGCTGATCTGCACGGAGTGTTCATACTGAGTCTTCACCTGGTCCCGCACGTACATGGACTTGGGGATCTCCCCACCGTAGTTGATCTGCAGACATAGGACAGGAGAGCTTGCTCCCCTCATCTGGCCACCACATAGTTCATCCCACTTAATGCTGTTTCCTTGTGTAAGAGGCTTTCGCCATCTCTCGGAAGTGTCCTGCTCATCCCAGCCCTCCGCACCCCCAGGGGGCCTTCTCTGACCCTCCAAGCTGTCAGGACCCGCTCTTGGAACTTCCCCTTCCAGCTTTTCCCTTTGGGTCAAGATTTCCCTATTTCTTGTTTGCCTGCACAGCTGTTGAGAGCCCTGTGAGGGCAGGGCTGGGACTGTCTCGCTTAACACCTGGCTCACAGGGGTCTCTCCATAGACATTTGTGGAATGAATGTGTGGATGACAAAGGAACCCAGCTATACTCCTCTCCCTTCCCCAGTCCTGGGGATCCTCCTACCTTACTTAGACATTTGGGGTTCCCATCTGGGTCAGTCAGTGTCCCCCCAAACTGGGCAGGCAGTTCCTCAGGATTGATGAGTTTCAGCAAACCTTCCTTCCAGTTGTCTATGGGCAGAGGGTTGTAAGGGTGGTTATCAGACATGGAGGAAACCATTAGCACCCTCCATTCCTAGAGGAGGACCTGAGATTGCAGAGAGGGCCTACAGGAGCTAGGCCTCCCAGGTGTCAGGCTGCAAGAAGTGTCTTCCAGGATTGTGTTGCCATGGAAATATATTTCCCCAAATCATAATAAATTTGCACATTTTTGAGAGTCTCCTAGTTATTAGTAGTGAAGACAAGCATTGTCTAATTGTCCCAGGGAGACTTTAAAGCCCAGTGCGGTCAAGGACCTACCTCACTGGGGGCCACACAGGGTATAAGTGGCACACCCAAGTTTAGACCTCTTGTTGGGAGATGGACTGCCCTGGGCCTTTGAAAGGACCTCCTCTTCTCTGCTCTTTAACCACAACAACCATAATGCCTACGACTGTTCCTCATGCCCTGGGTAAAGCTCTAAGAATTCTGGGTCCTGGGTGTCGCCATGGTCTCAGCCCTGTGACCAATACAGGCTATCCCCCACCATGGCTATGGGAGATTTCATGTCACCCAAGGGATGAGAGCAAAGCCCCCAATGCCTGGCCCACAAGGGGCACGTGCACAAAGCTCTGTGCGCCACTAATTGGGGCAGAGGCCTGGCCATGGGCTTGGAGTGTGGCAGTTACTCACTACTCCAGGATTTGGGGGAGCTTGGGACCCACCCAGCTCCCTATCCCAGTGGAATGGGGCAGAGGCAGAGATTCAGATATCAGCAAGGGATAGAAATCAGGGATTTCCTGATTTAATGATCTGACCATTCTGCTTTCAAGAAGTTATCTTCCAAGTTCAAGGTTGGTGGTTTGAGTTTAAGAATTATTTCCCTTCCTTTTTTTCCTTTCCCTATCATTAAAAAAAAAATTCCTCTCTGTAAAGCAATACATGTCATAAAAATTTAGAAAATACAGAAAAATACAAGCACAAAAGACCACTTGATTTCTTGTTATCCACAGATTAACATTTTGTTATATTTCCTTTTAGAAAGTTTTGTTTTTACAAAAATAAAATCATACTCTCCACAGCCCTTTATGAACTACTTTTTAAAAAACTTGATGACATTTCTTAGGATATCAAATCATTTTCCATGACTGTCCAAAAGTCCATTAAATGGATGCATTTTTATTCACTTATCTGGTCTCTTCTTTCTGAGCCTCCCTTCTCTGAATCACGTCTCCTTTTCCTGCTCTTCTTTCTCATTCCCCTCAGCCCAAATGCCTTTAGAAGCACTGAGGTGTGAGCATGGAAAGGGCCCCGAGGCCTCTAGCCCAGAGACTGACTAGGAACCAAGCTGAAGCCAATGGAGAGGAAGGTGTAGAGACCTTAGTTGTTAAAGACGGGGAATACGGCAGAGGTAGCTGGATAGACTCTGAGTGTGAGAACCACTTCCCTTTTGAGGAGGAGGAGCCTCTGACTCTAGGCGCAAGGAACTCAGGAGCTGGGGCTGGAATGACTTACTTCCCAACACCATGATCTTTCTGCGAGTGTCCTCACTCAGGAAGGGCTTCATGAGGTTGTAGCCCACAGGGAACAGTTTGGTGGCTGGAGACAGACAAGCAAGGATAATGGGGGAGAAAATCATTCCATTGGACCACCCTGTCCATAACACTCATAGCCAAGATATGGAAGAGTCATGAATGACCCTGGAAGATTCCCGTGCTCAGCACCTGACAAACGGTCCAAACAACTGGTCAACCTGCCAACAGGCAGTCAACTAACCAACCACCCAATCCATTTCTTAACCCATCATCAGCCCAAAAACAGCCAATTAATTCACCTTCTAACCAGCCCACTGATCAGTCTACCAACTAGTCAGCCAACTCGCCAAATAGTCAAGCAACCAATCAACAAATCAGCCAACCAGAAAACTAATCAAACAATTAAACAACCAGCTGACCCCCCAGACAACTGGCCTGCTCTCTCCAGCCAGTCAACCATTCAGACAACCAGAAGCCAACCATTCAAGATCCAGCCAAACAACAAACCAGCCAGCCAATTAACCAATCTGCCAACTAGCCACTCACCCACCCACCCAACCAAAATGCCACTGGTCACACAGTTAGTCAACCAAGCTAACAACTATCCAACTATCCATCCAACCACCAGTCAATCAACTAGCCAGTCAACTAGACAACCAAGCAATTAATCAACTACCAACCAATCCACCAGACAACCATCAAACACACATCCATCCTTCCACCTACCCACCCACTCAAACAACAACCCAAATACCTGTTGAGCATTCACATGGCCCCAGGCCTGTGAGCAATACAACTGCAGTGGGAATCAGAGGCCCTACCGCCTTCAAGGAGCAGAAAAGTCAACAAGGAAAGTAGGATGAACGCACACGAGACAACTGGAGGCCCCCAGAAGGCAGCAGACAGGAAAGGCTGGATGGGGCTGCACTGGCTGTCAGTATCGGAGGCAGCTTGGGGAGGGAGAGACCAGTGTGGGCACGAGAAATGAGGGGGAATTCCTGGAGGAGCTGCGGTTGGAGCTGCCTCCTCTTCCAGCAACTTCCAACCAGAGAAGTTACCATTTATGCAGCATTTACTCTGTTCCAGGCACACTGAGAGATTTGCATGCAGCCAAGCAACCAACCTGTCTCAATAGTACCCAGGACGAAGGCATTATTGTCATCCCCAGGGTACAGATGAGGAAGCAAAGTCATTTGCCACATACCTTTCACAATGAGCATGAACTTCAGGGTCTCTGGGTAATTCTCTTCAAGGAGGCCAAAGAACTGTGGAACCAAAAAGCCCCTGTCAGAACCCACACCTCCTCTTCAACCTCCATCGCCTTTGCAATATCCCTTCTGGAGGGTTCTGAGGGCTGTGGAGGGTTTCCCTTCTTTCCATCACTTCCACTGGCCCCTGGCGAGGACCTTCTCACCTCAGACTATTACAGCCCCTAATAAGAGTTATTTTTAGATTAAATCTTATAGTCATGATAATACAGTCATAATGATGACTACTGTTTATTAAATGTTCGCTATTGGCCAAGTATCCTACATCCCTTTGAAATGCAGACTATTGGTGTCCTCATTTTGTAGGTGAGGAAACTGAGGCATGGACAGGTGAAGTGACTTGCCTGAGTCATGGGGCTTGGGGTGACAGTGCCAGGACGGGTTTGGCAGAAGCTGGGCCCTGTGGCCTCAGGATAGTGTTGTCTCTGAGGCCTGTTCTGTGGGATCTTTCAGGAAACCCAGTGAGGCCCTTTGGGTCCTGAGCTGCAGGGATGGGGCCCAGGAAGGCCACCACCTTGTACCAGATCCCATCTCTGAGTGGACAGCAAGGTCACAGACCACCACTAAAGGACACACAGGTTATTAAAACAAGCAGGGGCACCCAGGGGCCGTCTCCTCACCTCCTGGTACACTTCCACCAGAGGCTTCCAGAAATGTTTCAGTCCCAGTCCCTCGCAGTCAAAGATCATCACAATTGTCTCAATCTTCTTCCCCAGCTGCAAAGATGTGAGCAAGGAGTAGTTCCAAGGTTTGGGTGCAGGACCAGAACTTGGGATGTGGTGACCCTAGCACATGACCCCTCAGGACTTCTCCCATTCCCTATTCTTTCTTTAGAGGAATCAGTGGACAAAAGAGTGAATTCACTTCATTCACCCACCCATCCATCCACCCTCTGTCCATCATCCATTACTATCATCCATCTGTCCATTAATTGACCCACCCATTCATCAATTCGTCCATCTATCCATTCATACTGTCATTCATTCATCCATTCATCCCTCCGTTTGTCCAACTGAGATTTATTGAGCATCTGTTTTGTGCCAGACACTGAGAGTATAGGATATAAGGCTCAGTAATCTACAGTTCTTGCCCCCAAAGCATTCACAGTCTGGACTGGGGAGACTGACAAGCAGCCAGGTCACCGCAGTCCTGAAGTGAGTGTTGCAGTGGGTCAGCACAGGAGCCGTGGGAACACATGTTTACCAAGATGGGGCCTCAGAGAAGGTGCCAACTGCTTGAGACTGGAAAGGAGAAAGCCAAGGGCAGTGTGGGAGGCAGGCGTGTGCGCTGGGGTAGGGCTATCCAGACAGAGGAAGAGCAAGGCAAAGACCCAGAGGGAATAGAGTAACTGGCATTGTTGAGAAACATGTATTAGGCCCTCTGTGTTAGGCCATATACTTGCAGTATCTCATTCAACCTTTGCAACTGTTGTTATTATTATTATCCCTGTTTTGTAGGTGTGGCCCAATAGGTGAGGTGACTTTCCAAGGCCACACTGCTGGGAAGCAGCAGAGCTGGTGTTTGACCCAGAGCCCCCTGACAGTGAGGGCAGAGGGCACCGCTGTGTGCCTGGGACCATGTCCCTCGGCGACCTCACCTGCCCCCATCTGCCCGCCCCACTTGGTTTCGGCCTTACCCGCTCTGTCTGCAGGTCACATTCATGCAGGATGCGCTCACAGTCCCTCATCTTGGTCTTGAGCAGATCCTGTTTGGTGACTGAGAAGAGCAGGCCTTTTGGGTCAAGTGGCCCAACGATGTCATACCACACGGGGCAGCCGTCGCGGTCATAGCCACACAGGCCCCCAGGCATGTACTTCTGGATGACCTGGACATGGAAATTCAAGCAGAACTTGTCATGATGGACCTTCCCAGACACCCCGCACCAGATCAGGCTAAGCTGGGTGGCCCCAGCGTGCACACGCACCATGGTGTATGTACAGTCCCCCACTGGAGGATGGCCCAATTGTCCAGCTCACCGCACAACAGTAAAGCCAGGTCTAGCTTGAGGCCTCTGGGCTCCTTATTTCTGCCCCCCAATGTCTCCCACATCCCTTTCCATGGAGAGGAGTTGGGCTTAGTGATGGAAGACATGGATTCTGAAGGTCAGCAAACCTGGTTCAAGGACAGATACTACTGCTTCCCTACTGTGCACCCTTGAGTAAGGGATGCCACCTCTGTGATCCTCAGTCCACGTCCTCTTCTGTAAAGTGGTTTGGACAACCTCACTCTCACACTGGCAAAGCACAGTGCCTGGCCCAGAGCTCATGAGCCACGAATGAAACTGTGACCATTGCTTTACTAGGACCCCATTGGTGGGACTGTTCTTTCCAACTCTTTGGTGGGCTAAGCTTCTGTCCCATCCAAACAGGATGTTTTGAGCAAGGCCCTATGGGTGACGACTCAGAGGCACAAGCTAACTGTGGTGGTGAAGAGCCTGGGTTCTGGGCCATAGCTCAAAGCCCAGCTCCACCTTGAGGCTGTAGAACTTTGGGTAAGCTACTTAAACTTTGCTGGGCCTCAGGGTCCTCGTCTGTGAAGTGGGGACGATAACACTCATGTCATAGGTTGCGATGATTAAATGAGCTTACACAGGTAAAGTCTTAACTCATACCAGGATCTCATAGGCCCCAGAAACGATCATAATTATTACAAGAGATGTGCCTGCAGGCCTGGGGGTTCCGCAGGCCTCTCAGGCTTGCTGCCCTTTGCTCATGTCACCAGTGATCCAGAGGCTGCATGGCTGGAAAGTCTGTAAAAGACTGGGTGTGTGTGTGGGGGGGGTGTCGGCTCACCTCTGGGGGCTGCCAATCAAGGATGTGGTCAATGTCCATGGTCTTCCGGAATTCCATGTACTGAAAGGGAGATGCGTGGTGAGGCCCCACTGGCTTCCATCACCCCTGGGGAGGGGATGGAGGTAGGGCCTCAAGGCATGGATTGTCTCCAACAATGTCCCTCCCCAAATCTCCAAGCGTGGTGGCTCTCACCTTGCGGAGCATGGCCTCTGATTTCTGCAGGTCAAAATTCCGCGCTGTGAGAAGTTGGAAAGAAGGAGTGAGACAGGAAAGAGGCTGCTCTGCGGTTGCTCTGTCCTGGTCCTGGGCAGTGTGGAGCTATGGATGGCACTTGGAGCCTGGGTGGGACCTTCCTTCCCTGTCCCCTCCCCTCTCCTGGACCCGAATACATGCAGCAAGATGGTGTGGCCAGATCCTGAGAACCATGGGATGTTCTGGAGCAGTTGGGATCAGACCCCTTTTTCCCTCACTTTGACATCCCCACCTCTGCTCTTACCTCGGAGCCAGCGCAGAAGGAAATAGTCATCAGGGTTGGGCAGAGCAGGCAACACATCCTGGACATTTTCTCGGAACTGGAAAGAGAGATGCTGGCTAGAGGGGCTTTCAGTCTGAGCCTTGGTCTCCAGACACAGTGACTGTTTCCATCATCCTTTCTCTACCTCATGCAGTCTGGCCCACAGTGATGGGAGGATGGTGGGTGGATGGATAGAGGGATGGTGGGTGGACTGAAGAGTAGGTGAGTAGAAGGAAGGATAGGAAACTGTAAGTGGGTAGAAAGAAGAATGGATAGATGAGTGGATAGGTGGATGAGTGGGAGGGTAGATGGGGAAACAAAGGAAGAAGAAACCAATGAACAGGTGGATGGAAAGGAGAGATGGGCGGGTGAATGGATAGAAGGAGGGATGGGCAGATGGGTGGGTGGATGGAAGAAAGGATAAATGGGCAGGAGGGTAAGTGAATTGAATTACGGACGTAGTCTTAGTTCTTTCCATGTGTTAACTCATCAAGAATTCTGCCTTTCTGCATCCCATTTTCTATAAAAACACAGTGACCCCGTGTCCTCATCCTCTGCTGCTCTGCCACTCTTACTCTTACAGACAGGTCATGTTTCAGGGTCCTGGGGAAGGAGGGGGAATGAATGGTCAGAGGGCAGATCATCAGACCCTGCAGGTCCCACCTAAGGGCCTGGGAGGGAGGGGAGAGGGGGTAGCTCTCAGAGGAAGCTCTTTGGGTCTGGCGCCTGGAGGAGAAGCTGGTCTTGATCTGGGCTTGACCCACACTGTTGCCTGGAAGTGGTGCCAATGCTTTCAACCCCTGCCCTGCTCGGCGCTGATGTGACTGGGCACTGTGGGGCCTGACTCTGGGTGAGGTGACAGACAAGAGAGGTATCGAGGACACATCACACCTACAGGGCGGGGCAGGGGTCCGGTCAGTGCTCCCGGCACCGCACCTGAGTTCCCGGGGACTCTGGGGAAGGGGCTCTCACCTTGGCCAGGGTCTCCGCCTGCTTGGGGCTCAAATCTCCGACTCGGCCGCTCATGGTGCTGGGTGAGGCTGATGGAGTAGAGGCCACTGCAGACAGAGGCGAGCCTGGTCTGTAACCCTGACTGAGCCAGGGCCTTTTGCCCCCACTGCTGGGCGTGGTTTCAGGCACCTCCTCCTTGGCCAGCCGTTGGATTGCACATTACATAACTGGGATTAAGGGAGTTCCTGTGCTTGGCTCTGGGACAGGGCAAGGGGCAGGCGGGCACAGGAGGGCATGCTGGAGGTCCCTTGCCAGTGGAGGAAGCTGGGAGGGAATGAGGCTGGGTGCCCCAGGATCCCCATCAGTGCCCCCAGGCCCCCATAGAAGGGGGATTTCAGGAGAGTCAGGACTGCTCTTGCAGGGCCCCTTTCTCTTCCTCTGCCTTCCCATCCCACTCATGAAGAGACCCCACACCTAGTGCAAGGGCACCCCGGCTCTGATGATAGGAGGGGGACTTGGTCAGCCTAGCAAGCGGTTCATTCACTTTGTGGGATGGGAGGCTCACACCCTTTTGCAACAAGCATCCATATTCAAGAAGAGACAAGCTGGGGCAGACAAATAGAACTCAAAAGTGTCCTTGCTGGAGGTTTTTTTTACCTGCAAGGCCCACATTATTTCTCTTGATTTCTTTCAAATCCTACGCTGTGGTGCTGGCCCGGTACCTGTCACACGGAGAAGGGCTGAGCACCCCCACCCTGCTGCTCCCTTCCCATTGCGGAGCTCCTGAGCGCAGAAGGGTCCTTATCCAGGATCCTGCACCCGCTGGGCCCTGAGGGAGGGGGACACACTGATGGCCTTGGAGCGTTGAGGGGGTTCCTTGGGATTTCAAACTCCTGATCAGTGAGGGGCACCCTCCCTCACTGCAAGGTGATGAGGCAAGCCCTGAAGATTCCCCCAGGCTTTGATTTCTGTCATTCTGCCTGGTGTTCCACCATTAGAGTACCTGTAAGTCCCAACCCTGCTCCCCACTCCCCCTATATGACCTCCCTTGCAAGATGATACCCCTGAGTGTCCGTTGCCTCATTTATAGGAGGGGCCTACCAGGCCTTGCCCCGTCTTCCTTACAGGGTTGGAACGAGAATCTAATGCGACATACAGACTGCCAAGGGTCGCACGTCTAAGGGATTATTCTCCTCCAGCTGTCGTAAGCTTTGAGGGGGCAGAGCCCACGTCAAATGACAGTCATTGCCAATGACTGTCTTTAAAGAAACTAGGAGTGCCTCTGCTCAAGACCACAGTATGTCCATGCAGCCACCTCTCCCAGGCTTTGAAGAGGTCCACGTGGGCTGAAGCGACCCCTGGGCAAGCCGCAGCCCCAACAGCTGGGCCAGCCCCAGCCACTCTTCCCAGAACTCTCCCAAGAGCCTGGGTCCCCACCCTGGCTCTCTGGGACCTCTTCAGGCTGGCCAATGTGGGGTAGTGCTGGACACCTCCTTTGCTCTGGGCCTCTGACAGAATTGGGCCCAGAAGGAGAGGGGGGCCATCTGTGGCCATCTCCCTCCATCAGGGGCGCCTACCGGGTGCCCTTGGGAGACTTAGGTAACCCCACACCCCAGCCACACCCCACTTCACATTCCAGCCTCTTTCTACAAAGTGCCTGGCTGCCGGCCATCCCCACTTCCCGCCGGGCTGGCAGTGCTGGAGATTGGGTTCCTCCGCTGCCCTCTCATTAGCTTCTAATCCTGCCTGTTTCTCACCAGTCTCCTTTCTCGCTTTCATCCCTAATGGGAGGTGCACCAGTTATTTCGGGGCAGGGGGAGCGGAGGAGTGGGTGGGGGCCGTCTAGGAGCTGCGGCCCTTCTGAGATACTCCTAAATGCTTTTTCTGACTCAGACCACAAAAGGGCATGTTGCCCCTCCTGTGTACATCTACCACCATCGTCTGTAGCGCCATCCAGGTGAACCTGATCTGAGCTGTCCTATTGGAAGCCTCTAGTCACAAGGGAAATATGGTTCAGAAGACTGAAGAACTCAAGTTTTAATGGAACTGAATTTTGACTAATTCTACTTTATTCTACTTTAAATCACCCCATGTGGCTTGTGGCTACCGTGTGGACAGCACAGGTTTACTACATTTATTTGGGGCTCATTACATGCCAGGCCCCAATCTAAGTGCATTACTTAATTTGAACCCCCTAGGGGTACATCCCATTATTAAGCCCATTTTACAGACAAGCAAACTGAGGTGTAAAGAGATTAAGTAACCTGACCAGAGTTAAGCCCATGCAATTAACCACTTTCCTGTTGCACTCTTAGGCTATCCCACAGTAGCCTAAGCATCTTCCATCTGAATCAGGGAGAGGGCCTCAGCCCAGAGATCATCCCAATGGATGCAGGTGGCATTTGAGCCAGGCCTTGAAGAAAGGAAGGATGTTGATAGTGGAGATCTGTGTAGAGGAACAGGCATCTTGAGTGGAGGGGCGGCATGGGCAAAGGAGTAGAGGTGGGAAAGCGAAAAGCATGTGGAGGGAAGTCCTGAGAATATTACAGGAAGCAAGACGGATTAGGTCCCTGCTGCATGGAGCTCACAGTCTCCCGTTTGTTGAACATTTCAGCAATTTGTTGAACCTTGAAAACATTATGCTCAGTGAAAGCATCATATCATTATCAAAGCATTTGGAAGTAGGGTATCCCCATTTTACAAAGAAAGGGAAAGAAAGTCAGCGTGAGTAGGACTCTTTTCTGAGGTTACACAGCCAGGAAATGGGGGACCAGGATTTGAACCTAAGCCTGTGTGACTCTGGAACTTGCATTGCAACCACAGCCCAGCCCTGCCTTCCCTTGGAGACTTTAACATTGTTCCTGGAACATAGTAAGTGCTCAATAAATGGGCCGAATCATCATCCTGGGTTAGGAAACTGAATCTGCCCCCTCGGGCTGCAGGGCGTCTTGAGGCCAGCAGAACTAATTTCCTTCCCTTGAAACAAAGGCTGTGGTAAAAGAGAATCTCCCCCACCCCCCACCCGCAGGACACATCCCCAGGTTGTGTTTAGCTCCTAGTTTGCCAAGCTCTTGGGGACCATGACAACAATCACGTCAGCGGGTAGACGGCTGCCCACACCACACCATGGAACCCCTCCTTCTAGGCAGTTACTAGGAAATGTGAATGCGCTGCTCCCCTGGCCCCCACATTCCTGTCTGCCTTCCCCTAGATGGGTGAGTACAGAGGGGGCCCAGGAGGAGCCTTTCCAAAGGATGAACATTGCTGGGAAGATATAAGTGCGGGGCAGTGGGGGCAGTTTGAGATCACTGTAAAGTGAGGGGGGGTGGCCTTCAAAGGGGACATGGCAAGGGAGTTGGGGCGGGGTGGGGAGTGGCACCAAAGTTCCAGTGGTGCCCTGGGTAGAACGCTGCGTCAGTATACATTCCATCTTCACCCTTGGACAGTTTAGTCTCCTCCTGTAAATTTTTAAAAAATTGCTTTAAGTGTGATACAATTCACATACCATAAACTCAGCATTCCTAAAGGGTAAAATTCAGTGATTTTTAGTATAGTCACAAGATTGTACAACCATCACCACTATCTAACTGTAGAACATTTTTTAACACTCCCTGAAAACCCTGTAGCCGCTAGCAGTTAGTCCCCTCTTCCTGTTCCCCTGCTCCAGCCCCTGACAACTATTAATCGAATTCCTATCTCTATAGGTTTCCCTATTCTGGGTATTTCATATGAAGAGAATAATATAATCTCTTGTGACTGGCTTCTTTCACTGAGCATAATGTTTTCAAGGTTCATCCACGCTGTAATATGTGTCAATACTTCACTCCTTTTTATGGCTGAATAATAGTCATTTGTATGGATATACTACATTTTCTTTATCCACTCATCAGGTGATGGATAGTTGGGTTGTTTTCACCTTTTGCTGTTATGAATAAGGCTACTATGAACATTTTTTTGTACAAGTTTTTGTGGAAATGTGTTTTCAGTTCTCTTGGGTACATCTTTAAGAGCAGAATTGCTGGATCATAAGGTAATTCTGTTTAAGTTTTTGAGTGACCACCACACCGTTTCCACAGTGGCTGCACCATTTTACATTCCCAGTAGCAATGTACATGGTTCCAGTTTCTCCATATCCTCACCAACACTTGTTATTTATGTTGTTTGTTAATAACCATCCTCAGAGGTGTGAAGGTGGGGCCTCTGTAATTTTTGTGTTTCTCTAGTGATTCGTGTTGTCCAGGATCTTTTCATGGGCATTGGCCCATTTGCATATCTTTTTTGGAGAAATGTCTGTTCAGGTCCTTTACCCATTTTTTAAATCAGGTTGTTTGTTTTTTTGTTATTGAGCTGTAGGAGCTTTTTATGTAGTCTGGGTATTAGTCTCTTATCAGCTACAGGATTTGCAAATATTTTCTCCTGTTTTGTGTGTTTCCTTTTCACTCTGTTGATAGTGTCCTTTAATGCACAAGAGTTTAAGATTTTGATGATGTCCAATTCATCTTTTGTTATCTGTGCTTTTGGTGTCATATCCAAGAAATCCTTTCCAAATCCAATGTCATAAAGATTTTCCCCTATGTTTCCTTCTAAGAGTTTTATAGTTTTAGGTCATTCATTCATTCTGAGTTAATTTTATAATGGTGTAAGGTAGGGGTACAACTTCATTCTTTTGCATATGGATGTCTAGTTTTTCTCGTACCATTAGTTCATTTCCTATCACATTATGTAATGGTCTTGACACACTTGTCAAAAATCATTTGACCAAATATGTAAGATTTGTTCCTGAAGTGTCTATTCTATTCCATTAGTCATAGGTCTGTCTTCATGCCAATACCACATTGTTTTGATTACTATAGCTATGTAGTAATTTTTGAAATCAGGAAGTGAGAGATCTCCAACTTGGTTCTCTTTTTCAAGATTGTTTAGGCTATTTGGGATCCCTTGGGATTCTATGTGAATTTTAAGTTGGATTTTTCTATTTCTGCAAAAAATGTCATTGGGATTTTGATAGGGAACACATTGAATCTGTAGACAGCTTTGGGTGATAGTGATATTGATATCCTAACAACACTGCATCTTTCAATCCATGAACCTGGGATGTTTTTCCAACTATTTATCTTCTTTAATTTCTTTCAGCAACGTTTTGTAGTTTGTAGTTTTGTAGTCTTTTTACAAAGTCTTTTTAAAGTCTTTGCATCCTTGGTTGTTTATTCTTAAGTATTTTTTAATGTTATTATAAGTGGAATTATTTTCTGAATTTCCTTTTCTAATATTCATTTTTGTTAGTGTGTAGAAATGCAATGGATTTTTGTATTCCACAACTTTGCCAAATTCAGTTATTATAACATTTTTTGATGGAATCTTTAGGGTTTCTAAATTTAAGATCATTTTATCTGTGAAAAGATATGATAAAATAATTTTATTTCTTCCTTTCCAGTTTGGATGCATTTTTTTTTCTTGCCTAATTGCTCTGGCTAGAACTTCTGATACAATGTTGAATAGAAGTGACAAAAGCAGGCATCCTCATCTTATTCGTGATTGCAGAGGAAAAGCCCTCAGTCTTTCACCATTGATTATAATGTTAGATGTGGGTTTGATCCATTTTTAGTTAAGTTTTGTATATGATGTGAGGCCCAATTTCATTTACTTGCCTGTAGATATCTGGTTGTCCCAGCAGTATTTGTTGAAGAGATTGTTCTTTCCCCATTAAATGGTCTTTGTATACTTCTTAAAAGTCACTTGACCACAGATGTGAGTATATATTTGGATTCTCAATTCTATTCCATTGATCTATATGTCTATCATTATGCCATCCAACTGTTTTGATTAGTGTAGCTTTGTATTAAATTTTGAAATAAGTGTGAGACCTCTTCTACTTTTTCAAGATTGCTTTGGCTACTCAGAGTCCCTCGCATTTCCATATGAACTTTGGGATAAACTTGTCCATTTCCTCAAAAAAGCAGTTGGGATTTTGGCGAGGATTACATTAAAGTTGTAGATCACTTTGGGGAGTATTGCATCTTAACAATATTAAGTCTTCCCAAACATGAACATACATGTCTTTTCACTTGTTTAAGTCTTCTTTAGTTTCTTTCAACAATATTTTGTAGTTTTCGGTGTATGAGTCTTGTACTTCTTTAAAGTTATCCCTGAGTATTTTATTCTTTTGATGCTATTATAAATGAAATTATTTTCTTAATTTCATTCTTAAAGTGTTCCTTGTTAGTGTATAGAAATGCAACTGATTTTTGTCCATTACTCTTGTATCCTGCAACTTTGCTGAAATTGTTTGTTAGCTCTAATAGTTTTTTTCCTCCCTGGTATATATTTTTTACTGTTTACTTTCATTTCCCTTTTTGATCAGAAAATGAAGTATGATAATAATATGCTGATGCTGAGGATACAGCTGCTTCTACTGTCTGTACCATGGTGTCTGGATAGGAAAGGGGAGGAATGGGCACAGGGAGACTCGTGCACTCCTTTGTAATAATCCAAGCAAGAGATGACAGAGGCCCAGACCAGAGCAGCAGTCAGTGGGGAGGAAGAGGAGACCACAGGGGCTTAGAAAGCAAGCCAGCAAGTAGCAGAACCAGGATATGAAGCCAGGTGGGACCACCTCTTTATGCCACTCCAGGCAGCACCACAAAGCGCTTAGGTCCAGGGAGCTTGGCCTCTCCAGCCTCAACCTGCCTACAAAGCCGACCTTCCAGTGGGATGCTGAGGGGCCTGCTCCTGCACCGCTGGGGAAAGAGGCAGAGCCAGCCCAACACCGCCCTCTGGTGGCTGACGATGTAGGTCACCATAGTCACCTGAGCGCCACTCAACTCGGGCCTGTTGCACCGCCTCCTCTTTAAAGTCACCAAGTGTGAAAGCCTGTCCACCAAGTGTGCCCTTTAAGCTCCAGCGCTGTCTGGGCAGATGGACCCGGGGTCACACCTTCCCTCCCCTTCTTTCGTGTGGCATGACAAGCCACTTCCCCAAGCCTCCCTCTCCTCATCTGTAAACTGGGGATGGTGCTTGGTGTCTCTGCTTGGGCCTGGCACAGAGTAGGTGTGGAGTGGAGCTGGCCTGTCACATCCCACCCGGACCCTCTCCTCTCCTCAAAGGCAGGGCAGGGGTGTCTCTGGCAGCTGACCAGGGTGCTGGCTCCCCTCTGCCATTGGGCCCTAAGTCTTTGGCCAAGACATTCCTCCTCCCTAAACCTCGATTTCCTGCCCTGTAAAATGGATCTATAATACCTGTCTGCTTCAGGGTTGCATGTAAAGGACCAGGGCAGACTGCTGAGCGTCGTGCTGCAGAGCTCTGGGGAAGACGGGCTCTGGGCAGCTGTGGCTGTTCCACCGCGGTGTCCCCTCTGGCCTGGGCTCTTGGAAGGTGAGCTGGACTGGGGCAGAGATTTGGGGGCCAGGGGAGACTTTCCCCCTGTCCTCAGAGGACCCCCAGAGGTCCCCCGCTTGCACCCCGCCTGCCTCCCCTGGAAGAGGGAGGAGATGGGCCAGCAAGGGCAGGCCCCGCCTCCATTTCTCTGGGCAGATGAGGCCGGGTTATTTCCAACCACCTCATTTTGAGTAAGAGTTTCGATCTGTCGCCTCCTGCCAAGATTTTGCCATTCTTTCTAGACAAACAAGGTTCTGTTTTGTAATCTGTATCATTGAATCGTTTATGAATCACTACCTAATGTGTACACAGCTGTTCACAAATAGCAAACATCAGGGAGCCCAAGAACCTCCTGGCTTTCCTCTGGCCTCAGACACCCGCAGCTGCCCTCACGCATTCCTTAGTCCAAAGGCTAACCCAGACCTGGTCGCCCCTGCACACCGCCAGCTCTCCCTTCCGGGGACGCCTCCTTAGGCAAAGCACAGCTGAGCCCCTCAGGTTTCCTTGTGAGGTGCTCCCCCAGAGTACAGCCCACTTGGTAAGGGATCTCGGAGTCACTTCTGCCTCCCCTGATACAGGCAAGTTTCCTGCCAATGGAGTTGGGTCAGCCCAGTGTCCCTGGTGTCCCCCTGGCCAGCAGTGCCTGGTGCTGGGCAGACACTCAATAAATGTTAATGAATAAACGGACGATGAAGAAACAAACTTACTGCAAGCCAACCCCTCTCTGGGCTACTCCATCCACCCCTGCCTTTCTTTCTTTTTTTTTTTTTTTTTGAAAAAATTGATGGTGGTAAGAGTCAGGGCTGGGGTTTGTCAAGAATGTGCCCTCTGCCCAGCTCCCAAAGGGCACCTGCCCACCTTGCCCAATGGGAGATTCTGTTCTTTCCTCCGGAGGCGATAGCTTTGCTCACTGCTTAACACCAGGTGCGCTCGGCCTGCTCTGGGATTCAGAGCTGCTGGTGTCTCCACCTGATCCCCTCGTTACTTGCTGCCCATATTTGTGTAAATTCTCTGTAATCAGAGCCTGGGGAAACCCCTGTGTAAGGGGTGGACCAATTTTGCTACCTGCAAAGAACCCAGACGAGGCTGTTGCTAATGGTGGGAAATTGGCAGCTGGTGGTTAGAAAGGCAAGGGTCAGGGTTCAAGTCCATGAACCCCTTGTTTTTAGGCCTGGAATGTGTAGGCTGAAGCGAGGCATCGTGAGCTCTGTCATGGTAAAAGGTGGGCCCAGAGAAACCTGCCAACCCCAGTTGCCATGCCTGCCAAGGGCAGTGGGACCCAGAATGGCTCAGGGGACTCCAGATACTCCTGCACCTGGGGAGGCCACATAGAGGGTGGCCATGCCATGCAACAGGGGTGGGACAGCCTGTCACACCTGGGATGCAGGAGCAGCCTCTGGACATGGGGATGCTCTGTGATTTTTGCTGGGCAGCCCCAAGCTGTCTCCTTGGCACCGGCATAGCAGTTTTTCTGGCCAAACAACTCAAACATGGTTGGACTAGGAGTGCGTAACAGCACTGGCTTTGGGCATTTAATTTTGTTTAGTCTGCCTTTTAAAGTACGAATGACGCTGCAGCCACAGGTGGAGGGGCCAGGGCCTCACAAAACTCACCGGAAGACTCCTACCTTCCCAAGCCTTATCATTATCTTGCCTCCAACAGGCCCTGGGAAATTGAGAAGCCTCCTATTAACTGGAGAAAGTGAAATCACAGCCTCTGAGAGCAGGAAGGGGCCAGAGCCTGGCTTCTGGCTTGCAAAGCAACTGGACAGTGGTGTTTGCTGAGGATTCCTGTCTCTAAAAAGGGTCTTGGCAGCCAGAATACTAATGTTCTGCAGTGAAGACCTCTTTTACAGGGACATCTGACCAGTAATTCCTGCGGACGTCACCTGTAGGCAGTGCTACTTTACCCTGTGGACAGCAGTACAGGAGAAACAAGGAGAGCAGTGGCAGGGGTCTGGAGCCCAGCGCCAGTTCTTCAGCGGGGCTGGTGGCCACTGGCCTGGTCCAGCCAGAGGGCAGGAGGCAGGGTGGGGAGGGGCAGGCAGCACAGCCTGGGCTCCCAGGCCACAATCGACAGCTTCATTGCCGCCTGGAGATAACCTGCAAAAACATACCCAGCCCAGCAAGCTTCTTGGTTCATTCCCGGAAAAGGTCTGCTCTGCAGGGCAAGGTCCATCCAGCAGAGGAGGCGTGGTCCTGACTGGGCTGTGCGCACTAGGAGAGTAGTCTTCGAGTGACAGAAGCTATCTGTCTTGCCAATGGGTTTCAGCCCCGGGCAAGTTCGCTATGAATTCAATGTGACCAAAGAAATTGACAGCAAAACTGTTCTTGGGGTGAAAGGGTTATACCCAACTTTACTTCCAGGTGGCAAGTCAGTCACTAAAATCCCGTTCACTCAGAGCGAGTCTGTATGCAGCAAGCCGGTTTCTGCCTCTGGGCCCCTCTGTCTGCACAGCCGTCCTCTGGGCCTCTCTGCACAGTCGTCCCGCACAGCCGTCCTCTGGGCCTCTGTTCTCGGTGCTGCCACCACTCCAGCCTCTGCTCTGCTCTCCTGCAGCCTTGTAGCCACACCACCATATCGTGCACAGAGCACTGGGCAGAGGTCTTTATACAGAGTCAACAGCCATGTATTGCCCACAGGTGTGCAGTGAGCTAGTCAACCAGGACCAGGTGAGAATCCTGGCCACAGGAACTCTCATTTTATCCACACTATCACTGACCAGTTGCTGGATGGGGTTTGGCTCTGGGGTAGGGAGAGTCGGCAGCTGACTTTCAGTCTCTCCTTGCTCAAGACATCAGGATGGAAGAAAAGCTTGATGGATCTCCAAGAACCAAGTCAGATCTAAGATGAGCACCTGGGATGGCCGATCCACGCCCCGCACCCCAGCACAGTCACCTTATCCAAGCACGTTCCACTTAACTGCAGGTCTGCTCCAGTCCTGGCCCGACTCAGAGCCAGAATGTGGCCAGATATCTGCAGGTGGGGAGGGGAGGCGGTCCCTGGGATCCTGAGTGACTCAGTCTTCACCCACTCGGTTCTGTGCAAGGCTGAGCATGGCTTTTCCTCCAGATGGTTATCCCTGCCAGGTCTCACTCTCCATTTCTGATTTTCCCTCCAGAGGCAGGGCAACCGGATGGGCCTCAAAGCTCTGTCACAACTGAGACCCTCAGCCCTGCCTCATCCCTCCACCCAGCTGCCTCCAGCTGGCCCTGCCTATCTCTGCCAAGCCCCTCCGTGCAGACAGTGGGGCTTCCCTGATCTTTGGGACTCAAGCTGCACTCCTGCAGGGCCTGGGGCTCATGCATGTACCCCCAGGCTGCGATGCCAGGTGTGGTGGAGTCCTGGGATGGGTGGACCTTGTTAGGAGGGATACAAGGGCAGCTTCTACAGGCAAGACCCTCCTCAGAGGTTCATCCTCAGGGTTCTTATTTCTGCAATCAGTAGACGGGGTCCCTGTCCAAATCCTCAGGGTGGCCTACACACTGCTTGGCCCCTGTGCCAGGTGGGCCCACAAGGAGCAGAGATGGCCATGTGGGATGCAGGACTCTCTGCGCTCCCCTCCAGCACCACCCGGCCTGGGAAGGCAGAGGACGGGGAGTGGGTGCAAAGGGGCTGCAGCCCAGGCATAGAAGCAGCAGGCGGCTTCACTGCACCGGGGACGGTCTCGTCACTCCAAGACTCTGGATCTTCTCCTCAGAGGCCTTGTCAGGGAGCAGCACGTCCACCGTGTAGCTGACCTTCTTGGCGCGCATCAGGCTGTAGGTGTTGTCGAAGCGCAGGACGTCTGCAGAGATGGAGAAGTAGTCAGGCGAAGTGAGCCCCGCACAAGGACGGGGGCGCCCAGGGCTGTGGGTGAGGCCTGCAGCCCATCGCTCACGACCATCCTTGGAGGAAGCGTGTGCTCACTAAAGGAATCGTAATAACCACCAGCATGCATCAGCCTCTTGTATGTGCCAGGCATGACATCAGCTTCTCAGCTCCCTGAATCCTCAGTGCAGCCCCACACAGAAGGTATTATTATGATGCCCTTTTTATGGATGAGGATACTGAGGCTTAGAGAGGTTGAAATAACTTTCTGACCATTACAGGGCAAGGGAGGAGAGGAACCCTTATCTCCATGTTCCAACCTGGAGAGGAGGGATTTCCCCAGAGGAGAGGACTGAGCTCCATAAGCCACTTTTTTTATCACCCCTTTCACTGAGAGCAGATTTCTGTGTTCCCACTTTTCTAACACTCCCTTCCCACAAAGGCAAATGAGGCACGTATTATAAGGAAAGAATCAGCAAAAGTTGTTCTCCTTCTCCAAAGGAAATCAACCACTGTTCCCCTTCTCCAAGCTCTGTTCCCAATAGACGTGGGAGGTCGTCTTCCTGGGCAACACTACTTTTGGGAAAACTGGCCACACTGTGTCTGGCCTGGGCACCCATCACAGGAGTCCCCTGCATCCTGGGAATGAAGGATAAACACCCGGGCGATTGATCTCTTTGGGATTCCCAGAGTCTGAGGGTCCATGCACCTGGACAGGCTGGGACTCAGGAAGTTAAGTCCATAGCTGTTTTTCACATGACTCATGCCAGGTGTGGCGGAGTCGTGGCCTGTCGAGCCCAATGCAGGGGTTCCCAGGCACCGTGTCCATGGCCTGAGGGTGTGAATCTCTCTACTATGTGTCTCTGCCTTTGTATCCATACCCAGGGGCCACTCACCAGCTCTAACACCCTGAAGCCACTTCCTCAGATACCCATGGGACCTAGGAGCTCACAAAGACCCCCAGAACTCCCCGGGGAGCTGGGAATAGAGGGCAAACAGACCAGCAATAGCCGTCAGCTCGTTTCTCTGCTGTGAGGAGGAAAACAGCTCCAGGGAGCCCTGTAGCTCTTACAGACGCCGGCCTTGTGGCAGGTGAGGCTGCCGTCCTCCGGCACCAGGTGGGCGTTGTAGCGCTGGCTGGGCAGCACCTCCGTCATCTCCCATGCCCGCTGCCGCTCCCCAGTCTTGGTCTTAAAGAAAACCCCAAAGCCGATGTCTGCCCATTCTGATGCAAACTGCCACCTGCAGGAGACAGCCACACTGCTGACGGCTGGCTGGGGCTCTGGCCCCTCCTGGCTGTGCCCAGGTGTGGAGTGGCTGCCATCCCTACCTGAGCACACAGCCGGGGAACAGGATCTCGCTCTCCACCTGCAGGGAGGAGCCTCGGCCCACGGCCCCTGTGTGCTCGTACGGGACCCTCACCTGCTTGTGCAGGTAGTAGCTTTCGGGCACCTCGCCCCCGTAGTTGATCTGTGGGGGGCGGCCAGTGAGTGGCTACTGGACCATGGCCGTCTCCTCCCCTCCCTGTCGTAGAGGCGCCCTGTACCTTGGTCAAGCACTTGGGGTTGCCGTCAGGGTCAGTCATGGTCCCCCCGAACTCCACAGGCAGCTGGTCGGAGCTGATGAACTTCGGCAGTTCCTGCTTCCAGTTGCCTGTGATAGGAAGAGAGGGTCTCTGAGGGGACTTGGGGGCTCAACAAAGGGCAGAGGGGCCCAGCCCTGGGAGGCAACCTGATGTGTCTGTTCTCTCCTGGGCACCTATTCCTGAGAGCACCCAAAAAGTTTACGTGGCCACCCAGCCCAGGGTCTAGGGCCCAAACACTCATGTGAGTGTGCAAAGGCTGACAGAGGTCAGGCCAAAGTCAGCACCTGAGTAAAGAGGATGAACCAGGGAAAAATGGAGCCTTGTGCACTGACCTCCGCTTCCCAGGCAGATACAGAGATGGGTATGGTCAGGAGGCCAAGACACTCACCTCCCAGAATCATTATCTTCCTTCGAGTCTTCTCACTCATGAATGATTTGACCAAGTTGAAGGCCACAGGGAATAGCTTGGGGGCTGGAACACATGAAACTCCCTTGGAAGCTGGACCAGAGAGGACTTGACTATAGAAAGTGACTACCGAGGGCATGGGCTGGATAGGAGTTGGACAGATTTAGATTCTGCCACTTTCTGCTATGTGACCTTCAGCTAGTTACTCACCCTCTCTGAGTCTTATTGCTGTTAACTGTAAAATGGAGATTAATTAAACAATGTATGCATACCATTTGGCGCAGTTCCCCCACCACCCGGTACCCAGTTGCAGGGCATCGGCAATGTTGAGTCCCCGGTAGCTCCTATTCTTTCCCACACTCATGGTTTCCCAGGTTTTCCTGGGATCCTCCTGGCTGCAAGTAGAGGGGGCCTATGCATCAGCCCTCATGTCCCATCTGAATTGCTCACACTTACCAGGTGCTTTCTGTAGGCCAAGCTTCGTGCTATTCCTTCCCCACTGACGGTCTCATCTAACCTCACAGCTATCTTATGAGGAAGGTGCCATTGCATCGCCATTTTACGGAATGGGAAACCTGGGGCTCAGTGAGGCCATATAGATGTGCTCCAAGTCGCAGAGCTAGCTAGATTGGAAGCCAGATCATCAGACCCCAAAGAACATGCAACCCAGCCCTCACTATACGGCTGTCACAGACAGGGACCATCCCACTGAAAGGGCACCCACCCAGCCAGTGTGGGCCGTAGACCATCCGGTATATACTATGCACAGGTAAGTAAAGCAAATAACAGTAAACATTTAGAGACTTATAACTTCCCTGATACGGCTGCACATGCTTTTGTATATTCCAAAAGTATTGGTCTGTGAAGGACTAAACTAAAACAAACAAAACCTTATTCTTTACAAAGGAGGGTTTGAGGAACCCTGAACTCAGTGGCTTCCCCACTGTCGTCCCCATTCCCCAATCCTCCCTCCCCAGGTCATCCTCACTGTGGGCTCACCTCGAACAATGATTAAGTTCTTCAGCGTCTCAGGATAATTTGCCTCCAGGATGGCAAAAAACTGTGGCATCAAGGCAAGTTTGGTAGAGGTCGCACTCCGACACCCCCACGACTGGACTTCGGTGGCCTCTGCCACTGCTGAGACAAGGGCCCCCCGCCTCCCCCAGCCCATCCTGTCCTCCCCATGAACATATATTTTATCCCCTGTGATACTCTCCCTCCTCTTTCTCCTTGGAGGGGGCACCCCAGGCCAGCTTCCCTCCTCTGTGGCCCAGAAGCTGGTGAGGGCAGTGGCTCCCCACTGGCCACACCTTACCTGCTGGTAGACCTCCACAGCTGGCTGCCACAGGTGTCTCAGGCTCAGCCCCTCCATGTCAAACACCATCAGGACCGTCTCGATCTTCCTGCCTAGCTGCATGGGACAGCACAACAGCTCCAGCCAGGAGATCCTGGCCAGAGACCCAGGCACCCCTCCCACCTTCCTGCCACCTCCACCCCAGATGCCCAGTGTTTTTATAAACAGATGGAGCCCATTGAGGGTCTAAAAAGACAGCACAACAAAGCCCTGGCATCATGGCCCTTATCTGTCACACTGTTTGCTTGATGCTATTGCCTGGTTAACAGCAGAATTAAAGGAATCACGTTTGCTCATTGGGCATCGTTAGGACAATAGTATACTAGGTCAGCCAGCACCTGCAGCCCCACAGTGTGTCCAAGCTGGAGCTATGCTGCTGGCAGGCTGTGTGACTTTGGGTGGGTTTTTAACCCCTCTGAGCCTATTTCTTTGCTCTGTGCAACGGGGATAATTTCAGGTCCTGACAGAATTTCTGTGAGAACCAAATGAGAGAAGCCACAGAGAGCAGTGCCTGGCACGTGGCTTGTACCTGGTAAATATTAGCAACTATTCTTATTAGTTATCACCATCACAAGTATCCACTCCAATCAGGGACCTCCGTCCTGTAGAGGGCACTGTTTCAACCTCAGCCATCTTTTTAGGAGTCACACATCTATTCAAAACAGGCACCAAATATGGGGCTTTGCAATTCTCTGGTGCCACGTATCTCTGCGGATGGTCTACTCTGTGTCCAGCACTGTGCCTGTTCTCGTTATGTGGAGTCAGCCACTGGCCAAATCCTCCCACGGTGACATAGCACTGCCGCCTGCCCCCTCAGGCTTTCCCTAGGCTCATCTAGGTATGTAGACTCACAAAACCAACAAGACCATGCTCGGCATTGGATTCACTCTGAAGGGTATGGGCCAGGAAACAGAGTCAGGGGTGGGGAGAAGGTCTGCAAAGGCGAGTGCAGGTCCTTCCCTTAGGAGCCCATGACGCACAGCTCTCGATATGTTTTTGTAGCAACTCCATGGTAGTTCCTGGGACCATCAAGGGATGTGCCCAGTTTCAAGGGCCATTGCTCCTGGAGGTACCCAAAGCATTGGCTCCCTGACCGGGTGTTTACAGTCATGCGATTTACAATCAGGGGCCATCACTTCCATACACAAAGCTGACCATTCACCCACTGCTCCCAGGGCTCCTGGGGAACACCACCAGAGCATTCACTGCATCCAAGACCAGCGTCTCACCCAAGGTCAGAGGGGAAAGGGCTTTGGTGACCTCAGGCACAGGCCAGTAGAGAGTACCATGCACGCGTTAGATGCTTATGGGTGCGTGGCTGCAGAAGAAGCCACATCCCACCAGGGCCCAGAATGCTGAGGGCTGGGGGAAGTGGGGACAGGGCCCGTCTCCTCCCTGCTCCTGGTGTCACCCTTTAGACAGAATGGGCCCACCGTGAGCCCCCCCATCCCAGCCTCAGTTGCTGACCTTCTGACTCTGCAGCTCACACTCCTGCAAAAGCAGCTCTAAGACTTTGATACGCTTCCGGATCAGCTCCTGCTTGGAGGCTGACAGGAGAAGACCCTTGGGGTCAAGTGTCCCGATGATGTCGAACCACACGGGGCAGCCTTCATAGTCATAGCCACACAGGCCACCTGAGTCGTACAGCTGGATCACCTGGGCATGGGGGTGAGGTCCTGACTCAGAGCAGCCAACCAGGCCATATTCCTGCTCCATCAGGTGGCTGGAGGTGGGTGGGGGGAGGGGGGACATAGATGGCCTAGGGCACGCTGCGTGGGGCTCACCTCTGAGGGCTGCCACCTGAGGATGTTGTCCAGGTCTTGTTGCTTCCGGAATGCCATGTGCTGAGGAGACAGGGCAGGACCTGAGGACACCAGGGGGTGGGAGGCCAGGTCCCCCGGCCCACATCCACGAAGATCCTACCAGAGCATCCCCAGGCTCCACCAACACTGGGAATGGGGGCCAGAAGGAGAATGCGGGAGACCCAGGTCTGGTGCAGAAAGGGATCCAAGGAGGAAGGGAGAAATAAAGACATAAAAAGGGACAGGGCAAGAGTCCCCACCCTTTGTAGCTGATCCCTGGGGTACACCACATGGGAGGCAGGATGCTCACGAGAGTGGGGCCTCACCTTCCGGAGCATGCCCTCAGATTTCTGCAGGTCAAAGTTCCGAGCTACAAAAGGAACCAAAGGAAGAGAAGGCTTGATGCCAGGTCTAGAACGAGCCATTCTCTGAAAGCTCATGAGAAAATGGTGGGGGTGCTCTAGCCTTTTCCTGACACCTCAAGAATACACTGGAGGTCTGGACATGTTTTTAAAAAACAAGGATCTTTAATCCTCTAGAAGACTTAGAAGCCCTTAAGTGCAGTTTCCAGGCCTTTTTAAACTGTTTGTTCTAGAGGCTGATCTAACCTATAATATTGCACATCCCCTCGGGGCATTGAGGGCCGTGGGCTTTGGGGTCAGACAGACCTGGGCTGTGATTCAGTTTCCTCCCACGGTTTTTGCTATGCAGCCTTGAGCAAGTCACTTACCTTCTCTGAGCCTTGGCTTTTTAACCTGTTACATGGGAATACCTTTTTCAGAGTTACTCAAAGAATGTCATGAAATAAAGTATACTTGCCAGTTGGGGTGGGGAGACGGCTCACCCGGGGAGCCCTTCCCCACCACCTGAGGACCCATCCTTCATTGGGGACCCTCTGCTCCTGGAACCTCCCCCTTTACCAGGAAGCTCACCCTTCACCTGGGTCCTCCCTTTGCTGGGATCCCTCTTTCCTTCACTAGGAAATCACTGCGAGCGCAGGGCAGAGCTGGGATTCAGTCACTGGTCTGCCTGATTCCAGGGCTGGAACTGTCACTACACTGTGTATCTTTTCCAGCCTGGCTTCTGACTTCTCTCCTGACTTAAAAATTCAAAATCCATTCCTTGGGTTGTGCTGAGTTGAAATGAACTTTTCCCTAAGCCCTGGTGTGGTTTCTGTTATTTCACACTTCTGTGGCAGTTCCTAGAAGAAACTCCTTCTCTGCCTTTAATTACAGCCATTTCCTGAAATGCTCATTGGGTACCTGCTCGTGCCAGGCTCCTTGAAGGCATAACATAGCCCTGTCTTCAAGGAACTGGAGACAGACCCAGAGGCCAGCCGCGAAGACAGCGTTCAGCACATCTGACTCAAGGCCTGGCCAGAGCGATCATCCTGACCTTTTCAGGTGCTAACTCTGACTTCACCATGACTGGCCACGCTGATTCAAAGGGGAGCTCAGATTCTAGCCCAAAGTGGGCAGATTCCAGAGCCCATGCTCTTTACCACTCGCAGCACTGCCAGCCAAAGTCTCCCTGAAAACCTCGTCTACTCCCTCCCCGCTGCCTCCTCTGACCCCGCAGACACAACATCACCTCGAAGCCAGCGCAGGAGGAAGTCGTCATCAGCGTTGGGCAGGGCGGGCAGCAGGTCCTGGAGGTTATCTCGGAACTGATGTGGGGGGTCGATATAATGGTCAGAGGGGCTCCCATGACCCCCAACCCTGCCCCCGCCCATTCCGCTCCTCAATCTGCCAGTCAGTCCAGTCCAGGGACCCTGAAGGGTGGGGACCACACCCTGCACCTGCCTGGACCATTTTGCCACCTGGGAATGCGACACCTCTCAGCCCACTATGACAGGAAGAATTGGTTCTTTCTCAAATTTTGGGGGGTTCTCTGCCCCACATGACCTTTGTTCTATAGGTCTGAAGAGGGGCCCTGCCATCCCTACATTCACAAAGATCCCAGTGAATCTGATGCAGGCCAACCAGAATATTGTAGGAATCTTGCCACTGATGCTGTATCTTGAGGGTCTGGATTTGAAAACAAGGCACTTGACCTCTCTGATTCTTAGTTTCCTCATCTGCAAAGTGGGGTAATGGTAACCTTGTGCCAGTCAAAAGAGTCTGTGCCAGGTAAATGTGGATGCTCAGAAAACATGGCAGTGGAGTCCTTGTGGAAACAAAGAGAGGCAAAGGTCAGCAGGGAGGGACTGAAAGAGCAGCCACGGGTGCCTCATTTCGGGCACCATGAGGGCTGGGGAAAAGGAGGGCAGCCCACCTGCTGGGAGTGCCTTGTCCCACTGGCAGAGGTCTGGGAAGCCGCTGGGAGTTTGGGTTTGAGACTGAGGCTCGGGTCTGAGGCAGAGAGACCTCACTACCATGGGGTCTAAGGGAGCTGAAGGCAAGGCCTCGAGTGCTGGGTTTGCAGCGGAAACTGCGAATGAGAATTTGAGATTGGAAACAGGCCAGCAAAGCCATAGGAAGCTGTCTTGACGGCCATCCACCCAATCACCTTTAGCTTTATGGATGATGTTTAAAATAAGAATGTATTCGTGTACTGCTCACATAACTAAAAACAAATAATCAGATTAAACACCTCCAGTGTTAATAGATAACACGAGCAATAGCATCCACTTTAATAATCCCCAGTCCCGACAGGCCCATAGAATGGGGTTCTTGCATACTGAACAGTCTCTAGGCTCCTGAGGAAGTTTTGGTGTGCCTGGGGGCAGGACTGCCTAACAAACAGTAACTCTGCACCCCCCCAGCCCCTCCAGATCCCCTCCTCTGAACCTCAGGGTGTGCCCCGAGGCTGGAGGATGTGCCCCGAGGCTGGAGGGGCAAAGGTCATATCCCTACTTCACAGATGAGGAAACTGAGGCCCTGGTGGTGGAAGGTCTTCCCCAGGGACAAAGCAAGGAAGCTGCAAGGCTGGGAGTCCCTGTTTTCCAATCTCAAGGCCCCTGCTCCTTTGCAGTGTGTGTCGAGTAGAAGAGATAGCCACTAAGTGGGTGCTGGGAAGGGTCTGGAGTAACTTAGAGAAAATATTTCTTACGATGATGCCATATGGCGAAAGTATCATCTGACAGTGTGACCACAGGTGGTCAAAGCGAGGCTTAGGAAAGAGCTGGAAGGAAACACTCCCAGGTGTGCTTGTCTAGACCTCTGGGACCATGGGTGATCTTGTCCCCTTCCTCTGATTTTCCTCTTTTTTCCTAATGTTTAAATAGTATTTATTTCTTTTAAATTATGGGAAAAATAAGAATAAACTCGTTTCACATTGTTAAAGCTCTTTGGCCCACAGGCATCTCCATCATAATTCACCCTCAAAGGCCAGGTGTCCAGTCCTTCCTATGAGCCCCATGACTAGGGCTCCCCTGAGGCCCTTTGCCAGTTGGGGTGGGGCGACAGCTCACCAGGGGAGCCCTTTGCCACCACCTGAGGACCCGCTGCTCCTGGAACCTCCTCCTTTACCTGGAAGCTCACCCTTCACCTGGATCCCCCCTTACTGGGACCCAGCTCTCCTCCACTAGGAATTCACTCAGGGCCCCTCCTTCACCAGGGGTCCTCATTCCTCCCCAGGGTAGCAGCCTCAAGAGAAATTATTCTCCACAAATAAGCTGCCCTTTCACGGGCCCCAAGTGTGAGCCAGGGCGGAGACACCCACTCCCCCACAAGCTGAAGTCACATATTCCAGTCCCCAGCCAGCTACAAACTGAATTAACACTGTGGCACCTAAGACCTGGATACGCTCCCCCTTCCCACGGCGCTGACATCCCAGGTGCAGCCCGCAGTGTCCTGAAATCACCCCAAATCCCTCCAGTCCCCTTCAATGAAAACATAGACATTAGGGAGTGGGCTCCGCGGGGCCCTGGGGAATCAGAAAGCCGCAAAGAGAAACCAACAGATGCTGCGAGTGACGCAGAGATCCGGAACTCCGTCTGCCCAAGGCGATGCAGCACCACCCTCCCGCACAACCAGGGACCCAGGGCCCAGGACTCTGAGGCCAGGAGCTGGCAGAAGTGGAACGCTGGATTTGGCCCCGCTGTCCCCCAGAGAAGGGCTCCTGCCCAGTGCCCCGCACACAGTGCCTCGGCACCTGCGCCCTGGAGCTCGCGGGCTGGACAGTCTCTCTCCGAGGTCTCTTTTTCCGTCTGTACAATGGGCTCTCCAGCCGGGGTAGGCAGCGTCAGGGTGCCCGGACCCTCCCCAAACTTCCCCGCGCGCAAAACCCTCACCCTGGCCAGCGCCTTCTGCTGCTGGGGGCTCAGGTTCCCGACGCGGCCGCTCATGGTGCCAGAGGGCAGCGGGGCGCGGGGCCAAGTGCGCAAGAGGAGTCGGTCGCCCACCGCTTGGCCTCGCCGCCGCCTGGTTTTGCCTGGGGTCAGGTGTTGGCCCCGCCCCTAGGGGACAGCGCGAGTCCTGCCCCAGCCCGCCCCGTTCCCGCCTCCGCTCAGGGGCTTTTGCGGTCACCAAGACGCACCCTGCTCCGAGCGGGGAAGTGACCCTCCCCCGAGGGGTCCCGGAGCACAGACTTGAGGGGAGGGCAGCAGGCGTCCCCTGCCTCCATGAGTCCTCATTACAGGGGCTCCTGCGGATCCCCGCGCGGCAGGGGAAAGGGAATGGGGGCGTAGACAACAAGTGGGAAAGTTTTAGGAAACACACCGAGTTCCCCTTCCAAGCAAAACAGAGATGCTTTTCAATAGACCTGGCTCAGCCCTCTGGGGGGCTCTCCAGGTTTTTTTGCCCAAAGGGACCCAAACTCCCTCCCCTGGCCTTGAACACAGGCTTGCACCCTGCCAGGGCTCACCAGCTGGCAGGACGAGCCCTTGTGTGTGAAGGTGTTCCAGACTTCAAGATGGTCCGCCACGGGTCCGCCTGGCATTTCACACCCAGTAAGTGTGCAGTGTTAGGAATAAATAGCTTCATAATTATTATGGATGCTGTCACCACAGCAGGGAGCTGCAGAGACAGAGGCAGTGGGGAGTTCCCGGGATGACCGACAGCCTGAGGGGTGGGGGTGGGACGAGGCTGCAGTGGACAGATGGAAGCCCTGGGGGGCGTGATGGAAAGCAGGGGCGCCAAGGCGTAACAGGAGGCTGACGCAGGCGTCTAGGACGGCATCTGAGAGCTAAACAGAGATCCCCGGAAAAGATGAGAAAACAAAAGTCAGCTGGGCAGGAATTTTTGAGAGAGGTTCATGGCGGAGGTGAAGGGGAAGGGGGCGGTAAATGAGGCCACCAGAACCTCTTACCTCTGCCCTGTCTGGGGGGGTCAAGCCAAGTTCTAGGTCTGTGCTCACCAACGTGGCCACGAGCCACATGTGGCTCTGGGAACGTGACTTGTCACTAGTGCAAATGGAGATGTTATAAGTATAAAATACACACCAAATTCTGAGGACTCAATACCAGAAAAATTAAATATTTCGTTAATTAATTTCTTGTGGGATGACATGTTGAAGTGACATTTTTTGACATATTGGGATAAATAAGAGATTATTAAAATCAATTTTACCTGTTTCTTTTCACTTTTTTATCATTTAAGATGTTCTTTAATTAATAAGCTTCATTTTTTAGGGCAGTTTTAGGTTCACAGCAAAATTGAGCTTAAAGTATAGAGAGCTCTTAACTATTCCTTGTCCCCACCATATACACACAGCCTCCTCCACTATGGACATCTGCCAGCAGAGTGGTGTTTGTCATGACCAGTGAACCTACACTGACATGTCATTATAACCTAAAGTCCATAGTGTACATTAGGGTTCCCTCCTGGTGTTGTACATTTTATGGGTTTAGAAAAACGCATAATGATACATATTCATCATTGTGGTGTCATACAGAATAGTTTCACTGCCCTAAAAACCTTCTGTGCTCTGTCTCTTCTTAACTTGTAAAAAAATGTGGGTACGAGAAATTTTTAAATGACAAATGTGTGGCTCCCATTTGTGGCTTGCACTGTATGTTGTTTGGACAGTCCTGTTCTAGTGGGATTTTTAGATATTAAAAAAAGAAAAGAAATTACAAAGAGCTAAAAGCAAGTAAAAGTGATGCTTAGCACCGCTGCCTGGAAGGCGGGCTCTTCGCTTAAAAGCAATGACAGAAATCACAAAGGGCCAGTCAATTGGCTTGACTACATTAAAATACAAAACTCTGTTAAAGAAGAAACAGAATTAAGCCACTAGTTGCAGATGTGAATTTGAGAAAAATAAAGCATACAAAAATTGGTATCTTTACAAAGAATGCATGCAAATTGATGAGGAAAATAGTAAGGCACTATGAAATGGACAAAAAATTCAAAACACCAATTATCAGAAGAGAAAATGCACAAGGAAAACAATCAAGTGGATAAATGCTCAACTTCTAGGTCATCAAAGAAATGGGTACATAAACAACGAGACATTTTTCAGCAACAAAACAAAACAACACACACATATGTACACATAGACACACAGAAAACCTTTAAAAAATGATAATAAAGTTAGAAGTGGGTGAGATGGAAGCATTCATACATTTCTGGCAGACCTGGAAATAGGTTCAGCTTCTCTAGAAAACTACTTGACAATATGCATTAGGATCCTTCAATAGTTTACCACTTTGTGCAAAAATAAAATCCTAACTGACAGGAAATATTTACAGCTTAAAGTTGTGTGTGCATTGTTAATGGGATAATTGGAAACAATTTTTCAGGAAACCACAGTGCTTAATGTGGTTGGTGATGAGTTTATAAAGACAGGGAAAAAAATACCATGAAACAATTGGGGAAAGCTAGGACCATGTTATATATGGTATGTGTGTCCAGAATACAAAATAAAAGCCACTCAATAAAAGAAAAGCCAGACAAGACATTTGCCCCCAACTTTTCCCAATCTCTGAGAAGTGGGAAAGTCATATTTTTTAAATGCCATAAGTAACAAGTCACCTCCAAAGAGAAGCCTTTATTTAACCAGCACTTACGGTGTTTTCTCCGGGGCAGGCCCTGTTCTAGAGCTTTGTAAATATTAGCTCAGTGGTGTCTAAGAGATAATGGGAGCCATCACTTTAAATTCTCTAGCAGCCACATTAAAAGTGAAATGTTATTAATATATAAAATATGTAAAATGACATAGTATATCCAAAATATTATCACTTCAACACATGCTCAATATGATTAATGAGATACATAAATTATCATGTTAACAAATAATTGTGAGATATCTGGCATTCTTTTTTTTTTTGGTGCCAGGTCTTTGAGATCCAGTGCATATTTTGCATTTCAATTCAGCATTTACCATTTCATTTCAAATGCTTGATAAACCACATGTGGTGTTAATGTTGAATGGTGTCCCACCCAAACTCATGTTGAGATCCTAATCCCAATATCTCAGAAGGGGGCCTTACTTGGGAACAAGGTCCTTGCAAGTGTAGTTAAGATGAAGTAACACTGGAGAAGGGTGGGGTCCTAATGCAATATGATTGGTGTTCTTGTAGAAAGGGGAAATTTGGAGACAGACGGGCACTCGGGGAGAACGCTGTGTGAAGATGATGACAGACATGGGGGTGATGCTTCTATTAGCCAAGAAATGCCGAAGGTCACCAGTAAACCATCAGAGACTTGGGGGAAAGACATGGAGCAAATTCTTCCTTACAGCCCTTAAAAGGAACCAAGCCTGCTGACACCTTGATCTTGGACTTCTAGCCTCCAGAACTGTGAGAGGACAGAGTTTGCTGTTTAAGCCACTCAATTGGGGTACTTCATTACAGCCGCCCTAGCAAACTAATTGAGGTGGTTAGTGGTTGCTGTATTGGACAGTGCAAGGTTAGCTCATTTAATCCTCCGACACGTTCTGAGCAGGCACTCTTACCATCCCCATTTATGGACTGGGAAACTGAAGCTCAAGCAGCCTCCCAAGTCTCCCGGGCAGCAAGTGGCAAAGTCAGGGCTGGAAGCCAGGTGGACTGGTGCAGGTCTAGGCACTAATCACCATGCTGTGTCCTGCCTGCCACGCTCCAGGGTTCCAGGTCACCCTCAAGTCCCTGTCTTTCCAAGCACACTGCCACCTCAGAGTCAGCTATGCCGGGCTTGGAGAACTTTCATTCTAAGCATCTGGGTGTCAGTGGTTTGGGGAACAGACAACTCCTCCCTTGCATGGTATGCCTGTCTCCTCCAGCCTTCCAAAACATGGCTCATTCCCTCCGTCCCCCCGACCCGGAACTGTGATGCTGGTGTTGTCATCCTATTAGAGCCCTACTCCCACACCTCCCTGCCCACCCACTGCGGGTGCCTCTCCCTCCCACCTTCCAGGTACTTCTAAAACTCTTGGCATCTCTCAGTAGCCATAGGTGTCCTGCCTATGGTCCTAAGTCAAGCTTGTAACTAAGTCAAATGAAGGAAACTCTGTGGGGTGAATGGTAGCTCTGATACTGGGGTAGGATCTGACTTTGCAGGAACCCCTGCTTGCTCTGTCCCCGCATCATGGCAAAATCAGTTTCATCCTGTGGACATCTGGGCCAGAGAGATGCCCTTCCATATATGAAGGACTTGGCTTGGGTTACTCTGGGTGGAGGGGTGGGGTGGGAGTGTCTGCCTGACAGATGCCCGAGGCAGGGGTGGCCTCACATCTGGGCCTGCCTAGGAGGTGCAGATTAAGCCCTAAGGCAGCTTAGGGAGGGTTTCCTTGGCGCCCCCCACCAACTCAGGGTGAGCCCAGAGAAAGGAAGGGTCTGATGGCCATATTGCCCCTACTCTCTACTCCTGGGAAGGGAGATGGCCACAGGGACCTGGGAGAGAGAGGAATGGGCGAGGGGAGCCTGATCAATGACTCCAAAGACCCGGGACTAAGGAGAGAGGAGGGTTAGGGGGCTGGGGACATAACTGGATTTCTCTCTTTCTTCCCCTACAATAGCCAGGAGGTCCCTGGCCCTTCCCAAGCCACAGAGCTTCAGGTGGGGAATGTATGGAGGTGCCTATCACCCCCTGCTGCTCCCTTCTACCACAGGGTCTTTGCACATGCTATGCCCTCCGACTTGCACACTCCTCCCTCGCCTCCTCCCCCACACTGCCCGGTTAGTGCTGCCTCACCTCCTCTGATCCCCTACTTGAATGCTCAAACAGAACCCCACTCCTTTTCCAGAGTATTATGCTCACTGGGTATTGCTTGCTTTGACTATTTGACTTGCCCCCTTAACTGTCAGCCCCATGAAGGCACGGCCGTATTTGCTGTCCTCAGTGTTGTATGCATGTGCTCATTTTACATGTGTGGGGACTGAGCCTCATAGGCTGGTAAGAACCAGAGCCAGGGTTTGAATCCTTATTTGTCTGACCCAAGGCCTGGATCCTTAACTATCACTTGTCCTGGCTCCCTGAAGATAGTGTTTTAATGGAGGTATCAGCAAGAACACTGCACTGGGGGGGCCCGGAATGTCCCCCAGAGGAGATAGTATTTGAGCTGGGCCTCTAAGGTGAGAGCCAGGGTACCCCGAGCCCCAGGGAGACTTGGGTATAGGCCCCTTGATTTCCTGGGCTGATGGCAGTGGGTGTACCCTTGTGGGTGGGCCTTCGTGGTGGTGGCAAGTGGAGAGAGAAGCCACTCCCCAGGAGAAAGCTGAGAAGATGTTCAGAGAAATAGCACCTCAAGTCCCTGCCACATCCTTGGGGACCCCAGCTGCACCCAGGGCCCTCTTCTTGTTGCTCTAGAAAGGTCATTAAGAGATCGGGCAGTCAGAATCTGAAGGAATCACAGGGCTGGGAACTGCTTATATCAGGAGTCATTTATACTCACACATCAAGGATGCCAACGAACTTTTGTTTATTTGGGTTATATTTGTTGATATTTACTATGGTAGAAATTGAAATTGAGGATTTTTTAAAACACAGGAATACACATGCACACATTCCCTTACATTCAGAGTAATGATGTCACACCTTACATAGCTTCTGGAAAACTCCAGTGTGCACTCATGAGACCATAAGAGTGAAAAAGGCAAATAGCATGGTGGTGGTGGGATTATGGGTGATTTGTATAACCTTCCTTGTGCTTTTTTTTTCGATGTTTTCCAGATTTTTCCATGATAAGCACACCCTGGGTTTATAATCGGAACCACCCCCCCAGTGGAAGTTATAAACAAATGGTCCTACTTAGCAGTCCTTGGAGGCCGGCAACACCAGTTCCAACTGCCAGGGCTGTTCCCGGGCTCTCTCTTGGCTTGCTCCACTTCTGACCTGCTTCAGTAGCACTTCTGCTAAGTGCCTCTGACTGAGTGGTTTCACTTGGTCCCCGGGGCCCCAGGACTGGTCCCTGCAATAAGTTCATTTGGGTGTCGTGACAACCCTGAATGGTGGGCAGGGGAGAGGGTCAAGCTCCCCACAAACACGTGGAAAATGAGGTCCCACGGTAGGGTGTCACCTGGCCCAGGTTCCATCAAGCTAGTAAGAGGCATAGGTGGGATTTGACCCAGGTCTTTGGGACTCCAGGCAGGATTCTCTTCTGATTTGGTGACATTTAAAGGGGCAGTCTAGCTGGAAGGAACTGCCTGAAAAAGACTTTGAGCTTGGAAAGTGCCATAACTTATATAAAGTATCCACCACTCTCAGAGGCAAGTTGCCCTCACAGGTTTACAAAGGCTGTTCACTGCATATGAAATATTCTGGGCTTTCTGTGTACCTTGAGGGGCTTGAATTCCTGCATGCTCTGCACTAGTTGGAGTAGGCATGAGAGTTAGCACGATTTTATAGTCATTTCCTCACAGAAGCCAAAATCAATTCCAGTCTTAGCCTGCTGGGAAGGAGTCCGAATGGGAGAATTCTAACCCCATTCTCAGGGTCATGGAGAAGGGGTCTTCTGTCTGTGCATTTGGATTCCTGGAATTCCAACATTTTAATCAAGAACAAACCTCTTCCCTATCCTTGTCCCCAAATATTTCTCTGGGAGGATGTTAAACAGTTGTCAGACCAACCTGGCTTTGCCACTTGCTAGCTGAGCGATTTTAGTCAAGTGGTCTAACCTCTCTGAGCCATGGTTTCCTCCAGTGCAAAATAGGGCTGATAATAGTACCTGCCTCACTGGGTTGTTGAACTAAAAAAAAAAGACATAATAAACAAAAATTGCCTTAGCCAGGACCTGAAACAGAATAAGTACTCAGAAGACAGTAGTAATAGCAAATGATGACTCAAAAAAAAGAGATAGTAATAATTATTATTACTCCTTGCAGTAGCCCCCTCCAGATGGCCCCCAACCATCCTCCCCTCCTGGCGTTCATGCTCTTGTTTAGTCTCGTCCCACACTGAACAGGGCTGACCTGCGTAACCGATAGGTCGTTGCAAAAATGATGGGATCTGAGTTTAGAAAGCTTGGTCATGAGAACACTGCTACTTCCTCCTTCCTCTCTTTGATCACTTGTTCTGGGGAAACCATCTGCCATGTTGCAGGGACACTCAAGCAGTGGTCTGGGGAGGTCCTGAGAGGAGGAACCGAGGAGCTGCCAAGAGCCGACACCGACTGGCGAGGCATGTGAGACATCTTGGGGGGCAGGCCCCCCAGCTGCAGCTCTGGCTGCCATCTTGGCTGGAACCTCATGAGACACCAGACCCAGCCAGCCAAACCACTCCATAATTCCTCACCGCAGAAACCGGGCAATAATAAATGTTTATGGTTATTTTAAATAGCTGTGTTTCGGAGTAGTTTATCACATAGCAATAGATACCGTGACCTTCATCTACTCCACCCTCTATCCTCACCTTGGAGTCAGTGTAGGAGGAAGGAATCCTTAGGGATTGGGCAGGGCAGACTGCACATGCTCTCCCAGAATGAAGGACAGAACGAAGGAGAGACTCGGGTCAGAAGGCCCCACCGCACCCCTAAGTCATCAGGGATTGGCCAGCCACGCTCAGGCCTGTGGATCTGACCTGCCTTTAGGAAAGGGGATGTCTGAGCTGAGAGGTCCCACCAGTGCTGGGGAAGCCGAGCCCTGGGTCAGGTCACAGCAGTTCCCTTTCTCCTTCTGGAAATGGGCTCATAATGAGCCGGCTGCACAAAGCTTCAGGGTGGATTAAATGCAGAGAGAATTTATGAGCCAGACTCTTCCCTCAGATTCTGCAGGACCTTGATCTCCATCCTTAGAGAGCCTGCCGACCAATTCAGGTGGGAGGGTAAGCTACATGGAGCCTGAGGTTTAGAAAGGTTGAGTAATTTGCCTGTATCACGCAGCTCGCAATTGACAGAGTTGGGAGGCAAATTGTGCATCTGGGCCAGAGCCCGTCATCCAGACTGAGTGAGGGGTATCTTGTCCCAGCCTGGGGAAGGATCCTCCACAGACAGGACCCAGGAAACGTCAGGGCAGTTCAGCCAACCCTGGCCCACCCTGGAGGGTCTGAGGGCTAAGGCGGCCACTCCTGCATGGATGTCACTGACTGTGGGCCAAAGCCCACCTTCAATACTGATGAATCTGGTAGGGAAAGAGCATTGGACAAGGAGTCCGCAGTCTCAGGACCGCCTTGACTGAGCCGCTTGCCCTGTTTCTGGGTCTCTGTCTCCTCAGCCTCCAAACAAGGGTTCAGAGGCTTTTCTCTGGGCTCCCCGGGAGCAACAGCATCAGGACACATGGTTTCCAGGGTGAGGAGAGCCTTCCCAGGCCCAGAGCCAGCGGGTGCATGTGCAGCCGTGAGCAGGGCCACACCTGGCCTTCAGCTGAGGGGTGACAGGGAACTGGCCACAGCCTGCCCCCCACCCCAACCCCCTGGACAAGCAAAAAGCCAGAATCCAAGACTGGGACGTGTAAGATCATCCCGTGTGAGATCAAGCAGGTACTGTCTTAGCTGGGTTCCCCCAGCAGCAGACCCTGCGTCAAGGACTCCAGTGCAAGGCGTTCACTCCAGAGGTGCACACAGTATGCTCCGGGTAACACAGTAGGGGAGGGAGGAAGGGAGACAGGATGGGCGGCAGCTGTACACAGACGGTAATCAGAAAAGCAAGGAGGAGCTAATCCCGGTGGGGACTGAGGGAGATGTGTGGACTACGCCCCTCAGAATTCCCGCATTTATACATCAGCCCACACAGCCTTGGGTTGAGAGCTGCTCCAGGGGCTCCCAGGCCTGCTGTGCGGGTGGCTCTGGAGGCTGGAGGAAGGTCTCCTGAAGTGGTGAGTTCGAGGGGATATAGGCAGGGTACTGGCAGCTTCGACTCTTATCTGGGACCACGTGTTGGGCTTTGTGGAGGTCCTAGGGCAAGGGCTTCACGTGCTCTGTGAGCTCTGGACTGCTCCTCGCCACCTGACCAGGCCCGGAGGAGGGAAGCAGATTGCCCAAGGCCATTCAGCAGTTGAGTGACAGTCAGGCCTGTCTGAACTTGGCTCTTACTCAGGACCCCACGTCCCATGCACCCGGCAGCAGGTAGAGCACACCTGGTGGACTCGCTGAGCCCAGTGACGGTCTCCCCTTGGCCTTGCACAGGGGTAACTGGAGTGAATCTGCCTCCCCAGCACCCCACAGACCCACAGGCTACAACGTTAGACAGAAGGGGCAAATGCAGGCCACTCTCCCTTGCTCCTTTCTGGGCCCCTGCTGCGCCCCCCGGTTTCCCATCCCCAGCACCTCTCCCCCACCTTCTTGAAGCCTGCTTCTGAGTACACCCTGTCTTCTCCAAAGCCTCCTCGCCATCCTCGGGAGAAGCTACGAACCCCTTGGTCTGGAGCACAAGGTCCTTCCTGGGCTGATTTCACCGGCTCTCCACCTTATTCCAGCCCCTGACCTCTCTCTGGTCCTGACCAGGTTTTTCTTCTGCTCTTCCCTCTTTCTGGAATGCCCTTCCTTGCAATACTCTACATTCAATCCCTGCCTCCTCCAGGCCTATTTCAAATGCCTCCTCTTCTGCAAGGTCTTTTCTGATTTGTTTTATTTGCTGGTGACTAAGTCTTCCCTCTCTGAAATCCTACACCCCGCTATCATCCTATCTGCCCAGCTGTCGTGAGCACCTCGTGGGGTCCCCTTGGGGCTCCTTGAGGGCCTGCTTCATCTCTGTACATTCCCGCCCCAGCACCCACTGCGGCACTTTGTACATGGTAGGTGCTCAGTGAGAGTTGACCGAAGATGTGGTGGCAGGGCAGGGAAGCCGGAGGGGAGCCCCTTCTCAGAGTCTCTACCCCTCTCCAGAGCCCCCGGGTGTTTCCCATCCTGCCCAGGGCCTGCCCACACCCCAGAGCAAACATCCCCAGGCTCCCTGCCTCCATCCACCCCTGTCAAAATTTACCTGATCTGTGTCCCATCCCAGCGTCACGTGAGTTCTCCCCTAATGAATTCCCCCCCGCACGTGTGTCTGTTGGCCTACTACCCTTCCCAGGCACGCGGGACCCTGGTCAACAGGGCAGGCATGCTCTGGAAGGCCCCCAGGGGTAGAAATCCCTCTCTCTCTCCCTCCTGCCCTATCTCCCCCTTCCATTCTTCCCCTGCCCTTCCTCCCTCCCTCTTTTCCTTCCTTCCCCTCTTCCTTCCTTCTTCCTTTCTCCCTATTTCCTTTCTTTCTTTCCTCTTTCAACATTTTTCAAGAACTGACTGTGTAAGTCAGACTGAGAAAGGCAAATACTATATAACTTCACACGTATATGGAATCTAAAAAACAAACGAACAGAGGAAACAGAAACAGACTCATGGACACAGAGAACAGACTGGGGTTTGCCAGAGGGGAAGGAGGTGGGGGCATGGGTGAAATAAGGGAAGGGGAGAAAGACAAATTTCCAATTAAAAAATAAATTGGTCACAAGGATAGACTCACAGCATGGGGAATAGAGTCAATAATATTGTAATAACTTTGTACATCAACAGATGGCAACTACATTTATCATAGTGCATATTTAGTAATGTATTTAATTGTCAAATCACTATGTTGTACACCTGAAACCAGTATAATATTGTATACCAACTGTACTTCAATTAAAAAAAATTGAGTGATGGGACAAAAAAAACCAAAAAACTGTGTGCCAAGCACTAGCCTGGGCACGGGAGGTCAGTTGTGTCAATAAGACCTGGTCCCTTTCCTGGAGGAGCCCTCTGTCAGAGCCTCACAGACAAGCAAATCCATAGTCAGGCCCTGGGCGAGCAGAGCTGAGAAGGGGTAGCCCAGAGGCTCTAAGCTAGCCTGGGGGCTGGGCTGTCTGGGAAGGATGCTCAGAGGAGGCAGCAGAGTTTGTTTTGAAAACACACAGCAATGTTAGGCCTGCAAAGGGAAAGGCGCCTTAGGGTAGAGGGAAAAGCACGTGCGAAGTCACGGAGCAGCCGCATGGCTTCTCCCCAAGGTTAAGAGGGACCATGGAGGGTTCAAGGCAGAGGATGGCCTCTGACTGCAGGGGGAGAGTGGCTTGTAGGAGTGAGCCTGTGGGAGGAGCATGAGGAGGGGTCCAGGTGAGGAGCAGAGGTCCCTCTGGGTCAGGGTGAAGGTGTGGAGAGTATGCTAGTGTTCTGAGGCTGCTGTAACAAAGTTCCACAAACTGGGTGGCTTAAAACAACAGAAATTTATTCTTTCACAGCTCTGTAGGCTCAAAGTCTGAAATCAGGTATCAACAGTGCCACATTCCCTCTGAGACTCTGGGTGGAACCCTTCATTGTCTCTTTTTAGTTTCTGGAGGTGGCTGTCAACCCTTGGCCTTCCCGGGCCTGTAGCTGCACCGTGCCAATCTCCGCCTGTCTTCGCGTGTGTGTGGGGCTTCACGTGGCACTTCCACTTCTTTTAAGGACACCAGCCATATCGGATCAGGGACCACCCTAGTGACCTCATATTGACTTGATTAAACATACAAAGGCCCTATTTCCAAATAAGGTCAGTCATAGGGCACTGGGGGTTAGGACTTCAACATTTTTTTCAGGGAATACAATTCAACCCATAACAAAGAGGAACAGGTGGTTCCACTGAACTTCTTCCATGGGGCAGCCGTGAATCCCGTCCTGGCTTTCACATGTCAGGCCTACAGATGCCTGGTCACCGAGGGTGCCACCAGCCCCCACCGGCCAGGAATATGACCGGCCAAGACCAGATTTGGCACCATGGCCCCCTCTGCTGCCCAAGTATAGCAAGAGCAGTCTGGCTCCTGCAGGCTAACAAGCAGCAGAGCCCCTTGAAGACCATACATGTTCAAGCCCCGAAAGAGACCCAGTTCTGAGACCGAGGGGTCCGACTTGAATGGCACTGAAGGTCTGGAGGCCGCGAGCATGAGCCTTGGCGTCTGACTGCCCTGGATGTCCATCGTGTCTCTGTGACTGTCTGGCCGGGCGCCCCTGGGGGAGCAAAGGGACTTGGGCACGTTCCCATGTGGCAAAAGGCTGAGCACAGAGTGGGTGGTCAGTACCTGGCAACTGCTTATTATTAAACCATTAATTATGTTAATAAATAAGTTAATAAATATAATGCTTTTAAACCAGGCAGTTAATGATAATAAAGCAATTTATATTCTTGGCAACTACTACCTGCCAGATTTGTTCTCCCTGGATCCCTAAGGGCCTAGAAAGGCCAATATTAACAATAATAAATAATGTAACAATCTACAATATTATTGCACTTCTAGGCCCTTAGGGGTCCGAGGGTTTTACAAGCCCAGGATGTTATCATATTTGCACTAAGTCACATCTATCTTTAAAAAAAGGAGAGGAAATTACCTCATGAACTTGTGGTTGATAACATCTACTGTCAGTTATTTATTTTTGCTTATTTTTTGTCCACACAAATTAAAGAAAAGCTTCAAAGGAGTGCTTCTTTCTTCCTGCAAAGAATATTACGGTGGCGCAGGAAAGGATCCCAGGGGGCTGGTGGGTCAGACCTCTCTAGGCTTACACACCTGGTTATCCGGGACTAGGAGTTTCCTGGGATGTGGGAACATTCAGTGCTAAAATGGGGACGGTCCCAGGAAACTAAGGCTGTTGGTCCCCTAACTCCTTCCTACCCTGCTTGGACCAGAAGTTCACTCCCACTAGGAAGATTGACTCAAGTCCAGAGAAGTGATAAAAACAGACTGATCTGGCTTTAAATTCTAGCCTTGGCACTAACTGTGTGACTGTGAGTAGGTCACTTAACCTCTCTGAGCTTTGGTTTATAAAGCTGGGATGTTGTAGATACTGGATAAGGTGTGTGATCTCTCTGCTTGGAGCCTGGCACAAACAAGTCTCCAAAAATGAGTGAAGTGACTGTGGTTTCTGTCTTTTGCGTCTAGTGTCCTGCTCCTGGTTAGAGACCCCCGAGTCCTGGGTGGTGGAAAGGGCCCAGTCCGCGGAGGAGGCTGAGGGAAGCGGGCGATGAGGGCTGACGCAGCCCCACCCTGGTTGGTCGGATCTGACGTGTCTCGGTTGCTCGGCTGCCCTCTTCCTCTCGGGACATGAGCCCCAGGAGGGCCCGGGCCACCCTGTTGACTGCTGTGTGCTTAGGGCTAGTTCAGGGCTGGGGGCCCAACAGAGAGATCTGATGAATATCAAATAATTTTTGGATTAAACTGAATCCCAGGGTAGAAGGGGAAAACCTGGGGCCTGGGTAGGGTTGGAGCACAAGCAGATGGTGAGGCAGCCGGGATGGTCAGTGGGGGAGAGTTGGCAGGTAGGGATGGGGTGCATGGGCACTGGAGGTGGAAGGGGCTTGGGTCCCAGGGAGACGGTTTAGTTCTGGGTCTGATATGTCCTGCGACATGACGTGGCCTCAGGCAAGTCCCTTCCACACTCAGACTGTTAATTCCCACCTCTGTTAATATGGGACAGTAATTGTACCTACCTCAAAGGGTTATTGTGAGGGTTAATGAGACTGCACAAGGAGCCCTTAGCCTGGGCTTGGGGCCTGCTGCTCAGTGCTTCACCAAGTACTCCCCAGCTACCTGTCTCACACACACACACACACACACACACACACCTGTCTCTCACACACACACACACACACACACACACCTTCCAGGTCTTGGTAGTTCACAGGAGTGCTTCAACCACACAGGGTTTCAGTGCATGATGGGTGTACACCAAACCCTGCCAGCCCTCAGATACGCTCACACAGGCACCCACCATGCTCTCTCAGTGTCCCCCAATCCCCACCAGTCACCCCCACCACCAGGGCCCCACCAGTCAGCACCACTGAGGCTGATTAACAAAAATACAACATCAAATTCCTTTACTTCTGAAGTCTCCCCTTTAAAGGGAGGCAGGAAATAGAACATTCTTTTTTGAAGGGAAGGGGATTTAATTAAAAAAAACTATAATTAGTCAAATACTGATCTCAGGCCCTGTGTGCTATGGGCCCGGTCCTGCCTGGCTGTACCCCCACAGCATCCCCACCTCACCCCAGGGGCTGGGGCGGCACCAAGAGGGGTGCAGAGGAGGCCAGCGGGCCCCTGCCCAGCTGCTTCTCAGCCTGCAAGCAGGCAGCAGGTGCCGCTGGGCAGGCAGGACGTCACCACTGCAGAAAGTCCCGAATGAGCTTCCAGAGCTTGGTGACCCACAGGTTGACACCGAGGTCCATCAGGTACTGGATCTCCGGCGTGAGCATGCGGCGGCAAAGCTGTGCATGCCTCTGCCCAATTCTCTTCTTGAGGTTGTAGCCCAGGATGGACTTAGTGCCCAGTGGCTGCCAGGGCTGCATGGCTGAGTCCTGGATGGCGGCGGCATCCACAGCCTGGCCCCCGTCAATGCAGATGCGCCGCATGCGCTCGTTGGCACGACGCAGGGCAGCCACCTCGCGGGCCATGCGCTCCTGGCCAAACGCCTCCACCTTGCGCCAGAAGCTGGCGTTGAAGTGGTGGTAGAGGCGGGCGTCCAGCACGTTCCAGGCCGTGGCGCGCTGGTACAGCTCACCCGAGAGGTGCGGCACGGCCGAGGCGCGGCGGGCATTGAGCTTGAAGTAGAGCACATCCTCCAGCTCCCAGCACAGCAGGTCCTTGAGCAGCACCAGGGACTCGTCGAAGTACTCCTGGAGAAGCACCAGGTGGAAGCGGCGCTCCACCTCCAGGATGTGCTTCTGCACCTGCGGGTTGCCAGGGTCCAGGCCACTGTCATAGCCCAGGTCGAAGAAGAGCAGGTTGTGGAGGTAGTGGGCGTTGTAGCCATTGGGGTCGTAGTAGCGGTCAGGATCCTGCAGGAACTCGGCCAGCTTGTCGTGGCTGGAGAGCTTCCACGTGAAGGGCACCACCGACCCGAAGTAGTGGAAGGAGGACTCGAAGAGGTGGGCGGGGTCGCGGAGCACAGTGATGAAGGTGGCGTTGGGCGGCACCAGGCCCCGAACCTCGTCGTAGTGGAAGCGCATGTGGTTGCAGATGATGTTGAAGCAGGCCCCAGGCCGGTAGTCCTGCACCAGGCTGCGAGCAAAGAAGGCTGGGTAGTGGAAATCGTTGCGGCCGTTGGGGAAGGCGAACCTGAGCCCGTGCTTCTGGCCAAAGCGGAACAGGATGTTGAGCAGCGTGCTGCTGGCCGTCTTGTGCGTCTTCATGAACACGATGTCGCGCCGCGGCCGGCACCCTCCCGCCGAGCCGTTGGCTGTGGTCGCCGCAGCTGGCTTGGCCGGTGCCGGGGAGCAGGATGCTGTGCCCTCTGGGGTCCTGCGGAGGATGAAATGGTGGGGGGACCTTCAGGGGCTGCGGGCCTTGCAGGACTCAGACTCCTGGGGCCCCGGGGATGGTGGTGGCAGGGACCTGGGTCAGGGACCAGATGGGCCTGCAACCAGGTTGCAGTGCTTGGGCCAGTGGTTTGTTCTCCCTGGTGTCCGTCCCTCGTCTATAAAACAGGGGAGATAAGAGGCCCGATTCATGGTGGTGGTGTGAAGTCAGAGTGAGGTGAGCGAGCTGGTGCTTGTCTCATTCATGGCCACTGCGACCTCCATTGATCATGAATCAGCATTAGGTTGGGCCACACGAAATTTTGTCTGCCCCAAATGGTCAACTTCTGCCCAGAAACGGTCAGTGATCTGTAACTTCCTCTAGTTCAATTCAATGCCACCGCCTAAGGGCACAAGCTACTCCAGGCCCGGGCTGAGCGGCCCGGTGGGGAGGTGGGACAGCCTCATGATCAGAAGCCAGGCCGGGGGGCAGACAGACCCCAGGTCGGATCCAGAGAGTGGGCCGAGTGCTCCCGGACACGTCACCCGCACCTCCCAGCTCCGCTGGGGCCCCAGATGATGATACTCGGAGCCTGTGCGCCGATGGCGTTACTTGAATCTCATGCTCTATGAGGCAGGCTCTGCTTTTGTGCCCAATTCACAGATAAGAACACTGAGGCCCAGGGTCACAGAGTGGGTTCTGCCCAGCACAGCAGGGTGCAGGGTGACCCCTCTCCCCCACCTCCACCCGTCAAGTCACCCAGGAGGGTCACTCACGTGGAGCCCAGACCAGCATGCAGCGGGGGAACGGCATAGGAATACAGCAGCAGCAGGAAGCTGGTGAAGAGCGCTCCCAGCACCAGCCCCTTGGCCATGGACTCCCAGCGCTTCCCCTGCAGCAGTGGCATCTCAGACACCTGTGGGGGACACAGAGCAGAGCAAGCGTCAGGAGACCAGCCTCAGGGAGCCCCCACTGCTGCCCCAGGCCTGGCTGGGTTAAGGGGCAACCTTTGACATTGGGACCTGCCTTTACCAGCTCTGTGGCCCCCCTAGCAAGGTGCAGAGAGTGACAGAGAGACAAACACAAGGGGGGACACAGCAACAAGGTTGCAGTCAGAGACGGTGAGCAAAGCCAGCACAGGGAGAGGCTGGGGAGTCGGGCAGGGAGAGGGTTCTACTGCCTGGTTCAGTTTTAATTTTTAGCTGAGTGACAGGATGGGCCCGTGGGTGTTCATTAGTTTACTTTTAATACCTTTTTGGGCTTTGTCAACAAAATCGTTTTCTAAGAAGGAAAAGAAGACCCTCTCCCAGAGCCCCCCTCCAGGCCTGGGGGCAGGGCTGTCTACAGGGAGGGGCAGGAGCTCCCAGGGCCTATACCCTTCACCTTCCAGAAGGCCCAGTCAGTCCCACCCGTCCCTTGTGCCACGCTTCCCAGCTGCCCAGCGAGGGCCGAGGCTCCTCATCTCCCTCCACTGGCCCTGTGGCCCTGCGTTTATTGGGAAGGCAGATGGAGAGACCTAGGCTCCAAGTGAGGAAAGAGAGTGCCCCAGTCACCCAGCCAGCCAGACCTCTGCTCACACACCAGCCTCAGCTCTGATTGCCAGCAGGCAGTGCTCCCCAGGGAAATCTGAATTTCAGACGACAGTGAATAAAAATGTTTAGTGTAAGAATACCCCCAATATTGCATGGGATATACCTCTTGTGATATAATGAGTCATAAGAAATACATATTTGGTCATACATATGACCAAACACACATTTCCCAGGTATATTTGGTCTTCATCCACAGTTCCTGAAAACACTGTTTTGTCATGTTAATGAGAGACTTCTGGACCCCACCCAAGGGCAGGGGCTGGAGGCTGACTCAGCCAGTGGCCAATCATTTAGTCAATCATGACTACGCAATGAAGCCCTCCCAGGAAGCCCTCAGAAGAGCTTACTGCTCTCTGTTCTGCTCCGTTGGTTGGGTCCTGCTTCTTGGTCAGAAAGAGCTGCTTTGCTCTGGGAACCGGAACGCCTCCACGTGTCACCAACCCAGGCCCCAGGCTCCATGAAGGTAGAAGCTCCTTTATTTGGGACTTTGCCCTATGTCTCTCTTCATCTGGCTATGAACTTGTATCCTTTACTAAACTGGTAAAAGTGTTTTCCTGAGTTCTGTGAGCGCTCTAGCAAATTACTCGAACCCAAGGGGGAGGTTGTGGGAACCTCCAATCTGTAGCCAGTAGGTCAAAAGCACAGGTAAGAAGTGCCTGGGGCTGGCAACTGGTACCTGAAGTGGGGATGGAGGGCAGTCTTGTAGGATGGAGCCCTTAACCTGGGAAACCCGGTGCTGCCTCCAGGCAGAGAGCGTCAGAATTGAGTTCTCCAACACCTGCTGGTTTTCAAAACTTGCTTGGGGTCAGTTTGTGTGGGAGACCCCCTCCCCCATACTTACGCACATTAGAATTGGGGCTGGGAACCTGAATCAGATTATACCACTATTACTGCTGTGTGTAATATTGTTATTGTTATACATATACGTAGGAAAAGAACAAACCATTGCACCGATACTAAAAATTATTCAATGTTTAACTGAAAATCAATCTTAACTGGGTGTCCTGGGTATTTGTTTCTGGTTCTGGGGAGTTTTTGACCTAACTGTGGCAACCCTATCACAGGGGACTGAGGTATAAGCTGTAATGCGGACAGTTCACAGCGAGGGCTGGGGGTCCAGGAGAGAACTGGGGCCCGTTTCCCCTTAGCTGCAATGTCAAGGCATAAAACTTTCCACTCCCGTTCCAACACATGCTTCACCAGGACGCTGGGTCCCTGAGGCCATGAGAGGTCATGTGTGCTACCCCGTGACCACATGCATGACCACTATCCCTGGGAGCACAGTCCAAATAGCCCGCCAGGAAGAGGACTTCACATACCTCTCCCTGGAAAAGTTACTCACGGCACCCACAAACCCATTCTCACCAGCCAGCACCAGTGCCTGAGTCCTCTGCTCATCATCTAGAAATTTCTCCTCGCAGGAAAGGACATAAAGAAGCAATATGCGGAGGAAGAAGGTGTACAAGAGGGAATCTGGCCTCTGTCATGATGACATATCCTGGTTCATTCTTAGGTGGGCAAAGAGGACAGGGTCGGGGGGGGACAAGAAAGTGAGAGTGTTTCCAGAGGGCAGTTCGATCAAAGCAGAAAGGTACAAGCTCTCCAAATTCCAACTATTCTACAGAAACATTTGGGCAAAGTCACACATGCCAGCATATTCATGGCAGCTTGGTCAGAAATAGAGAAATATAAACAAGTTCAGTGTCCGTCAGCAAGGGGACTTCACAAACCAAGGCCTGCCCCTACTGGAGTCATCTGTACCCCTAAAAAAATAACTGGACTGGCTCAAAAACACACCATGATCTACATGAAAAAAGAAAGTTCCAGAACACTATGCCTCCAAATCCGTGTATGTATACATGTGGGCCCAGAAAGAATCAATCGGAGGGCAATATTCTAAGTTTTAGCAGTGGTATCCTCTGCGGTGCTTGGGGAGGGGCATACATAAGGGAATATCTTTTTCAATGGTTACTTTGTTTTGAAGGAGCATGTATGACATTTTTAATCAGGTAAAGGCAATAAAATGTATTTAATATATTTAAATAATAGATCATAAAGATTTGAGATGGGGTAAGCCGGATAGCCCCAGTCCAGTCACGGAGGGGCCCCAGAAGGGGAGGCGCCCACTTCAGGGTCTGGAAGTTCCAGGTTTTTCAATCACCGGAGCCTCAGTTTCCTCTCTGTAAAATGGGGCAGCTAGTAGCCTCCTTTGCTGGCTCTACCTGAGATGGTGCAGTTCAAAGTGACTAGCACAGTTACCACTCAAAGAGTCTTAACTGCTTCCCTCCTGAGCCCCAGGTAGCTGTTCTGGGCCTCTGTCACCCTCAGCGTGGGCCCCCTGAACAAGGAGTGGCCACTGGGTGCCTCCAACCAGGCACAATCCTGCCCCATACCTCAAGTGCCCTCATCGGCCTCTTGTTCCCTGGGGGCCCAACAGAAAACACACAACGCCCTGGGCCTCAGACTCGGGCCCAGACCCTGAGTGGGCCTTGAGCCTTGGTTTCTCTGACTTTAAAATGGAGACAGGTTAGTATTACTACCCTGCAGAAATCCCAGGACCCACCCCTGCTCCAGTAGGCCCACTCACCAGGGCACTTTCCAGAATCTGGGAGGTTAATGGCAGAGGCTCTGGGATGGAGGCCAGGCAGCAGGGGCAGACCAGCATCCCAGAACCACCAATCAGGTTCTGCCTGACCTCACCAGGACAGCGCCCCCAGGGCTCCCATCACTGTTTCACTCATTCAGTTGCTCATTCTTCCACACTGGCTGTTTCAAACCATGCCAGGCCCTGGGTTGTCCTACCATCCGGTTTCACCTTTGAGCCTCTGTTATGAGCTAGGGCCTGGGCAGCTGCTTCTCCAGAACATCTCACTGACTCTGCTCAGCTATCCCTGGAGGCACACCCCACGGTCACCATCCCCCATTTTACAGATGGGGAAACCAAGACTCCAGGAGGTGATGCTATTTGTCCAGGGTCACTCAGCAAGGCAGGGGCAGGGCTGGGATTCAAGCCCAGGTCCATCAGCCTCCAGCATGCAGCTCCCTGCTCTGTCCATGGCAGTCCCTGCCTGGCGTGTCCTGGGCCCAGCCCAAAGCCCTGGGGAAGGAGGGTGTGTGCAGCTGGGAGTTGTATCACAGAAGGCCAAGGTGTGGCTGTGGAGCTCTGTGTCTGGCCTCTGGGGATGGTGCCAGGGTAGCCAGGACAAAGGTGGGGAAGCAGGGGCTCCCGGGGGCTGGTCCCTCCTGTGTTGGCAGCATAAGGTGTCCAAGGCTGGTGGGTCCCTTCTGGTCTGGCATCTGTGAATGTGGGCATATTGTCCACCCTCTGCAAGCCTCTGTCTCCTCATGTGTGCAATGGACACACAACAGTGAAATAAGGACACACAGGGCCCTTAGTGATCACAGGCAGAGCCCCTGGGTAGACCAAAGCCCAGAGAGGCACTGGCTGGCAGTGAGGGGGAAACCAGTCATAAGACTGTGAGACTGGAATAAAGAAATGCATGTACATCGATGAAGATCAATACATGTTAACTATTATTATCACCGTTGACCAGGGCCCAGTCCCAGTTCACAAGGTCAGGCATATGGGAGGAGGATCCCCACCATGCCCAGCTAACGACCAGCCTGCTGGTAATTCATTCCCGAGCTCTCGGAGCCTGGCACCTGGTGAATGTTTGATGAGTGACACCCGCCACCCACCGTGACCCTCAGGGCAGAATGTGACCGGGGCTGATAATGCCGGTATGAGAGCCACATGTGTGACTCACACATGTGAGAGCCAGTACCTCCAGACCAGGGTTCTGGGTTTGAATCCCAGCTCTGCTGCGGCCTTGCTGTGTGACCTAGGCAGGGTTGTGCCCCTCTCTGGGCCTCCATTTCTCCTCCAAAATGATGACACCAACCCTCCCTCTATCACAGGGTGCTGTGTGGATCAGGAAAGTGCCCAAAACAGGGCTGACAAAGAGTAGGGACTGACACCTGGTTATTGTCACCATTGTTATTACCCTCCCAGTGTCCCAGTCATGGCCCCTTCGAGGTGTGTGCCCACTGGCCCGTGATGGAGGTTTGCACGCAGCTGATGGCTCCGGGTGTAAGGCCACGGGGTACTGGGGACAGCCTGAGTGTGGCCGGAGCCTTACAGTCTCCAGTTTGGAAGGCAGCAGGCAGGAAGGCTGAGGCTCAGAGAGGACAGAGAGGTCACAGAACACAGCAGCAGCAGAGACAGGACTAGAAACTGGGTCTCCTTCCTCTGGCTAAAGTTCCAGGCACTCAGGGCAGACATATCCTAGTCCCTAGCCTACCCCATCTGTTCCTGCCTTCTGGGTTACCCTGGCCACATTACCCTCCCTTTGTGTGGCCAGGCCAGGCAATCCTCCCATTTGGCTGGACCCCCCAGGGAATGAAAAAACAAGATTCATCCCCCATAGTGTGCACACAGGGAAACTGAGCCCAGGATAGTAAGCTGGCCTAGAGCATCACCACCAGGCAGGCCTCAGTCCCAGAGGGTCCTGCCCCCCCCAGCCAGGGACCCCTAGCCCAGCAAGACACACTCACCCCAAGCCTTGACTGGCCGCCCTTCTCCTCTCCCTGCCTGAGCCACGTCTGACTCCCGGCTGCTTCTGCAGTCACTGGGAAACAGGAACGCTTCAGTGACACCCAGCAGTATGCTGGCTCCCTCTTGCTCCAGCGGGTGTGAATATTCATGAGTTCCCTCCCTGGGGAAAGCAGGTGGCATGCTCCTGTACCCTGCAGGTGCTGCCCTGGTCCTCTGCCAGGGGTACCCTCTGGGTGGTCCCTGACCCTCTCTGGACCCTCTCTGCAGCCAGGCAACTCCTAGATCCAAGGACTCAGCAAGGTCCCAGGCGTCCTTGGGCCAAGGACACCAGCAGCTGCAAAGCCCTGCAGAGAGCCCAGGATAGGCTCAAAGGCCACAGGAGGTTCCAAGAGGCAACCGGGGTGGGGAGACTAATTGCTCCTTGATGCACATCTCATTCAAGCCTCTCAGAGGTCCTGGGCATCAAGCACCGTATTAGCCCACTCCCCAGGCAAAGCAAGCAAGGCCCTTGAGAGGTGAACTCACCTGTCCAAGTTCACATAGTTAGCAGAGGGCAGGCAAAGTCAGAAAGCGACCAAACATGGACTTGCGCAAGCAACTTCAGGGCTTAAAGATGCTTAGATGCAGCCAGAGACCACACTGTCTAAAAGCTGTGAGAGCCCAGACAGTGAGCAACTCAGCCAGGAAGGCCTCCTGGACACAGAGCACCTGACTAGGACTGGACAAGTCTGAGATTTCACCTCTCTGAGACCTTGCCTGTCTGCCCCCATCCCTGTGAGAAGGATGGTGGCACAGGACACCCTGGACTAGCCTGGAGAGACTTGGGCCAATGGGATATGCTGATCCTTCCCATGGACCTGGCAGGAGGAAGGGGTTCTAGGGGTCCCGGCCCTCCCTAAACCCCAGTGGCCCTTGGGCTCAGCGCAGGCACTGGAATCTCTTAGCAGGGCTCAGGTGTGCCTTCTCTCAGCCTTGCCCATGGATAGAGGGTGCCAGAAAAGTCCCCTGCATCCTTATTCAGTACTGATGTCCCACCATGGCCCAGGCATGGAGCTCTAGGGAACCAGGTATCACCGTCAATTAATAACAATCATTATTGTGACAGTTATTAATCCCACACTGGGCACTTTCGGGCTCAGCAGCCGCCAGCACCTCCCAAGGAGCAGCAGGCATGTGACACCTGGCTTTAAGCGCGATCTCCCCTGAAGCCCTGCCCAGCCTGGGACGGCTCCCCAAGCACCCATGAAATACCGGAGCTTCAACAGCTGCCAGGAGAGTCCCAGTGTCTGAGTGCTGGATTGGTTCCAGGGCAAAGAGTGGAGGTGTTTTATCTTTTCTGGGCTGAGCTAGCTTGAAGATGTATCTAGAGGGTGAGTTGGGGCCAAACTGGCATCCAAAAGCAGGGAAGAGGTCTATGAGCATGGATTCTTGACCAGTCTCTGGCCCCATGCTCAGGGCTTGCCATGAATCGCATCCCCCCATGATCCTCCCGATAACAGGGACGGCCCTGTTAGCACTCCTACTTTATAGAGGGGTTGCTGAGGCTTTTAGGCGGGGAGTGAGAAGTCCAATGTCACACGGCTTAAGAACCTCATCCCTGTAGGAGTGGAGCTCAGGCTCTTGAACAAGAGGTGCAATAGACGGCGGGATGGAAAGGCAGGTAACAAAACCACATGAAGCAAAGCTTTGCACAGTAGGGAGCCGTCTGGCAGAACCTGCCAGGGGGATCTGTCCCAGAACATCAGTGACGTCACCTCTAGCTGGTTATCCCCACCACACACAAATTTTTTAGAATCATAAAAGCAGTACATGCTCAGTGAAAACAATTCAGACAATTACAGAAAAATGGTAAGAAGACAATAAAAAGAGATCCACCCCCAGAGGTCACCACCCCTAAAACTTTAGCACGATCCTCCTCACATTTTTTCTGTCTGTATATCCATATAGATGATGGGATGGTTCTCTCTAGAGGAGCACATTTTGTGTTTTACTCCCTCCACCCCTGGCCCCCACACCACCACCACCAATTCTCAATAGATTGTCAACATCCTTTTGTGACCACAGAGTTTTAAACTGATCTGCTCCATACGTATTTACTGAGTGCCTGAACCATGCCCACCACTGGGGTTCATGATGCCTGGTACACGGAGCTTGGTGCTCACAGCCCTGTGGTGAGAGAGAGGAGCAGATAGCTGCAGGTACTTTAACGGAGGGCATGGTGGTCGTGCATGCTGGCGCACAGAGAAAACCCTAGTCCAGCCTGGGTGGGGAAGGGATGAGGTCAGGGAGCTTTCCTGGAGTAGGGAACACCTGTTAACAGAAGCTATTGTGTATTTTCTGATTTCCAAAAGCAGTTATTTCCCTTTTGTCCCTGGGTACGTGGCTAAACTACATTTCCCATCTCCCCTTGCAGTTCAGTGTCCTCATGTGACCGAAATCTGGCCGATGGAATGTGAGCAGAATGACAGCTGATAAGGTTAATTGGGTGGGCCTTCTCTGTGGTCTCCCACCTGCTGAATGAATGGGGCAGTCTCAGAAGACCTGGAGGTGGCTAGGGCCATGAGATGGGAGGAGCCTGGGTCTCTGCATCACGGCTCACCAAACATGGATTGGATTTCTTGAAAATGACAACTAAACTGCCACTGTGTTAAGCCTTGGAATTTGGGGCTTGTCTATTAAAGCAACTAGCATTACCTAATGCACCCTAGAATGAGCCAGCCACAGAGAAAAGCACATGCAAAGGCCCAGGGCAATTGAGAAACTAACAAATGTTCAGCCTAGCCTGGCTGGAGTGTCCAGTTTTGTGCATGGGTGGGCAAGGGAGACTAGAGGCACAGCTGGAAAGGGGGCAGGGGTAGGCAGGACACGCAGGACTTCAGGAAGCATCCTTAGGAATATGGCCTGGATCCTGGGGGCAATGGGGAGCCCTGGGAGGGTCTTCAGCACAGGAGTGAGGAGATGGGATTCCCATCAGGCTGCTGGATAGAAAATGAACTGTGGAGGTGGGAAAGGAATGGGAGTAGCAGGCAGACCTCAACAGTAGTTGTTACAGCTCTCCAGGTATGAAATTACCTGCACCAAGGAGAAGGCTGGGAAGAGACTGGAGCCATCTGTAGGCTGTGGCATGGACAGCACTTGGTGGGTGACAGGGTGTGGAGGAGAGGAGAAAAGAATCCAATAGGTTGACTGGCTGGCCAAAGATGGAGCTACTATTAGGGCTGGGGGCAATGTCAGTTTCAGTACAGGACATGCTGAGTCTGCAGGATGCTCATACAAAGTGCAAAGAGCAGTAGGATTCCCCTACCTGGAGCGCAAGAGGAAGATCTCGAGGGGACAGAGCTTGGAGGCCATGGGCATAGAGGTAGGAATTGAGGCTAGAGGAGCAGATGGAGTCATCAGGAAAAGGGTGAGGAAGGAGAAGAACTCTGTACTTACAGGAGCAGGGAGGGGAAGAACCCCCCAAGGAAATAAAGATAAAGGGCCTCCAAAACCACTGGCTGCAAAACTCTCTGTAGAACCACTACTCCCCATGAACCATGTCCTGACTGATGGGCATCCACGCTGTTTGCTCAGTGTGCACAGCAGAGGATCAGGGCCCTCGCAGAGAAGGTGAGGGTGAGGGTGTCCTGAAGCTGTTTCCTGTAGCAGGAAGGGATCGCATGGGGACAACGGAGGAGACTTTAAGAGGGCAGCAAAAAGACTCCTTTTACAGTACTCAGAGTGTATCTTTGACAGTAACTAGGTCTAAAAGTGCCCATCCTCAGACCCACCAATTCCCCTGTGGGAATTTGTTCAAAGAAGATAATTAACAATAGATTTGAAATGGGGCACAAAGATGTTCACTGCAGTATTATTTAGAAAAAGGGGAAAAATAGAAATAAACTAAATGTCCAACAACAGGGGATTGGTTAAAAAAAATTATGCAACATGTCACCCCATGGTCTATTACGTACTCACTAAAATGATGTCCACAATATAATGAAGTGAAAAGATATATATACACATATATATGTACACACATACACATACATATTCATATATACATATATAATTTTGTTTTACAAAGAGTCTATAGTCCTTTGGGAAAAATATTAAATAAAAAATAGAGATATTTCCATTCTGAAAAACTCCAGTCTGGCTGGAGGAAGAGGGGAAAGTGGCTCATCTGAACCATGCCCCACCTGACTGTGTTGGTATGACAGGTATGCTGACCGCTCCGAACCTCAGTGTCCTAAAGTGGGGAAGAGGCAGAGAGGTCTGGGACAGAGAAGAAGCTGGGAAGTGGGAGATGCCCAGTTGAAGGTACAATGGGAGAGGTTGGCCCTCCATCCAGGAGCACTGGGGCAGTGACTTGCAAGAATCTGGAAGCTTCCTCACTCTGAGCCCCTCTGGAGTTGGGTGCTGGAGTAGGGGTGGGGAGGTTCACTCAGAGGGCACTTCAGCTGGATCCCACCTCCAAACTGTCAGCCCTGAGCTCTTGTTCCTACGGCCCCCTTGGCTGGGAGAATGACTGCCAGCTGGGTATTGAGAATGTTCTTTGATGATTCAGAAAGCACTTTCTGATCTTGCAGAGGGACCTATTCCTACCATTTCAAATGGCAACCATACCTGAGACCTTGACAGACTCTGCCAGTGTCACCTGCTAGCCTGTGTGACAGGTGGGAAAATGGGTTCAGAAACTGGTGGAGGGGCTAAGTGGTTAAGTCAGAACTAGAAGCAAGCCCATAGCCCTTCCTGCTACACTGCCGTGTCCAGGCAAAATCACCAGCTCTCCTGATGGCAGATTTGATTTCCCCAAAGTAGCTCTAACTGCAGAGTGGAGAAAAACACATTAACCAAGAAATCGGTCACATTTTTATTAGCTCCAAAATTACTGAGAACACCAGAGGTGAGTATGGGGGAGTTGGTAATATCACTCTACCGTCTAGCATGACTGAAGTGTTTTTTAAAAAGAACCAAGCACTTGTTTGCATAAAAATATGTAACAATATAGAGCTTTACAAAGGTGCTGAAAGCTTGCTATGCACAATGCCCTGGATCCACCCACCCACCTCTACACTTGTGGAGAGGCTGAGATGCTCTGGCTATGAATCCTGGCTCCACCACTTCCCAGCAAGGTAATCTTGGCCAAGTGACTAACCCTCTCTGAGCCTCCGTTTCCTAAAAAATGGGGATATTGAGGTCCTCTCATGGGCTTGCTGTGAAGATCAAATGGGATGAGGCATATAGAGCTCTTTACACATATCTGGGATTAGTAGCATGACTCTTCTAGGGTCATCTGGCAGGAGAAACAGGACGCACCAGTGCAGACTCCTGAAAGACACCCTCCTCATCTAAGCACCCACATTTCCCATGCTCCAGACCCAAATTCCCTAACCCCCAGATTTCACATCTGAGGAAACTGAGGCACAGGTGAGGAAGGACTTGCCTAAGGTTCCGTGGCAAATCAGGGCACTGCTGGATCAGAGCTGGGGGTGCCCAAGTCACACCTCATCTCTGCTTTGGAAGTGGCAAGGGGGAAAGAAGGTATCTTTTGGGACCCCACTTCCTCCCAAATCAGCACTCCTCACCTGGGAATCCCACCAGCCCCTAGCCCACTGAACCCCACAGCACCTCTGCGCTATCCTGTCCTTCCTGCCTGGAGTAGGATAGGACTCCTAAGAGGGATCGTCCACATTCCTTACACAGGCAAAGCAAAGTAAGAAGCCCTCGCCCAGCGCACTGCCATGCCTGGAATCCCACCATCCCTACCTCACTCTCCGGGTTAATCATTGCCTCTTCCCCCGGGGTGGCACATTCAGTCCCTTGGAGCCCTGAGGGACTGCAGGGGACATACTCTTCCCTTGCTGCGTGACAAGAGGACATTGGACTCATGCTCTCCAATAGCAGATTCATGCCCATCGGACAAGGGGCTGTGCAGGAAGCAGGCAGGTTTCTTTGTCCACAGGGAGCTTCCTTCAGGCTGGGCTCTGCCTGAGTGAAAAGCAGGGAATGAAGCAGCCCAAAGTGGCAGCTGGGAACAGGGCTCTGTTGTCTCTGCTCCCAGGGTAGCAGCCGGCCCACCCCATGAGTGTCAGGCAGAGCTGGGAGCTAGGAAGGCAAGGGGGGAGGGGTCCTGAGCTGGGTGTTTGGGGCAGCCCAGGCAGATCCAAGACGCTAGGACCCCAGAGAAGCAGAGAGGTCTTAAGCAGGGCTGGGGTCCTGAGATGCAGGCCAGGGCAAGCCTTCTATGATTTGGAGTCAGCTCAGTCACCTTTGAACTATGTGACCTTGGGCAAGTCACTGAATCTCTCTGAGCCTCAGTTTCCCCCTCAGGGTAATGGGCATAATAGCAATGCCTCCTTTGCAGGGCAAGGTATAGTGTAGCAACACAGAGGCTGTTCTGACCAGGCCTGCCCTCTCGGGGCCTCAGGCCAACCCTCGGTAAAGGAAGAGGTTGGATTCTCCCAACTAGACAGTCCTCCTGAGGATTTCCATGGCACCTGTCACCTCGGCAACCCAGGCGCTCATGTGTCAGGCCTGCCGAGCTCCCACCCTCCTTCCCTCCCACAGGTGTGGCTGACTGCAGCCAAATGGGAGCCCATCGCTGGTCTTGCTTGCTTAAGTGGGTTGTGGGGAGGGTCCCACTGGGAAGAGACCAGTGTTGTTTCCAAAGTGCTGGCTTGGTACTGGGGGGGCAGACCAAGCTGGACCCCCTTCCTGGGTCCCATCCTGGATACCAGAACTTCTCCCCCACCCACAAGCCTCTCCTTGGTGGCCTTGCCCCTCTGTGGTACAGTCCCGGGCCTTACCCAAGCAGCCGGGGTCCCTCCCTTACCCTGGCCTCCGGGGGGCTGGGGGGAAGAGGTGAGGTTCCTGCCCCTCCCTCCCCAGGACTCAGACTGCGGTGTCCAAGATTAATCATTAATAGACTTCTAGCTCCAGCCCCACCCATCCCATATCCAGGGGCGGGGAAAATCCTAGAAATGGGGACTATGGAGAAGAAATCAATGGCCGGGCGAGCAACCACCTGCTCTGTCCCGGGCCCCAGCCTGCCCACCCTCTCTCAGCCAGCAGGGGCCCTTCGGTCACTGGAGCAGTAGTGTAACACTCCCATACCACTCCGTGCGGCGAGTCTGACTTCGGCAGTCCCAGCTTGAAGGATGGGGTAGCATGGGCCAGGATCCTCGGGGGTAGACTGAGGCAGGGCACAAGATGACGATGGGTGCTGGGCCCCCAGGACATACCTTGTCCCGGTCTTCTTCGGGTTTGTCGTGGCTGGTTCCTTCCCGGGCCGCGCCGCCCGGGCGCTTACTAGGCGGCGGGGCGTACCCGCCAGGGGCCCCCGCTCCACCGAGCCCGGGCCATACTCCCGTCTCGCGCCGCAACCGCCGCCGCCGCTGCCGCTCCGGCCAGGTGCGGCCTCCAGCCTGGCCCGGCCCCCTGCGCCGTGGCCAATGGGTGTCCGGGCCCCAGCCTCCCAGCCCCTTCGCGCCCGCCTGGGACGCACAGAAGCCGCATTCAGCGCACTCGGCCACAGCGCCGCGCCCCCGCCGACGGCCCAACAAGGCGCGTTTGTCTCGGAAGCGCCAACGGGCCCATTGTCCCGCCGCTGGACTCTGCAGCTCGGCCGAGCTCCCAGCCTCGGAGGGGATTCGAGGGTGCCTGGGAAACGGGGTGGCGTGGTGATGGTGAGGGCAGCTCAGCTGTGCGAAAAGGTGGCGGCTAGATTAGTTGTCTAACTTTTCTTTGGGGTTCTGGAGCCCTGGTTCCAACGAGCGGTATGGCGCCCTGCTCCCGAGTCCGTGCAAGCTGGGGACGTATTTTTGGGGTCCAAAATTTGGATGAGAGTGGGGGTGGTGCCAGAATCCCTAAGGGAAGCTCAGGCAAGGGACAGTTCTTCAACTGGTCATGCCACTTGGAGGTCTCGGCTGACCCTGCCTCTCCTGGGCACCCTAACAGGGCTGAGCCCGGCACCATCATGGTGCAGGTGCCTCATCCACCATCTGCCTTTTTTCCAGTCTGGGACTTCCCTCCTTCACCCCAGAGGTCCAAGGATGGACATTACTACCTGCTTGGAGCTGGTAATGCTCAGCTCCTGCTCCGGCTGTGAGTAGTGCAAAACCAGCTGGCTACCCAGTGGGGCATGGGCCACATCAGAGCCCCACGGCCCCCGCTCTTACAGGGTGACTCTGGAATGGGGAAAATTCCACATCAGCATGACTGCCAGGGATTTTTCCATATCTGATGGGCCTGTTCTTCAGCCTGGCCCTGACACCCATGCCACAGCCCTGGGATGCACATACACCCAGGCAGTCCTGAGTCGTGCCCTAGACGCCCAGCTTTGGCTCCAGAAGCCCTGACCCTGTCCCTGCCTCTGGAAGCAACATGTCTCCCCCCCAGCCCCCATCACCCACCATGATCACGCCCGGGTGGAACACAGCCCTTTCCTATACCCACAACAAAGCCTAGCTGAGACGGGGACCCTGGGATTTCTGCTCCCCGCTGGGCCTGCCCAAGTTCTTGCCTTACCCTTGAATAGCTTAGGCCTGCAGTCACTGCCCAAAGAACTTATACAGAGCCTGGGCACAGTGACAGCAGGGCCAAGGTCCTTAGATGCCTAGATTTCGGGAAGGTGGAGCCTAGTTCCAAACCCCCACTTTCCCAGCCTTACCCCTGCTCCGGACAGTTCTCAGTCCACCGGGGCATCCTAGGGCTGCTATTCAGAAACTCCCTGCCTGACCTAGAGAGCTGAGTGACTATCTCAAGCCTGCATTTTGACCTTGGCTCTGCCATGAGGCACTGGCACTCTTGGGCAACAGTGTCCCCATGGGCTTCATCAAGGGCACTGCCTGGGTCAGGTGGGAAGCTGTGAGGATAGCCCAGCAGGAGCCACAAGTCAGGCTGTTGGCAACACTCTCAAGGGGGGTTACCTAGTGGTTTTGCCAATGGGCTGATAAGGTAAAGCTAGGCCCTACCAATCCTTCAGGTACTCACTGGCTTTATCTTTTGGGCTAACTCCAGTAGGAAGTAGTAACAATCACAACTGGTGTGTACTGAGCACTTTACTTTCTGGATGCTTGCCACTACCGAGTCTGTATGATATCACTGAACCCTCTACACGACCCTGGGAGGAAGGCTCCAGAATTTCTACCCCTAATTTACACATGAGGAAGCAGGCTGCAAGAGGAAAAGTACCTGGGCTGGAATGTGAGCTACAGGTAGGCCAACTTCAGAGCCCAAGCCCAGAACCTCTGCACCTACCTTCTGACATCCTTGGACCCAGTGGGGTCCTTGGACATCCAGAAAGCTCTAAGCAGTGACCAGGACTTTGTCAGTAAATACCCAGGGCTGGCCCAGCCTGAAGCACAGGGCACTAGGTGGCCCTTCCTTTCTCCAATCCCAGAAAGGCTCATGAACACAGAATTCAATTGGCTGCAAACTCCAGCCATTTAATAACCAATACTTCCCCACCCTCTCACCCCATCACAGCACCAGAAGAATCATGGGTCCAACTGCGTGTGGAAGGGGTGCTGGAGAAAGCCAGGGTGAATGGGAGCAGCTGGTGAGGGGTTGGCTGGACCGCTGCCCCCCATGTCACAGACTCCTGGGAGCATCGAGTCACCAACAGGGAGCTCCATCCAAGGGAGACTGGGGCTGCCCACAGTCCCAGCCAGGGAGCACGAGAGGAAGCCCAGCAGGAGGGGGGAAGGGGGAGGAAAACAGAAGAGACTCTGGTCTGTCACCAGGCTTAGTCCTCTGGCCGCCTGTGCCAAGTCCAGCTGGCTGGAGCTGGCCTTGCCCATCAAGAGGCTGTCGCACTCACACTGGCCTTCCCTTCCTGGCCTTCTTCTCAGACCTAACGGCTTCATCGTGGGCTTTCCGCTTCTCCGCCAGTTTGTTGGCCTGTGAGGAAGGGAGGGATCAGGCTGGGATGGGGTGGGGGGTGCAGGGGACGGTACTCCCCTTTCTTCTGCACGAGGCCATTCCTTAAAAGCAGAGCTTCCTGAAAAGCTAACAAGCAAACTGCCATGAAGAAAAACAAATCTACTTGAAAACCTCAGGTGAGGACACAAGCCTTCACCTTTGATCTTCTGACTATTATTTTATAGGCCCACAGCAGTCCGGAGGAGTTCAGGCTCCCAGAGCCTCCACTCAAACCTGCACCAGGCACCGCTGGGGAGGGGGCCGCCTGGCAACATCTCTAACAAAATGGGTTGGCCTTTCAACTTGGCAACTGCACTCGGAAGAAATTATCCTGCAGCAACATTGAGAGGTAGGCAGGGACAGGCTGAAGGGTGTTTTCTAAGAATGACTAAAAATGGGAAAAAATTTAATCCTACCACCACATATTGTAAAGACATTATGAGAAGTTCACACTATGATTAAGTGAAAAACACTGCAACTCATCTGTATGCGGCATGGGACCTCCACAATCACCAGTCACTACAGGTCACCCCAGCCATACAGAGTTCTAGTGTGCAGGGAACTTCAAAAAAAAAAATTGTTTTTTATAGTGAGGGTATGTAACTTTGTAAACAAGAGGAAACAAAACAAAGGGGTTTAACCCAAATCTCCCCCAGTTCCTACTGCTTTCGTGTCCTTCTGTAAGAGGTCCTGCATAAGAGCAGGCCCCAAGTCTGCTGAGACAGTTTTGTCCCCAGAGCCCAGCAGAACTTAGAAACAGACAGCACAGGAAGGAGATTAAAGCCCTGATGGAAGCCCAGGCAAGCTGCTGACACCCAGGTGCCCGCACAGGCTGGGTGGGGGCTCCAGAGGCTGGACCTCAGAGAAAGGCTAGGAGACGGCCCAGAGCGGGGTCTGCAGAGGACAGCCAGTCAGCCTTGAAGTTCACCTGTGCAGCCACACCTGGTGGCCACAGCTGGAGACTCAGGAGAGTGGCAGAGACTCACCTCGCGGATTTTGCGCCTCTTGCCAAACATGATCTTGTTGTACAGGTACTTCTCCCGCTTCTTCATCATCATGATGGCCAGGCGCTTGGCCTCACTCTCCTCCTCCTGGGCCAGCCGCTGCTTGTCCTCCACCTTCACGGTGCCTGCCATCACCCTGGGCTTCTGAGGACGCAGGGTAGACGCTTGTGGATTCAGGCCCCCCAGCACCTCCCGCAGCCCGTCCCCACGTGCCTGCCCTTCTGTGCCTGGACTGACACCAAGATGGCCAATGGGTGAGCTCCCAGGCTGCTCCCCCAGGCAGGTCCCCAGTACCTTCCCCTCCATCCTCTGCTCCTCCAGGGCTGTCAGTCGGGCCTCTTCCTCCTTTTCTGAACCAGCTTCTCCATCTTCTTCCTCCTCCTCCTCGTTTTCTTCCCCTTCATTACCATCACCATCACCTTCACTGTCATCCTCAACCTCCTCTTCGGATTCATTCAAACTGCCTGTAAATAGCCGATGACTTCAAGATGCCCTGAGAGCCTGCTCTTCCTCTCACAGGGTGAGGCCGCGCACCACCCTCTCCAGCCATGGGCACCATCCAAAGGCAGTGTAAGGCTGTCCCAACTGTGGCCCCCTCTCCCAGAGCCCCAGGCTGCTGTCAGAGGAAACTCTAGGCCTCACGCTCACAAGCTCTGCTGCCTCGTACGTTAACATCAGTGACAACTTCCAGCCCATCTTTCTGCTGTTACTCTCAATGTCAAGTAACACCTGGCTATAGGACACAAATGTCCCCTTCCCCTAAGCCTTACTCCAAAGATGGGTTTAAAGGGCTTTGTGTCCCTGCCGCCCTGCTCCCTGGGCCCTGCCACCTTTGGAGCCAGGAAGGGCGGCAGCCAGCTGAGCCCAGGGGCCAAAGCCAGCTCACCCCGCCACCCTGCCCAGCCCCCTCCCACCCACCTGGGTGCTCTCCCCGCTGCAGGGCCAGCAGTTTCAGCTTCTCAGGGGGAACGTAATCGCCTTCCTTCTCTGACACGAAGGGCGAGAGATGTGGGGGCAGCTGCACCCCAGGGAAGTAGTCTGCCACGGGGAGGAGGAGCCGGGCATTCACAGAGTCAAACAGCCACTGAGGCTGCACGTAGTACCTGGTGCAGAAGGGCAGCACAAACAGGTCACGGGGGCAACCCGAGGCCCCACTATATTGGCAAGGGCCTGGAGACCAACCTCTGCACCTAGAGAACCAAACAGGTGGAGGAGACAAGGGCCTTGGGGCCTACCTGCCAATGACCGGGGTCTGCTGCCCAGGCCGGTCGACAATTTGGTGGGTGATGCAGGAATTGGTGACGTCATAAGTAGCCCCAATGCACAGAGATTTGTCCCAGGACACATCTCCCCCAAAACTCCTATAAGCACAGGGGGAACCCACAACAGTATTTCAGGCATGAAGTGCCTGCCTTGGGACCCACTGGCCCCCAAGCCCACCACCCCAAGATCTCCCCGTCTGGCCAACACCTCCAGTGCTGGCCCAGCGGAGACCTTCTACCCTAAGCTAGAGACAAGGTGATGTCAGCTGCCCTGTGACAAGCGCTTCCCGTGTGCTTGGGGTGTACTGAGCGCCTTCCATGCACCATTTCGTGGAATCCCCACAGCAGCCCTAAGACATGGATAGTGACAGCACTCTGCTGTTACTGAGGGCATCCAGGGCAGGCCCTGGCTTAGAGGCAGAGCCAGCGCCGTCCGGCCTCCCCACCTGATAACAAAAGCCAGGGCCTCACGGGGCACCTCACGGTTCAGGAAGAACTTCAGGCCCTCAAAGAGCTTCTTGTGCTTTTCCTGTGCCTCCAGCTCCTTCCTGAGGTCCTCCTCCTGTGCTGCCATCCCCTGCCATGAGAGGGGCCAGGCCTTGCACCCTCAGGTCTGCCCTCACCCCCACTAGAAGGCAGGGCTTGGAGATGACCCCCTACCCAGCTTCCCTCCAGAGCACAGTCCCAGCACTCATCCCACGCCCTCCTCCTGGAAGGGGCGCGGTCCTCACCTCATCGGCAGGGAACTCATCAACCTCGGCCTCCTCCTCTGCAGGCACCACCACGCGGGCCAGGCTGGCACCGAGGGCCGCCAGCTTCTACAGGGAGGGAACAGGGCTGCAGGGCTGCAAGGCTGCTCCTTGCAGGTGGGCACCTTGAATGGGGTGTGGCCAGGGTGGGTGGGAAGTAGCAACAGTTCTGGGACATCAGTGGGTTTGCGTTCTGAGTGCAAGTCCTGAGACCACACATGTACCCATGTGCACACCCACTCCCAGGCCAGGACCACCTTTCTGGGGGACCAATGCTCTGGAAGCCTCTCTTACCTCCATAGAACTCTCGGAGTCCAATGCGTAGGTGTCCTCACTGGCCTTCACCTCTACGGGGGACTGACCCTCCAGCTGGGAGGCAGGGGAAAAGTCAGGGCAAGAGGATACCGCAGCCCCTGCCTCCACAGGAGAAGGGCCGTGGCCCCTGCACAGTGAGGAGAGGGCGCTGGGCTGGGCTGGGGCCCTACCTTGGGGGGGTAGTGCAGGTTGAGCGACTGGTAGAGGCGGAAGTTGACAAAGCCCAGCAGGGTGGTGTAGAACTCAGTGAAGGTGGCCATAACCCGGTAGTCCACGTCCGTTGGGTGCTGGGGGCACAAGGAGCACATTAGCAGTGCAGGGCAGGTATGGGGAAAAGATGGCACTGACGGTCCACACAGGGCAGGGGCTCCGGCCTGAGGCCCACAAGCTCTTCCCGGGCAGCCCTGCCTTCAGGGCACTGCCACATAGGAAGGGGCTGCATGGTGTGGCCCCACCCAGGAGCATTCTGGGTACCAGTGAGGCTCTGCACAGGGGTCTCAAGTGTTGGATCCTGGAGACCAGTGCCAGATCCCCAAGCCAACAAGGGGGAGTTAAGAGAAGGTTTTGTCACACTGCTCCTCAGACTGCCTGCTGCTCTCCCTCGCCTGTGCTAGCTCTGTCCCCTTATCTTGCAAGTCCCAGCTCAGACTTTTGTCCTTGAGGAGGCCAGCTTCCCTGAACAGGCTTCTTAGAGCTCATGCCTGCTCCATTACCAGATTCCAGAGCCCAGCCCCATCACTGGCCCAGCTTGGAGAGGTTGCCCTGGAGCAGTTTGTCTGCCTGGTGGGGGCAGTGGGTGGGTGGGTGGCACTCAGCACCTCCAAGCCCCTGGTAGGAACCTTGGGATAGACACTCAGAATTCAACAACCTGGCCTCAGCCCAAGAGAGTTCTTGAGAAACAGTGGGAAAAAAATCTGTCTGCTTGGGGCAAAGGTACCCAGCCCTCATGCTGCCAACTCAGCAAGCGGGGGACATGGACGCACTCGTCTTTTTCCTTGAGGAGCTGATAAAGCAAAACAAAACAAGGATCTGAGACCCAAACCACAACCAAAGTACCTCCTCTTGAGTAGCACTGACTGCCCTCTACAAACAAGGAGCCCCAGCCCAGCCCTGCCAACCCTGGGACCTGGACAGAGGACATGCCAAACACTGTCAAACCTAGAAATGATCACATGTCCCTTTTGTGCTTGGTGCGCCCATGACCCTGAGCTGTTCCTCCAGCTCATTATCAGGCATGACCGGGGCTCTGGGGATGCAGGGGCCAAGAGGTACCCTGCCTGTCCCCTCACTCACACCTCCACCCTTCCAAGACATCTGAGCACCAAGTCCATTTCCCACAGCCCAGCGCTGAGTGCACCCCACCCTACTCTGGGGAGCCCGGCGCTGACTGCTCAGGAGGGGGGCCCGTCAAGGCTTTGGCTATGACACAGGGCCAGTCCCCCCAACCGTCTGCACCATCTTCCTGCTGCGAGGAAGTAGCAGCAGTGAGCAGGCCAGGAAGGAGAAATGGGTGGCCTGTTCCCTTCCCCGGGGCCAGCTGTGTGGAGGCTGGCCTCCACAGGGCTCTATTCACCACCCGGAGGACACACACAAAGGCTGGTCTGAGCAGCATGGGGGTGGTACATCAGAGAGAAGGAAGGGGAGGGTGGGCCAGAAAGGAAGGACGGAAGGCAGAAAGGAAGGAGGAGGAGAGGAGGCGTGTACGGGGAGGGGAAGGATCACAGGCTCTTGCACACATGCCTGCCCCCGTGAGTGGGAACAGGGGTGGCTGAGGGGCAAGCCCGCCTCTAACCCACAAACTACGCCACAGCCAATCCACGCTCACAGCCAACCCCCGCCAGGCCAGGGGGCGGGGGAGAGGCGCCCATCCCAGCTCACCCTAGAACCCCACAAACAGGTAATGATCACAACATTCCTTTTGTGCTTGGTGTGCTGTCTCTCCAGCCCACCATCAGGCAGTGACCTGGGGTCTGGGGACACAGGGGCCAAGATGTACTCCACCTGTCCCCCCACTCACACCTCCACCCTTCCAAGGCATCCGAGCACCAAGTCCATTTCCCACAGCCCAGCGCTGAGCAGCCCTCCACCCCCAAACCATCAGCCTGGGTCCTACTTTGGAGGACCTAGCAACCTGTTCAGCAAACCCACTGTCCAGCCAGGCCAGCATGTTTGCTCTCCACTGAGGGCACCAGTTCGCACGCAGTGCACAGGAAGGAAGCTGCGCCAAACACAGGCCCACAGAATAAATCAGGCAGAGCTTGGCCAACACCCTGTGGGGGAATAGAAGCTAATGATGCCCCCATGACAAAGCAAAGCCAGAATTCCTTCCCATGGATCCCTGCAAATCCAAAATGCCCAGTCTGGGGAAAAAAAAAAAAGGAAGTGGCGCCACATGCTAATGCGTCTCTGGTGCTCACCCCGCCCGACCTCCCCCAGACCCCAGCCCCGCCAGGGGACGGGGTGGGGAGGCTGAGGAGCTACGCAAAGCAGCTTGGCCGAGGTCTGGCAGCTGCCAGCAGCAGAGCAGCATGCAGCGCCCAGTGAGTCTGAGGGTTGGGCTGGGCTCGGCCACTGTCCAGGCCCCCAGTAGCTCACTGTTCATTCACCAACTCCAAAGGTCAAGCAATGGGCACTCTGATTTTTTTTCTTAAATTCTCACTGAAAGGCTTAGAGTGGAAGCACATCATTCACTGAGGCACAGAGAGGTGAAGGAATGTGTCCAAGGTCACCCAGTGTGGGGCCCTGGAACCAGGCTGGCTTGAGCCTTACCACAGTGCTGGGCAGCAAGCCCCCCACCCCACCCCACCCCTACCCAGGCCAGCACATCAGAGCCCAGCACATCTGGATTCCACAGGACAGCAGAGTCCCCCCTTCACCCCTGCCCTCAGCTCTGTCTAGGAGCCAGAGAAGGAACAATGCCCAGGACAAGCCCCTCCCCACGGGCACTCACGTCATGAGAGAAGGAGTAGGGGGTGATCCACACGATGGGCTGGCCCAGCACCTCGGCCTGGTAGTAAATGCCTTTGATGGACAGGAAGACCTGGGGGAGAGGGGGACAACACGGTGAAAACCAGAGTGGCAACACACGGCGCAGGGTGGGGCCTCGCCAGGTGGCCCTGGCTCACCTTGCGCAGGGCACGCGCGGCAATGATGTAGTGCAGGAACTCCACAGTGAGCCGGCGGCACAGCTGAATGGTCTGCACGTGGCACTTGCCAGTCCGAGGGAAGGTGGAGAAGAGGAAGCACATGGAGAGGGCGTCATCCAGGTCCCGCAGAGCATCTATGAATGTGGGGTACCTGCGGGCCAGGGGGGCAGCATTCACACTCAGCACAGGCTCCAAAGGAGGTCTTTGCCCTTGGCCCCATCCTGTGGGCCCACCCAGAGACCATATCGCCACGCCAAGCCTTGCCACTACTACTGCCCAGGGGCCCGGCAGGGCCCACTTTCCCAGTCATAGGAGGAGCCACAGAACTAGGACATTGGCTCTGAGGATCAGAGAAATCTGACGGGGTCCTCAAGATACCCACTGCTCACCAGGACCCAGTCCTGACTTACGGGGAGGCTGTCAGTGGTTAAAGAGAACAGACCTAGTCAGCGGCTCTCTCTTTTTCAAGATGGAAACTTTAGTTCAAACGAAATCTATCTGGAGGTCCAAGCCAGAAAGACGTGATGCTGCCCTAGTGGACCTGGAGGGGGGGGGGTCCTGGCTATTCTCAGCAATGCTTGTCTTTTGGCCGGGCCACAGTTGCCAGAGTGGATTACGTCTTGTCTCTCATCATCGAGACCTCTGTCTAGTTTGTAGAACCAATTAAGACTGGAGAGTAAAAATGCTAGAAGTGGGTGCTGGGCCAGGAAGAGCCAGAGCAAGGAAGTGCTTGCAGTGCCCAATTAGGCACATCCTGTAGTAAACTCGGAAGGCAATGAGAATGAGCCAGACTTGGCAGGATCCTCTACTGCACAGCTGCCCCACTGAGGGGTGGGTCATGGAGACGACACTGGAGTACAAGTAATGCCACTGGGATTCCAGTCCCAGTGTGACCCAGAGTGGGTCACTTTGCCTCACCCAACCCCAGGGCTGTCATTTGGAAAATGACATTGTTGAATCAGACTGCTAGCTTAAAATGGGCTCTTGCAGCTCCCTGGAAATGCCCAGAGACAAGTGGGCAGACAGGGCTTCTCAAGTCTCCGTCCCCCAGCCAGAGCAGATGTCAGAGCCTCTGGCATCCAAGCCACCTTCCAGGAAGCTTCCTTTGGCAGAAAGGGCCCTGCTGCTTCAGAAAGGGACTCTCTGAAAGCCACAGGACCAGAGATGGCCGAGGTCCTTCCAGCTCTGGATGGCATCACTCACTCGCCAGTCTTCAAGACAGAAGAAAGCCCGCAGGGGCCTCTTACGAGACAACAGGAGGAGAGGTGTCCAGCATCCTGGTGCCAAGGCAGAAGCCTCAGCCAGCCCCACCCTGGTGTCTCAAAGCTGCCTCACTCTCTACCTCACAGACAAACCCACCAACTCCGGCCCTTTGTAGAAACAGCCCTGGCCATTTCTGAGCCACCTGCTTTTTTCTTCCTTAAGTAATGGCCTGGGAGATGGGGCAATACAGAGTGGAAACAGCACAACCACACCACCACCTGGTGTGTGCATGAACCCCAACACTTGATTTTTTTCTAACAATTTTTTCATTTGTCTCACACAACAGCTGCGTGTCCCAGGCAGGACTGAGCCACCGTCACCTCTCTGTTAGACAGGACTTGCTCAGGACAGTAATTGCTCTCAGGCTGCCCAGCACGCAGGCATAGGGCTGGGGTGAGAACACCCAGTGTCAAGCTCTAAGACCGGGACCCTACCTGTGCCACCCAAGTCCACCCAGCCTCGAGCTAAGTGTTCCCAGGCTGTCAGCCCCCAGGAGAAGATGGATACTCACTTAGCCCAGGGTTTCTGAACCTTACTGCTACTGGCACTTCAGGCCAGGTGAGTTGGTGTTGTGAGGGCTGCCAGCAGCATCTCTAGCCTCTACCCCATTAAAAACCAGTAGACTCCCCACCATCCAAGTCATGAGAATCAGACATTTCCAAATGTCCTGTTGGGGGGCAAAAGTGCCCTTGGTTAAGAACCAGTGACTTAGCCAGTGAGTGAGTGGGACTGCTGAGAAGGCTGGGCAAGGAACGCTTCAGATCAGAGGCATCCATCTACATCTTCCAGGTCAGACCATGCACTTGGCGGCACCCCACAGAACTCGACCTCTCTCACCACAGGACCTCTGCACGTGCTGTTTCCTCTGCTTGGACCTTTTCCCCCACTGGCTGGCTCAAACGTCCCTCCTCAGACACAGCCTTTCTGACAATACTGAGTAACATACGTCCCCCAGTTCCCTTCACGCGAGTAGCGTCCCTCAGGGCACGCACTGTGACTTGCAGTCATCATAACATTTTGTCTGCTTTTTGGTCTGCTTCCTCCAAAAGGACACTGGCAACCTGAGCAGGGTGTTGGTCTTGCTCCCCACTGTACCCCCAGGGCTAGGACTGAGCCCCAACTCACCGCTCCTTGACAATGTGGTCAAGCTTATAGTTGGGCTTGTTGTCCTTCAGACGTTCTGCAGTGCTCCACTCACTCTTCCCATATGCCTTCCGGAGCTTCCGGACGAACACCTGAAAGAGAGGAGGACACCACTGTGCTGGGGCCTCCTGGAGACCCCCTCCTGGAGGGATATGTGGGGCAGGAGGACCCTCAAGGCCTCTGGACACTGACCACGCTGTCTGCACCATCTGCCCCTTTCAGCCCGGGAGCTGCAGAACAGCCAACTCCAAGGAATGGCAAAACTGGCCCACTCTGGGGAGCAGCGCCAGCCTGCTGCTCCCCTCTTGAGGGGTGAACAGGGATATCCACCCACAAGTATCCCCCATGTTTACAAGAAAACATGTCTTCAGCCCCACTTTCCAAATGAGAAGAGAGGCCATGACTTGCCAGCAAGACAGGTCAGGGTCAGGAGGGCTGGCCTTTGTTCCCAACACCAGTCTGTGTGGGCATGAAACAAGCCACGGGTGTATGTGTGGAGCTAGGTCATACAGGAAAATGCAGCTGAGGCCAGTCGTGGGCCCAGAAGGTCTCCAAACCACCTGACTTCTTCCTTCCCAGTACTTCTGGTCAGGCGGCCCTCAGTGCTCCTCAGAGCTCAAAGGCTGCCTCTGCTGAGGTCATGAACAGCAGCTTCGAGACAGCTATTTCCCACAACGGGCCCACTTCCAACGCAGAGTTTATGTAGCTGCAAAAGCTGCCAACAAAGCTGGGCCAGTCACCCACATCGGTGGACTTGGGCAAGAGGGCCAGTGGCAGTGGCCGGCCAGTCTCCTGTGGCCTCTAGATGGCGCCCCGCCCCTCCCCGCCAAGGGCATCAGCCTGGACCAGCTGCTAGGCAAAGGCTGCAGCAACAGCAATCTACTTTACTTTCAATAATTTGCATTTGGTATAAATGGATTCCTATTTCCCATGGTATTTAAGCATTTAATGGTTTCTATCTGTTGAATGTAAAGCTTGGTCCTCTGGAAACAACTCCAGAAAGAATCCAAATAGGAGAGGTTTCTTTGGGCTAGCGCCCCTGAATAGCACCATCTTTGCCTCAGAGGCAGTACATTTACTCTCCCCCAAAAACCTAAGGAAAGATACAACAGGTAGAGCATTGATCATTTGCCAGGTTCTATGCAAAGGATTTCTGCACGTGTTATTTCAGTTAACCCTCAAGACATCCACTTGAGGTAGAATTACCTCACCCTTCATAAAGGCTTACTGAGAGAGGTTTAACAACTGCCCAAGTCACAATCAGTGGGTCACAGAGCTGCAATGGGCCCCATCCAGACCCTAGGGCCCAGGCCTCACCTTATATTCCCGGAACTTGTTGACGATGGGTTCATGCAGGAGGAACCTGATGTCTTTGATAAGGTAAAAAGTTCGGGCCGCCGTAGAGCCCTTGTTAACCTTCTTCTTGTGTTTGGGTTCATGGGGATAAATGCCCTTTAGAATGCAGAGCCGCCTGGAAGACAAAAGCCAGTCCTTCTGTCAATAAGCATGCTAATATTGGCATGCCACGCATGGAAAACAGCAGTGAATGGGGAACGTGGGAGCTTTGCCCTTGGAGAACTCACACCCTAGTGCAGGAGTCTGACAATCACAAGTTCCCTGAAAATCACATAACGCAAACTGTCACAAGCACCAGAAAGGAAAACAATCAGAATGTTGACAGGGGCCAGATGGCAGGTACCTCTTTCAGCATGGGGAGACAGGAAAGGCCTTGCTTATTATCAGCAACATAAAAGGTAGAGGGGACAGCATCCAAACAAGAAGGACAAAGGCAATAAGGGGGGAAGTGCTGGGTGCACCAGTAGGACTAAAAATAGGCCAAGCAGTAGGGCCCACAGGATGCAGAGGAGTCTGGACTGGACTCTTTTATCTGGAGCTGAAATTCCTTAGCTGCAGCATCAGGAGTCTCTTCTGCCAGAAGGGAGGGGATGGGTGACAGAGACCCAGAGAGAGAACAGCAGTGGGCCCATTCCGATGACACAGGAGGGCATGACCCAGTCCTCCAGCTTCCCCAAGCCCACACCTGGCAAAGCACAGCTCACTCAAGGCAAACCAGGCAAGAAACACAAGGAGTATCAGAATTTCAGACAGAGTTTGTAGCAACAAAGCTTAAGATAGGGATGTGCTGAGTTTTCACTGCCCAGGTATCCCCAGGTCCCACTGTTCTACTCCCCTCCACCTTACCTGAAGTCAGCCAGGCTCAGCTGCAGCTTCTTCCGGGCTTTGTTTCGGGTGATGTAGTTGGTGGCAGAGCCTCGTTCATACTGGGGAGAAAAAAACCCCAATTCTCCATTAGCAATGACTGCAGTGACTGGCATCCGTCTCTGGGCAATGCCTCATGCCAGAAGCATCTATCACTCTGGATAAGTGGCCAAGAGCCTTCTGGGGCAGGAAATGCTGTAGGGAAAGAGGCCCCTGTGTGAACAATCTCTCCCGCACATCCTTGCAGTAGCCAGTGTAAAGGTCACTTATATCTACTTGATGTCAGGACCATGAGGTAGCTGCGGATTAGGTGCTGTGCCACTTACTAATAGCTCTAAATACTGACCATTATGATTAATGATTTGAGACACTATTTAAGCCTGGCAACACTGTGAAGTCAGTACCATTAAAACTGTCCCCTGCCATGTGGGAGGAAACAGGCTCAATGAAATAACTCTACCTAAGTCACAGAGCTTTTTAAGAGTTGGAGCTGGGGTTTAAACCTACGTCCGAGTCCAGAGCCTGAGTATCTAGTCCACTAAGCCACTGTTCTCAACTTCTTTTTTTTTCATTTTAACCACCCCACCATCACCAGAAGCCTTTTTAGATCTTTCCACTCTTAGTTACCCCCTCTCACAGCCCCATGAAATGGTAATATCAAAGATATACCACAGATCTGTTTATATAATGTGACCCTTTAGAGGAACACACAACCATTGTAATAGCTAACATCCCCTTCCCTCCTCCCCAATTTTTGTTTCCTTGGGGGTGAATATCAGAGAATGCATGTTCTAAGCCACAAAGCCTCTCCCCTTCCTCATTCATTCAACAGACAATTAACAGGGCTCCTACTGTGTTCCAAGTATTAAGCTAGATGCACTGGGAGCAATAAAGACAAAAGGCTTAATGTCTACCTGCCCCCAAGAAGCGTATGGTCTTGTGCAATCATGTGGATGTCTGTGGTGCCAAGATACTGCCTCACATCACATCTCTATCCCTGATGAAGTGTGGCACTGCGAACCAAGTTATGTCCTTTCCAAACAAGTCTTCCTTTGGAGTAACAGCAGGAGCCTTAATGGCCAGGTCTAGCTCTAAAGAGAGAAACCTGTAACTTCCTAAGGGTTGTCTATGAATAACCCCAGTCACAAACACACCCTTCATTCACTCTTTCCTTCAGACATTACTGGGGATACAAAGAGGAGCTTCAGACTGTCTTAGAAAGGTGAATTTTCATTAAAAGTGTTTTTCTTGCCTTATGCCACGATGCCTATGCTTTTAAACATTAAGGGGTAAGTAGTTTTCAACTGGGCTGATTTTATTCCCTGGGTCGTGGGGGTGGGGGAACAGGAATAAGGCATTTTAGGTTATTGGGTGCTATTGGCATCTAAATTGGGTGCTACTGGCATCTAATGGGTAAGAGGTCAGGGATGCTGCCAAACATCATATAATGCACGAGACAGCCTTTCCAACAAAGCGTTATCTGGCTCAAAACACTTATGAACCCAGCTTTAAGAACTGTAATAATCTGTTTACATATCTGCATCTGTGCTGCAGGGAAGGGAAAGTTTTCCACCTTATATTTTTGTTGTTCCAGTCACTAGCACATACTGGGTGCTCAATACTGTGTTGGGGTAAACACAAATTAGCAAATTTTCAAGCTGAAATAAGCACTTAAGGCAACATCTTCCTTATTCTCTTCCCTTCTCTAACCTTTTCATGATAGGCCTTGCATGACCCCGCCCCTGTCCAAGCCCAACCTCACCAGATACCATTCTTCCCTTGGTTTACTATAACCCAGCCATCCTGACGTCCTTCCTATTCCTTGCACACAGCAAGCCTTTCCTACCTGAAGGTCTAGGCGCTTAGTTTCTCCTGTCAGGCTTGCCCGTTAAGCACTCCCATGACCTAGAACCTATCATCCGAGATCTTTCGATCTTCCTGATTTCAGCTTAAATGTTATGACTCAGAGAAACCTTCCAAGATAACACTAACTGAAATAAGTATCCTTTTACTTTATCGACCGTTATCCCCCGTTTGCTTAACAACCTGCGATCATTTTACTTGGTTGTTTAGTTCCATCTTCCCCAATAGAAAATGAGCTCGGGGAAGGCAAGGAGCACATCTGATTGTTTACATCTCCATCCCTCAGTGTCCAGGGCATGGCCTGGTTCAACAGAAAAGCAAGTTAAGTTTTAGAGATGAACTCGACGTAATGATCAACTTTACGCTATGTTTGTCACTTTCTTAGTAAAGAGTTGTCCTTGGATTCAGCTTGCCTTGCTTGGTAACCTCAACTCTTTTACACCCTAGTCCGGAGCTCTTTCCCGGAGTTCACCGGACGAGTACTGCCGTCCTCGCCCATCCTCCAACCCCTTCTGACGGCCGTCTCCCGACGCGTTGATCCCTGACGTTTCTATACCCAGAAGGGCCCAAGGCCGGGAAGAAGCGCAGTCTCTACGCTCCGTAGTTCCCGTGTCCCACCTTACGGGGTCCCTTTGCCACCCCGCCCCGGTATTACCCCCACTCACCTTCTTCTTCTCCAGGCCACCCATAGCTCCACGTTGAAGGGTTTCCGGGCGCCGCGCAGAGACAACGCCGCTTCCTCACGCACGTGCCCTACCTAGGGCCCCAGGCCCCACGTGGCCACGGGTCCGCGCGGGCTGCCCTATGGGGTGCCTGAACGAGTCTAGGGGAATATGCGGCTTTCTTCCCTGAGATGTACCCCTATACCCTCTGAAAAAAAATCACTAAACCACTCTTTCGAGCTCTTTCGTATCTATAAGCTATTACAGACAGTATCAATATTTAAACAAACGCAGATATTCAGGCATTTCTATAATCATCCTGACGCCAAACGCCCGCCATGTAAGCCTCCTTCCTCGCTGGGACGCAGAGGGGAGGCGGGCTTAGAGAAGCGCAGTGCCTTCTGGGATGCAGAATGAAGCCACGCTCTTCTGTACGCGAACGCGAGTTGCGTTGTCACGGTGACGGTTGCTAGGCGTCGTCTGAATTCGGCTGCCGCCTGTGTAGAAGCGGCAGCCAGGGACCCTGAGGCCGCGCTCGGTTCCCCGCCGGAATTTGCCTTTTCCTTTGGTTCGTTCGTTGTTACGTGGATAAAGGGAGCAAAAGCTGCCTTTTTTCCTCACAAAAGTTGTAGAGACTCGAGAGGCCACTGGTATTTTATGAAGCTTAGGAATGGGTTGAAAAATGACGACAGGCTAAGCAGAGAACTTGTGGTATGTTTAAAATATAAATTTAGCACGTTCGAGCATTTAACATGTACACATAAATTCAATGTTTTGTTTCTCAAAGATAATTACAAGATGTATGCAAATATTCACACCAAGGTGGTGTGTGGTCTGGGAAGTGGATAAAATTTAGAAGTTGTGTGATGTTTTCTTCCTTCAGGATTCTGAATTCCATTTGGAGGTTGGTTCAAAATTTTTAATTTGTGTCCTCGCCCATGATCGTGGTCATAGAACTTAACCTTTAGAGGTAGATGTAGATGTTAAGCACTGGCCAGTGCTTGTTTTGAACAATGTAAATTTTATTTAAATTAAAGCTAAAATAAAATAAAACCCTAGTGATTCCACAGTGAAAACCCGGTAGGGGAAGGGAGCTGGCAAAGACTTTGAAGGAACTTGCCAGAGAGATGTGAGGAAAACCAGGGTTGCGGTGTTCGCGGCAGAAGACTGAGGAGTATTTCAAAAAGGATCTGAGGACCCAAGGATTGGGGCTGACAAAGAGGAAGGAGAAAGAGACCAGAGGCGAAACTTAAGGAGATTCAGAGGATGGTGTAAGTCCATTATGCCTGGAGCATGGAGGGTATGATTGACCAAGAGGAGAGGGATGGACCTGAAAGGTGGCTCGTTCATGAAAGGAACATGGGAGCAAGGCTGGTGTCACAGGCGAGTCACCTGGGCAGTTACCCACAGCCCCACCCTTGGTCCAATGCTCCATCACTATCTTGAAATTCTTAACAGTTTTTTTAACAAGGAGCTCTGCATTTTCATTTCACACTGTTCCTGGCAAATCATGAAGGTGGTCCCACATAAGAGGGAGCCTGTTTTTCTCACATTGATTTTGAAGGGTCAGTGGAAGACATGGCTGAAGGAGTCCAGGACAGCAGTTGTACATTCAGCTGTAGAGCTCAAAATTGAGCTCATTAGGTACCGAGTTTTACAGGTGAGAAAACTGAGTCTCGGGGAAGTGAAGGGACTCACCCAAGGTCAATCAGCTGCTAAACAGTGGAAAAAAGACTTAACTCGGCAACCTGTCTGCAGAGCCCACTGCTGAAATCACACTGCCTAATGAGTTGTGGACAGGCTTGGGCATGCAACACTTCCTTCCTTCCTCTCTGTCTTGTGGAGTGTTGTGTGACTCCAGGACAAAGGGAGGCAGATTTTACTTCCATAAAGAGAAAAGGTTTTTAACCATTAGATTTGCCCACTCACGTATTGCTTTGTAAAATACTGAGCCTGTCATGATTGTAGTGAAGAGCCAGTTTCTGCATGCAGACCCACTTGGCTTTACCTCCACGCTATGGACAAGCCACTTTACCTTGCTGTACTTATCTTCTTCATTGGTAATATGGGGACAACACCAACTATATAGTTGTCAATTTAAATATTTTTAAATTATTGTTTTAAATAGAGAATTGTGGTGTAGCCACTTTGGAAGACAGTTCAGCAGTTTCTTACAAAGCTAAAGTTGTCTTACTATTAACTCCAACAATGGCACTTCTAGGTATTTACTCAACTGATGTGAATGCTAAAAATCCACACAAAACCTGCATGTGAATGTCTGTAGCAGCTTTATCATTATTGCTAAAATTTAGAAGCATGCAAGATGTCCTTCAGTAGGGATGGAGAAACACACGTGGTATATCTATACAGTGGAATGTTATTTAGCAATAAAAAAGAGCTATCTAGCCATGAAAAGACACTGATAAATCTTAAATGCTTATTGCTAAGTAAAAGAAACCAGTCTGAAAAATGTACCTATTGTTAAGATTTTAATTTGATGGCAATCAGAAAAGGAAAACTATCGACAGTAAAGATTGATGGTTGGCAAAGGTTTGATGGTAGGAGGGAAGAAGGGTTGAATAGAGGAAGCCCAAGGGGTTTTTTAGGGTAGTGAAACTATTCTGTGTGATGCCGTCCTGGAGGATATATGACACTATGCATTTCTCAAAACCCATAGAATGTCACAGCACAAAGAGTGAATTTAATGTGTGCAGATGAACAAAAAATCACCTGGGAGGTTTGATGCAGTCCCAGAATGGAATGCAGAATGTGACTAAACAATCTAACAGTTTTACAAATGTATGAAATAACCTCACTGAAGAGTGTGGGAGAAAGAGGTGATGACACAATTAACATATCAAAAATCAATTGACCATATATGTGAAGGTTTATTTTTGGTCTTTCAATTCTATTCCAATGGTCTATATGTCAAACTATTTTGATCACAGTCACTTCACAGTGAGTTTTGAAATCAGGAAGTGTGAGTCCTCCAACTTTGTTTTCCTATTCAGTATTATTTTGGCTATTACTAAGGGCCCCCAGCAATTCCATATGAACTCATGATAAGCTCATTCATTTCTGTAAAAAAGCCAATAGAATTTTGATAGGGGTTGTATTGAATCTGTAGATTGCTTTGGGTAATGTTGCCATCTTAACAATATTAAGTCATCCAATCCATGAACATGTTTCCATTTAATTAGATCTTCATTAATCAATATTTAATAGTTTTCAGAGTACAGATCATTCACTTCCTTTGTTAAATTTATTGCTAGGTATTTTACTATTTTGGATACTATTGTAAATGAAATTAACTTCCTTTTCATACTACTCATTGCAGGCGTGTAAAAACATACATTTTTGTGTATTGCCTTGTACTCTGTAACTTTGCTGAATTTGTTTTTTACTCTAACAGGTTTTGTGCATGTGTGTGTATTCTTTGAGGTTTACTATATATATAGGATTATGCCACCTGTGAATATAGTTTTATCTCTTTCTTTCTAATTTGGATGCCTTTTATTTATTTTTCTTGCCTAATTGCTCTGTCTACAACAAAATGTTGAATAGCCATAATGAAAGCAGACATCTTTGTCTTGTTCCTGATCTTGTGTGAGAGCTTTCATTGTTTCAACAAGTGTGATATTGGCTGTGGGTTTTCCATAAATGCCTTTTATCATTTTGAGGAAATTCCTTTGTAATCCTAGTTTTCTGAGTGTTTTTATCTTGAAAAGGTGAAATATTTGGTGAAATATTTTGTCAAATACTTTTTCTGGGTCAGTTGAGATGATCATGTGGGTTTTATTCTTCATTGTGTTAATGTGGTATATCACATTAACTGATTTTTATGTTGAACCACTTTTGCATTCTGGGATAAATCCCACTTGGTTATGGTGTATAATTCCTTTAACATGCTTTTGGACTCAGTTTGCTAGTATTTTGTCAAGGATTTTTGCCTAGGGATTCCGTTTTGGTTCCTGGGCCAAATTCCAAGATGTGTGTATGTGGGAGGGGGTTTTCTCACCCACAACACCAAGCAATTCTCAGACACACTCTGCCAGAATTCCACTCTCTTCTAATACTATCTGCCCATCCTCCCCAGGTTTGGGGTTCAGTCTTAAAAGACTGCCCTTGACCTCCATCCCTACTCCGAACACCAGTTGCAAGCCCCTGGCTATTACCTGTACTTGACCAGCTACAGATTGGATGTTCCAACTGTTGCTGGGCACCTGCATTTGGGAAGGTCTCTCCCTGTGCACTAGTTGAAACCTCAACCCAGAAGGGGGAGGATTCTTGACTCTGATCAGCAAAGAATTCACCAATAGGTCTGATGAGTGTAGGTGAGGAAGGAATTCATTGAAGCAAGGAATTCATTGAAGCAAAAATCGTAGTGGATGGCAGCAGCCATGAAGGTAGTAGCAAGGAAGAACAGAGGGAAGAAAGGGAAGTTTATTAAACTCCTACTCAGCATAGGGCAAATCCCTTGCGAACTCCTGAAGCCAGGGTCACCTGGCATCTGGTGTCCACTTGAATCTGCACAGTGTGGAACTAAGCCCCTACTACCCCAGGATTTGGGGAGCCGCAGAGCAATGGATGGAGTGAGATTATGTTCTGAGAATTTCCTCAAAGCAAAGAAAGGAGAATTTGGGGCAGGCTACTAAAGAGCATGGTTGTACAGCTGCAGTCTCATCAGGGCCACCCAGCAGCAGGAACTTGCACTCCCTAATCAGAGATCTCCGTAGCCCTTCCCTACTTATCTGAAGTAGAATAGAGAAAGTGAAGACTTGTGATTAAGTACAGAAAATTGAATGAAATGGTGAATAACAAAAAGACACTTACTACTGAGAAAGTGGTCTCATTAATTTACTGAGAGGCTTGGAAGAGCACACAGACAGAATGAAATAATTTGAGCAACAAGAAGGCTTTATTTGAGGCAAAGTACACACTCAAAGAAAGGGGAGTGTGGGCAACCTCAGATAGGAGGCATGCTTAAAGGTTTAGGATTGGTGTCTTTTAAGGATTTCAAGAATGGGGTAAAGGGCCAAGGGAGCATAGGCTTGACATGTGGTCTCATGATGTCTGTCTCTGGTGAGAGACATTATGTCATCATCCATAGTCAGTCCTCTAGATATTCTGTAAGGTAAACTTAACACAAAGAATTTATTGATCCTTCTCCACCATAGTGGTTACCCTCAAACAGTGGGAACATATCATTTAGGATTTCTTGCCTTGCCTTAAGATTGTTAGCTAATTACCATAAAATATGTTAGGAATATTACCTCCTAACTCCATGGTTTTTAAAATGGAATCTTACCTTTAAGAAGGAGTCCCTCCTGTTCTTACTATACTACTTATCTCTCAGCATTTTTCATCACAGGAAGGAAAAATTAATCATGAAGCTTGTCCCATGTCCCTGCTTTACCTCACAATGACCTTCCCCTTAGGTTCAATAATTTGCTAGAGCAGCTCACAAAACTCAGAAAAACACATTTACCAGTTTAATAAAGGATACTATAAAGGGTACAGGTCAACAGCCATATGAGACACATGGGGCAAGGTCCCAAATAAAGGAGCTTCTATCCTCGTGGAGCTTGGGGTCTTGTTCGGTGGCACAAGGAGGCATTCTGGTTCCCCAAGTGTGGAAGCTGTCCCTCCTACAGGGAAACAGGATACAAAGAAGAACAAACTGCCATAATCATGGGTTTTGTGAGGCCTTCATTGCATAGTCCTGATGAACTAAATCACTCGCTTTGGCTGATGCCAGCTCCAGCCCCTCAGCACTCTCTCCTCCCAGGGTTTGGGGAATGGGGGTGGAAGTTCCCACCCTCTAATCACATGGTTGGTTCCCGTGGCAACAAGCCCCTACCCTTGGGTGGGGTCCAAAAGTCCCCCCCTCAGCATTACAAGATACCCATTTCACTTCTATGGCTCTGAAACTTTTTCAGGAACTGTGGATGAAGACCAAGTATTTCTGAGAAATGTGTTTTGGTCATCTAAATGACCAAATATATCTTATAAATCATTATATCACAGGGACATTGGTTTATAACTTTCTTTTCTTGTGGTATCTGTGTCTGGCTTTGGTATTGAAGTGATACTGGCCTCATAGAATGAGTTAGGAAGTATCCTTTCCTCTCCTATTTTTGGGGAGATTTTGAGAAACATTGGTGTAATTCTTTACATGTTTGGTAGAATTCACCAGGGAAGCCATCTGATTCTTCCTTTGATTTGTGTCTTCTCTCTTCTTTTGTCAGTCTAATGGTTTGTAAATTTGATAATTTCTAGGAATCAACCTACGTTTTCATTGATTTTCTCTATTCTGTCCTCTCCTTTGTTTATCTCCACTCTAATCTGTTATTTCCTTTTTTATACTAGCTTTGGGTTTAGTTTGCTATTTGCTTCCTAGTTCTGTAAAGCATAACTTGAGGTTATTGATTTGAGGTCGTCTTTTCAGTGTAGGCATTTGCAGCTATAAGTTTCCTTTTGAACACTGCTTTTGCTGCATCTAATACATTTTGATATGTTGGTTTATTTCATTTTCATTCATCTCATAGTATCTTCTAATTTTGCTTATAATTTTTTTCTTCAACCCACTTTTTTTTAACAATGTGCTGTTTATTTCCATATACATATTTATTTAGACTGGAACAGCCTCTTATTAGTCCTTTAATTTTCCCCTTTATTTCATAGTTATTTCCCCCTTAAAATGTATTGCATATTTGTACTCTTTCTTTTTTCCTGGTTAGGTTGTTTACTGACTTATCTACTTGACTTAATATTATTTTCAAGTTACAGGTTCGTGTGTTTATTTCTATCTTGATAGAGTTATTGTTTGGATTAAATGAAATAATGGTACATACATATATAATGCGTAGCCTTGTGCCCAGCCCATGATCAGTGCTTCATATATGGCAGTTGCTATTCTTTTTCTTCTTCCCATGATTATTACAGTGGCAGGATGAACATCTATCAGAGTCTGATGGACAGGCTTGCTATACAGAGAGTTGGAAGGCACATGAACTTTGGAATTAAAGTTCATAGAGTGTCCTTGAGCAGGTTACCACCTGCTTTGTACCTGAGCTCTCCATCTATAAAAGAGTGACATGAATAAGAACCATTTACCCTCACTACTCTTTCAACCTTGAAGTTCCTTTTTTTTTTTTGACATGTTGACCTCAGGCAAGGTCTAATTTTTTTTCTGTGAAATGGGTAAAATTACAATCAAAGTGTTGTCTTGAAAATGCCTATAGTATTTTTTAAGCACCTAGCACAGTGCCAGACACTTAGTAGGAGCTCCAGCGATAGTGTTGTCTAGAAACTTCAGGCCTGCATTGCTGACTGCTGTCCTCCCAGCTTCCCAGCCCCCTTCCATTTTACCTCACAGGCATTTTCCCAATAAATCTCTTGTGTATCCAATCCTATCTTGAATTCCTGCAGGACCCAGGTAGTGTAAATGGTACCTTAAGTGGTCTAAGAAAACATGTGATAAGATGGAGTTCTCACTTGATTGGCTTAATACTCACAACAAGATTAACAGCTAGAGTAACATTGCAGCACCAGTTCCCCACACAAAGACCCAGACCCACAGCCAATGCAGTGAGAGCAGATGGAAACTTCCTGAGTGAGTGCCAGGTTACACCCCTAAATGAGGGATGGAGGAAAATGGATTTTCTCAATTTCTCTATGCAGGAGAAAAGCAGCTGCCTTCTCTTTTTAAAGGAGAGAAAAACTTACGTTCCTTGGAGATAGAGTGGAAAGGGTCCTGGTTACTTACCTTAAGCTTTTGGAATGTAAATATATCCTCAAAGAGTTGGATAAACCCTAGTGTCTGGATTTTATGGCCTAGAGATGTTTGGGATGTCTGGGCTTCATCCCTTTTGATAGATAAATACTTAGGGAGAAAGTGCTCTAGTATCCCTGAAATCTTAGGCGCTTAACCCAGGGGCCTAGCTGGAACTGTGCCCATTTGGCCTTCTCAGGGAGATGAGAGAAGTTTTATTATCCTTTTGGATAAGACCAATTAACTAAGCAAATGTCCACAGATTAAATTCTCCTGGTGTCTGAATTAAATGTTTTTAGGGGAAGTGAAAGCAAGCATTGCCAATCTTTTTTTTAATATAATTTATTTTATTATCCTTAATCTAAAGTTACATGTGCAATATTATGGTTATTGAACTACCCCTTCATCAGGTCCCCCCCACCAACCCCATTACAGTCACTGTCCATCAGCGTAGTGAGAGGCTATAGAGTCACTACTTGTCTTCTCTTGAGTTGTACAGCCCTCCCCGTGCCCCCCCAACATGACATCTGCTAATTGTAATGCCCCTTTTTCCCTCTTATCCCTCCCTTCCCACCCATTTTCCCCAGTCCCTTTCCCTTTGATCACTATTAGTCCGTTCTTGGGTTCTGTGAGTCTGCCGCTGTTTTGTTCCTTCAGTATTTTTTCTTTGCTCTTATACTCCACATATGAGTGAAATCATTTGATACTTGTCTTTTTCGGCTTGGCTTATTTCACTGAGCATAATACCCTCTAGCTCCATCCATGTTGTTGCAAATGGTAGGATTTGTTTTCTTCTTATGGCTGAATAATATTCCATTGTGTATATGTACCACCTCTTCTTTATCCATTCATCTACTGATGGACACTTAGGTTGCTTCCATTTCTTGGCTATTGTAAATAGTGCTGCGATAAACATAGGGGTGCATCTGTCTTTTTCAAACTGGGCTGCTGCATTCTTAGGGTAAATTCCTAGGAGTGGAATTCCTGGGTCAAATGGTATTTCTATTTTGAGTTTTTTGAGGAACCTCCATACTGCTTTCCACAATGGTTGAACTAATTTGCAGTCCACCAGCAGTGTAGGAGGGTTCCCTTTTCTCCACATCCTCGCCAACATTTGTTGTTGTTTGTGTTTTGGATGTTGGCCATCCTCACTGGTGTGAGGTGATATCTCATTGTGGTTTTAATCTGCATTTCTCTGATGATTAGCGATGTGGAGCATCTTTTCATGTGCCTGTTGGCCATCTGAATTTCTTCTTTAGAGAAGTGTCTATTCATGTCCTCTGCCCATTTCTTAATTGGATTATTTGCTTTTTGTTTGTGAAGGTGCATGAGTTCTTTATATATTTTGGATGTCAACCCTTTATCAGATACGTTTTTATGAATATATTCTCCCATACTGTAGGATGTCTTTTTGTTCTACTGATGGTGTCCTTTGCTGTACAGAAGCTTTTCAGCTTGATATAGTCCCACTTGTTCATTTTTGCTTTTGTTTCCCTTGCCCGGGGAGATATGTTCATGAAGAAGTTGCTCATGTTTATGTCCAAGAGATTTTTGCCTATGTTTTTTTCTAAGAGTTTTATGGTTTCATGACTTACATTCAGGTCTTTGATCCACCTTGAGTTTACCTTTGTGTATGGGGCTAGACAGTAGTCCAGTTTCATTCTCTTACATGTAGCTGCCCAGTTTTTCCAACACCAGCTGCTGAAGAGGCTGTCATCTCCCATTGTATATCCAAGGCACTTTTATCAAATATTAATTGACTGTATATGTTTGGGTTAATGTTTGGATTTTCTATTCTGTTCCACTGGTCTGTGGGTCTGTTTTTGTGCCAATACCAAATTGTCTTGATTACTGTGGCTTTGTAGTAGAGCTTGAAGTCAGGGAGCGTGTAATTCCCCCTGTTTTATTCCTCCTTCTCAGGATTGCTTTGGCTATTCGGGGTCTTTTGTGGTTCCATATGAATTTTAGAATTATTTGTTCCAGTTCATTGAAGAAAGCTGTTGGTAGTTTGATAGGGATTGCATTGAATCTGTAGATTGCTTTAGGTAGTATAGCCATTTTGACAATATTTATTCTTCCTAGCCAAGAGCATGGGATGCATTTCCATTTGTTAGTGTCCTCTTTAATTTCTCTTAGGAGTGTCTTGTAGTTTTCAGAGTACAGGTCTTTCACTTCCTTCGTTAGGTTTATTCCTAGGTATTTTATTCTTTTTGATGCAATTGTGAATGGAATTGTTTTTCTGATTTCTCTTTCTGTTAGTTCATCATTAGTGTATAGGAAAGCAACAGATTTCTGTGTGTTAATTTTGTATCCTGCAACTTTGCTGAATTCAGATATTAGTTCTAGTAGTTTTGGAATGGAGTCTTTAGGGTTTTTTATGTACAGTATCATGTCATCTGCAAATAGTGACAATTTGACTTCTTCTTTACCAATCTGGATGCCTTGTATGTCTTTGTTTTGTCTGATTGTTGTGGCTAGGACCTCCAGTACTATGTTGAATAACAGTGGAGAGAGTGGGTATCCCTGTCTTGTTCCCGATCTTAGATGAAAAGCTTTCAGCATCTCGCCATTAGGTCTGATGGGTTTTCCTTTGTAGGTGTTCTTTTTTCTCTCTCTAGCTGCCTTTAATACCCTGTCTTTATCTTTGATCTTTGCCATCTTAATTATTATGTGTCTTGGTGTTGTCTTCCTTGGGACCCTTGTGCTGGGAGATCTGTGGGCTTCAGTGGACTGCGAGACTATTTCCTTCCCCAGCGAGGGAAAGTTTTCAGCAATTATTTCTTCAAAGACACTTTCTATCCCTTTTTCTCTCTCTTCTTCTCCTGGTACTCCTATAATGCGAATATTGTTCCGTTTGGATTGGTCACACAGTTCTCTTAATATTCTTTCATTCCTAGAAATCCTTTTATCTCTCTCTGCCTCAGCTTCTCTGTATTCCTGTTCTCTGATATCTATTCCATTAACAGTCTCTTGCATCTCATCCAGTCTGCTGTTAAGCCCGTCGATCGCTTGTCTGATTTCTGCATTGTCTTTCCTCACTTCCCTCACTTCCTCCCTCAGCTCTTGCACATTTCTCTGTAGGTCCATCAGCATGGTTATGACTTTTATTCTGAATTCTTTTCAGGAAGACTGTGCATTTCCATCCCTTCAGACTCCCTCTCTGGGGTTGTCTGGTTGATTTTGGTCTGAACCATATTCCTCTGTCTTTTCATGGCTATAGAATTGGTCACTGGTAGTTGCCACGTATGTCAGCTGGGCTCTTTAAGACTTTAAAAAGAGAAAAAGAAAAAAAAGAAAAAGAAGAAAGGAAGAAAGAAAAAAAGAAAAGAAAAAACAAAACAAAACAAAAAAAACCACCCACGTAGATTCTGTGGGAATGCTGTAGGTGGCGCTATTGCCCCACTGTTCCGCAGCCGTGGCTGCGCCGCTCCGCAGGGCCCTTTATCTCTCTGGCAGGGGTGGGAACGAATAGGAGGCTGTTGATCTCAGTGAGAAGTGTAAGTATGGCTACCCTTCCCCAGTCGCCAGCTAAGGCATCTGAAACTCCCCAGGGCTCCCAGCCTGCTGGGCTGAGTGTGCTGGGGCGATCCGGCTCCTCCGCTGGGCTCCTGTCTCTTTAAGACCGCTGAAGAAAGCACGCGCTTTTTTTTTCCTTCCCGGGAGCCGGCTGCAAGCACCCTGGCGCGTTCCCTGCTCAGATCCTGCCCCTCTGTCTCTCCAATCTCCGCTGCACTGCGCAATGTGGGTCAGCGCTCCCCGCGCAGATCACCGGGGCTGGCTACTTCGCGGGGTGTACTTCCACTCCCTCCCGGCTCTGAATCCTCTCCTCCCGCCGGTGCGCTGGGGTGGGGGAGGGCTCGGGTCCCGCCGGGTCGCGGCTCCGTATCTTACCCGCCTCTTGGGGTGCTGAGTCCTCATGGGTGTAGCTGCACGCTGTGCGCTTTCCTGTGTATTCTGGTCTCTCTTTTAGGAATAGATGTATTTGCTGTGTTTTTGTAGATAAATATAGTGTTGGGGGGAGATTTCTGCTGCCTTGCTCACGCCGCCATCTTCCCCGAAGTCCTTGAGGCATTGCCTATCTTTATATCATATATATCTACATCTCAGGAGGCTAGGGCTTTCTATCAGAACACTGAGACATAAGGGAAGTTTTATTTCACTACACACTATGTTTTCCTTTTTGTCTTGCTCCTTTATTCAACATTATGTCTGTGAAATTCCTCCTTGTATGCATGTTCATTCTCACTGCTGTACAGAATATACTATACTTCATCCATTCTATTTTTGGTAGAGATTAGGAAGTGCAAAAGTTTACCAACTGTGAAGATAGGGAATAGCTCACACTTCTGACACCAGCTGCAAGTTCAGAGGTTCCCAAGATCATCCTCATGTTTGATAATTCACTAGAAGGATTTTCAGAACTCAGTGAAAGCTATTATACTTATGGTTATTGTCAGTAAAATTGTAATATTTCCAGAGTATCTTGCTTGGCTTTAGTATAACTGCATATCAATAGGCGTTCAGAGGTGGAAAGAAGTATGGTTTCAGTGCATTTGCATCATTCCTCACGGGTGGAAAGAAGTTTATCTCCATATCAATGGGTAATTAACCTGGGAAAATGAGGGCTTATCTGTACCTGAGAGGTGAAGAGGAGGGCCGGTTTTGCTTCTGCTGGAGCAGGAAAGAGAAAAGGGCCTGGACTGCAGTTTGTAAGCAATAAACAGATTTTAAACTTTATTTCTCCCTTTGACTGATTTTGGTTTTTAGAGGTATTTTGCCCCAGGATTTCCTCTCCCTGGACTTATAGTTATTATTACAGGGAAAGGATACAGATTAAAATCAGCCATGGAAAGAGACGGATGGGGCAGAGTCTAGAAAAGTACCAGATGTGGAACTTTCAGTCATCCTCTCCCTGTAGACTGAGGACTTTTCTGGAATCAATGTTTGAGAGTATGCATGGAGTATTACCAACCAGGGAAATTCACCCAAGCCTTGGTGTCCACTGTCTTTATTAGGGCTCCATCATGTAGGCAGGGTTGACTTTCCCATGTGGCTGATACCAATTTCCAGCCCTCAGTATGTCAAGCTGGTGTCACATGAACCAAAGTCCCTAAATCTTGTTGATGGGGCTCAAAGCTCCCACCCAAAATCATATTGTTACTGTCTGACTGGCCAAAGGCCCCGGTCAAACTAAGATACTCCAGTCAGACATGACATTACAGTGGTTTACAGATTACCTCCCAGAAAATGGGAGCAGAGGCCAGACTTCTGTATGAGTAAAGTTATACTCTTTACTATGCAGATAAGTCTCTATCATTTACCTATTATGAAACAGTACTGCTTTGACCATTCTTTCTTTTTTTCTTTTTTTTCTTTTGGTATCATTAATATAAAATCACATGGGCAACATTATAGTTACTAGATTCCCCCCATTATCAAGTCCCCACCACATACCCCATTACAGTCACTGTCCATCAGCATAGTAAGATGCTATAGAGTCACTACTTGTCTTCTCTGTGCTATACGGCCTTCCCCGTGCCCCTCCCCCATGTTATGTGTGCTAATTGTAATGCCCCTTATTCTGATTCTCCCTCCCCCCCATACCCATTTTGTTGAGAGTTTTTATTATGAATGGATGTTGAATTTTGTTGAATGTTTTTTCAGCATCTATGGAGATGATCATGTGGTTTTTGTCCTTTTTGTTGATGTGGTGGATGATGCTAATGGATTTTCGAATGTTGTACCATCCTTGCATCACTGGGATGAATCCCACTTGATCATGATAGATGATCTTTTTGACGTATTTTTAAATTTGGTTTGCTAATATTTTGTTGAGTATTTTTGCATCTATGTTCATCAGGGATATTGGTCTGTAATTATTTTTTTTTTGTGGTGTCTTTGCCTGGTTTTGGTATTAGACTGGTGCTGGCCTCGTAGAATGAGTTTGGAAGTATTCCCTCCTTTTCTACTTTTTGGAAAACTTTAAGGAGGATGGGTATTAGGTCTTCACTAAATGTTTAATAAAATTCAGCAGTGAAACCATGTGGTCCAGGGGTCTTGTTCTTAGGTAGTTTTTTGATTACCAGTTCAATTTCCTTGCTGGTAATTGGTCTATTCATATTTTCTGTTTCTTCCTGGGTCAGCTGTGGAAGGTTGTATTTTTCTAGAAAGTTGTCCATTTCTTCTAGGTTATCCAGTTTGTTAGCATATAATTTTTCATAATATTCTCTCATAATTCTTTGTATTTCTGTGGTGTCCATAGTGATTTTTCCATTCTCATTTCTGACTCTTTGTGTATGTAGACTCTCCATTTTTCTTGTTAAGTCTGGCTAGGGTTTTATCTATTTTGTTTATTTTCTCAAAGAACCAGCTCTTGGTTTCATTAATTTTTTCTATTGTTTTATTTTTCTCGATTTTATTTATGTATGCTCTAATCTTTATTATGTCCCTCCCTCTCCTGACTTTTGGCCTCATTTGTTCTTCTTTTTCTAGTTTCATTAATCGTGAGTTTAAACTGTTCATATGGGATTGTTCTTTCCTGAGGTAAGTGTGTTACAGTATACTTCCCTCTTAGCACGGCCTGCCTTCTCTGTGTCCCACAGATTTTGCGGAGTTGAGTGTTGTCATTTGTCTCCATATATTGCTTGATCTCTGCTTTTATTTGGTTAATGATCCACTGATTATTTAGGAGCATGTTGTGAAGCCTCCATGTGTTTGTGGGCTATTTTGTTTTCTTTGTGTAATTTATTTCTAGTTTCATACCTTTGTGGTCTGAGAAGCTGGTTGGTACAATTTTAATCCTTTTGAATTTACTGAGGCTCATTTTGTGGCCTAGTATATGATCTATTCTTGAAAATGCTCCATGTGCACTTGAGAAAAATGTGTATCCTGCTCCTTTTGGGTGGAGTGTTCTGTGGATGTCTGTTAGATCCATCTGTTCTAATGTGTTATTCAGTGCTTCTGTCTCCTTACTTATTTTCTGTCTGGTTGATCTTTCCTTTGGAGTGAGTGGTGTGTTGAAGTCTCCTAAAATGAATGCATTGCATTCTATTTCCCTTTTTAATTCTGTTAGTATTTGTTTCACATATGTAGGTGCTCCTATGTTGGCTGCATAGGTTTTTATAATGGTTATATCCTCTTGTTAGACTGACCCCTTTATTATTATGTAATGTCCTTCTTTGTCTCTTGTTACTTTCTTTGTTTTGAAGTCTATTTTGTCTGATACAAGTACTGCAACTCCTGCTTTTTTCTCCCTATTAGTTGCATGAAATATCTTTCCATCCCCTTATTTCCAGTCTGTGTATGTATTTGGGTTTTAAGTGAGTCTCTTATAGGCAGCATGTAGATGGGTCTTGTTTTTTTATCCATTCAGTGACTCTGTGTCTTTTGATTGGTGCATTTAGACCATTTACATTAAGGTGATTATCGATAGGTATGTACTTATTGCCTTAGCACGCTTTACATTCATGGTTACCAAGGTTCAAGGGTAATTCCCTTACTATCTAACAGTCTATTTAACTCACTTAGTATGTTTTACAAACAACCTAAAGGTTCTTTTTTTTTTTCCTCCTCCATTCCTTATATATTAGGTATCATATTCTGTACTCTTTGTCTGTTGTTTTAATTGACTTTGGGGGTAGTTGATTTTATTTTGCATCTGCTTAGTAATTAATTGTTCTAATTTGCTGTGGTTTTATTTCCCCTGGTGACAGCTATTTAGCCTTAGGAATACTTCCATCTATAGCAGTCCCTCCAAAATGCACTGTAGTTGTGGTTTGTGGGAGGTAAATTCTCACAGCTTTTGCTTATCTGAAAATTGTTTAATCCCTCCTTCAAATTTAAATGATAACCTTGCAGGGTAGAGTAATCTTGGTTCGAGGCCCTTCTGTTTCATTGCATTTAATATATCATGCCACCCCCTTCTGGCCTGTAAGGTTTCTGTTGAGAAGTCAAATAATAGCCTGATGGGTTTTCCTTCTTTTTTTTCTCTCTAGATGCTCTTAAAAGTCTGTCCTTATCCTTGATCTTTGCCATTTTAATTTTATATGTCTTGGTGTTGTCTTCCTTGGGTCCCTTGTGTTGGGAGATCTGTGCACCTCCATGGCCTGAGAGACTATCCCCTTCCCCACATTGGGGAAGTTTTCAGCAATTACCTCTTCAATTACACTTTCTATCCTTTTCTCTCTCTTCTTCTTCTGGTACCCCTATAATGCAAATATTATTCCGTTTGGATTGGTCACACAATTCTCTCAATATTCTTTCATTATTAGAGATCCTTTTTTCTCTCTGTGCCTCAGTTTCTTTGTATTCCTATTCTCTAATTTCTATTACATTTACTGTCTCTTCTACATCTAATATGCTTTTAAATCCCTCCGTTGTATGTAGCATTTCAGATATGGAATTTTTTAATGATTGAATCTCCATCCTAAATTCATCCCTGAGTTCTTGAATATTTTTCTGTATCTCCATGAGCATGTTTTTGATTTTTATTTTGAAGTCTTTTTTGGGAAGATTAGTGAGTTCAGTTTCATTTGGCCCCTTTTCTGGGATTTGTGAGATTTTGGTCTGAATGAGGTTCCTTTGATGTTTCATATTTCTATGTGGCGCCCTCTAGTGCCCAGAAGCTCTAGTCTCTGGAATTGCTCACCCACTGGAGTGCAATCGGGAGTTGCAGGGGACTGGTGCTGGTACCTGGGGGGAGGAAAGAGCTGTTTCCTGCTTCCCACCTGCAGTGCCTGTCTCCACTGTCAGAGCCAGTGAGGTGAGCACACAGGTGTAAGCCTCTGTGCTTTGCGTCTGTAGTTGTCATAGGCAGGGCCTCCCTCTGCCTAGCCTCACGCCAAGGTAGTGACTGCCATTTTGCGAGCCGCTGCTGGCAGTCCAGGAGGAAGGCGCAGCAGGCTGCATATCACAGTGTGGGGCATTGGAGCTGGGTATCCAGCCAGAGGGATGGAGTGCCTGAAGCTCCTGAAAGTTCCCAACCTGCTGGGCAGAGCACACCCTGACAGCGTTGTCCATCTATCCCTTCTCCCACACAGCAAGCTCCATGCAAACCCCACCCCTTCAGCAGCCCTCTCACTACTAGGAAGCCTCTTAGACCGTCTGCGTTTCCTTTGTCCCAGAGCGGCCGGATGTGGATCCCTGTCATCCACAAATGGCTGGAATCTCAGTCTCTCAAGTATTCCATCTGTTTTAGCTTTCCAACCCCACTAATTTCCAGAGCACCACGTGGTGTAGGTTTGTGCTCGCAAAACAGATCTCCAGGGCTGGGTGTTCAGCAGTCCTAGGATTCCACCCCCTCCCTGCTCCATTTCTCTTCCTCCCTGTTGGTGAGCTGGGATGGGGGAAGGGCTTGGGTTCCGCCAGGTCATGGCTTTGGTACTTTACCCTGTTTCGTGAGGTTCGCTCTGTTCTCCAGGTGTATGCAGTCTGGTGTAGCCTTCTTTCCTGTTGCTCTTTTAGGATTAGCTGTATTAATTATATTTTCATACACACCATTCTTTCCTGTTGCTCTTTTAGGATTAGCTGTATTAACTATATTTTCGTATTATAGGTGGTTTTGGGAGGAGTTCTTTGTCTCACCTCTCACGCCGCCATCTTGAATTGATCCTTGACCGTTCTTTCTTGCACATCTTATCGATTTCTTTTGTCTGAGCTATCTATTACTGAGAAAGATGAGTTATAATCTTCTACTTGGATGGTGGATTTATATATTTCTCCTTGTAGTTTTATCAAAATTCACTTTTTATTTTGTAGCTAAATTATTGGATTTAGAATGGTTAAAAAATCTTAGTGAATCAAAACTTTTATCACTATGTGGTAACCCTCTGTTCCAATCACTATTGTTGAATAACAAGTCATCCCAAAATTTAGTGGCTTAAAATTAAAATTAAAATTTAAAAATAAAACAAAAATCATTTTATTATCTCATGGTTTCTGTGGGTTAAAAATTGGGAATGGCTTCAGTTTAGTGGTTCTGTCTTTGGATCTTTTATGCAGTTGCAGTGAAAGCTGGAATAGTCCAAGGGCTGGAAAAGCTGTGAAGGGGAGTGGCGGCTGATCATCCCTCCCTCACTTCAGGTAATCTCAGAGCTTCTTCAGGTAATCATGTGGATTACTTCTGTGGGCCAGTTTGGGCTTCTCTCGCAGGATAGCAGCCTCAGGGCAGTTGGACTTCTTACACTATAGCTCAGGACTCCAACTCAAGTGTTGTCATGAGCAAGATAGAAGTGCATTTTCTTTTCTCACCTGGAGTCATGTATTGTCATTTTTACTACATTCTGCTACTTACGTGCAAGTCACAAACTTGCCCAGATTCAGAGGGAGGGGAATTAAACTTCATCTCTTTGTGGATGAATGACAAAATTATAGTAGATTATGTGGAGCAGGGATATTGTAGCCATCTTTGCAAAATAGGTCTGATATACCCTCTGTCTCTATTGATGTTTTTTGTGTAAGATTTTGATCTGATAATACTGTTAAGTCAACTTTATTTTGGCTGTTATTTTTCTGGTACATCTTTTTCTGCCTTTCAATCTTTTTGTATTCTTATGTTATAGGAATGTCTCTTAACAGAATATAGCTGGATATTTTTTAAACTAACCTGATAGTCTTTGCTCTTTAAATGGACAGTTTAATCCATTTACATGGATTGTAATGGATGATATATTTGTGTTTTTGTCTTCTAATCTTTGTTCCATCTATTCAATTTTTCTAGGTTTCTTTTTTCTTCTTCCCTCTCCCATTTTTGTTTTGTTTTGGATTAAATTCTCCCCATACTAATTCTGTTTTCCACTCTACTAGTTTATGTACTCTCTTTCTGTTCCTTTAATGATTATCCAAAAATTTTAACTGAACAGTGGTTTATCAGATCCTTAAGTTAATCATTCTTTTGGCCACCTCAGGAACAATACAAATATCTTGTACACTTTAACTCCAATCTGATTCCTTTAGATGTATATACAATTGTACTTTATTTTTATCTTGATTTTATATCCCATATATCAGACATTATTGGTATTGTTTTATGTAGTCCATATTAGTTTACACTTATCCTCAAGCTTGACATTTTCTTACATCTTAGGCTTTCCTTCTGAAATTGTTTTCCTTCTTCTGGAGATATGTTGGTAATGTTCCATTGTAAGTAAAATATTCATTTTTGGTTGTCTTAAATGTCTTTATTTTACCCAGCTTTTGTTTTTGGGTTACGGTTTCACTGGGTATAGAATTCCAGGTGGCTAGTATATGCTCTCAGTGCAATGAAAATATTCTAGTATGTTCTGGCTTCCACTGTTACTACTGAGAAGTTTTGTCAGTAAAATTATTGTCTTTTTGTATATATCATGTCTTTTTCTGACTTGTAGAGTAGTCTCTTTATCTTTGATGTTTTTTGTTTTGTTATGATGTATCTAGGTTTGGATTTTTTTTTAATTTATTTGGGTTGAGATTAACTGGGATTCCTCATTCTAAGGATTGATATCTTCCTTCAATTCTGGAAAATTCTCAGCCATTATCTTTTGAAATATTGTCTCTTCACTCTTGCCTTTTTCTTCTCCTGTAATTCCATTAGACTTATGTTGGACCATCTTACTCTATCTTCCATGCCTCTTAACTGCTCACATTTTTTGAAATCACATTTTATTTAACTTGCAAAAAGAAGCATAGAATTAGTATGTATGGACCAATTGAGACAAATTAAAGTCAACTATGATATTTGATAAACTATTAAAGATGAGACTAAAATTTTAGTTTTATTAAGGTATTAGTAAGTTTTTTATTAAATAATAATTTATTATTTAGTATTTTATTTATTCTTTAAGTTTTGTAAGGTTAAAATCAAGATGTGAGTCCTTGAGTAACTGGTCAAAATATGGTTCTCCCACAGCATATCACTTTGTATCTTCCAAAAGACTTCCTTCCATAAGTAACTTAAAATCAATAGATCCAATTTTATTTTTTTTCAATATTTTGTTGGTTACTCTAGGCCTTTTGCCTCTCCATATAAGCTTTAGGATCAATTTGTCAATATCCACAAATAGCTTACTTGGATTTTCATTGTGGTTATTTGAATCTATAGATCACATTGGAAAGAATTGACATCTTAACAATATTGAGTCTTCTAATCCATGAACACGGAATACCTCTCCATTTATTAAGATCTTTGAGTTCTTTTTCAGAACTTTACAGTTTTCTGCATACACATCACATACATATTTTATTAAATTTACTGATCACATTGTTTTACCACTCTGTCTTTTGCAATTATTTGAGGTCTAGGTTTTGAGGTACATTCTGAGAGAGATATCATTTCCTTCTGTCACGTACTGGGCTAGTTTTTAAAATATTGCTTATCGTAATAATCACTTTTAGTGTTGTTATTAAGGTCTTAACAGTGGGAATGGACGCTCTCACAGAAAGGCAGTGTGCACCAGAGGAAGGTGCCCCAGCCCTTCCTACTGAAACCTCAGGATAGTCATTTGGCCCCTCAATTTCTTCATCAGCAAGCTGGAGGATAGTGAGGTTGTTCTGAAGACTAATTGAAAAATGGAGTGCACATGGTGGGCACTCAGCTGCTATATCTTGGGTCAGAATCTGTTTCATGAACTCAAACTGTAGGCCAGTTACTTGTCCTACTTTAATTTTCATAAAACCCTTCCACAGGTGGGTATTGCGATGACCCCATTGAGATAAGAAAACTGAAGCAGAGAGAGAAAGTAACATGTCCAAGTCCACACAGAGGTAAGTGGCATATTCTGAGCCTGAGCCTGGTTGGTCAGATACCAAGTCTGTGTCCATTTAGCTCTGCCATTTTTGACCACCAGGGCCTGGAAGCATTGTCTCTTCTACTGTTTCCCTGCCAGTCCCCTTTTTCTTGGCCACCTCCAGCCTTCAGACATATTGTTCCCTCTGCTTAGAACACTCTTGTGGCTACAGAAGTAGCCAAAAGAAAGGAAGATGGGTCCAATATTTACTTTGGAGCTGGATCCAGAGCTCCAAGGAGGAGCCTATAGATTCAAGACAGTTCTAAAAGTCTGTGGGGTAGTTCTCCTGGGATCTGGTAGCAAGAATCCAGTGTGTCTCCTCCAGAGGTTCCTGGTCAGGAGAGCCAGCCTTTGAGAAGGGAGAGGGTGCAGGGGAGAGAAGGGAAGGCCGTCATATAGGTTAACTCAGATCCTGTCACAGCCTTATCTGATGTTTCCCAGGGCCACGTGGCTTAGGATGGTCTGACAGTTTTGTGTCACACAAAGCTGTTTTCTCGTACTAATCTGGAATCCAGACATTGGATTTGGAAACTCATTAAGTGGACATTTACTCTTCCTTGGAGAATTCTTTTCTGGAATTTGATAGTTAGCTACTAATAACTGAAATTGAAATGAGCTCAAGGCATAGGCCAGGCACTGTGCTAAGCATTTTACCTGCATTCTCATATGATCCTCACGAGAAACCTATGAACGCAGCGTTACACTCCCATTTTACAAGAAACAAGCTTAGAAACAGTGACTTGCCAAAGGCCACAGAGGCAGGATTGGAGTCCAGGTCTGTAGGATGACACTTTTTTTGTTGTTATTGTTGAGATTTAATAGTATCATTTTTTTTGTCGTATCAAGGACATTCTTAAATGAAACTGGGGTTTTTTTCCCTCCCCCAAAGTACATGGGGGTAAGAAATAAAATTACTCTCACAGTTTGGACCACTGCCTTGATTCTTGCTAAGGCAATGCAATTTTAAACACCACTGCACTGCTTACACCATCAGTGCAAATGCCCAAACAGTAAAAAAGGCAAATAATGTCTTTGTATTCGTTTTGAAAGGAATTTTAACTCACTGACCCCTTAAAAGGGTCTTGGAGACCCCCAGGGATCCACACACCACACTTTGAGAACTACTCTCTAGATTATGAGACTATTGATTATTTTCTTTTTCTTTTCTTCCCCCTCCTCCTCTTTCCCTTTCTTCCTTCTTAACAAATCTGTATTTTCTAATTTTTTGTGAAATCTATATGTGTCACTTAATGTAATTTTTTAAAATCTAAAATTAATTATGAACATCTTTCTACATTCAATGGGCTTGTAAAGTTAGATTTTTGTATATTTATAGATTTAATTAATAAAACAGATATTCCATATATAACCATGCAGACATGTATTTGTTGTTCTCCTGCCATCTCCATGAATAGTTTCATTTTTTCCTTTTGGATTCTTTCTTAGGCTATGTCCTAGTCAGTCATCCTAAAACCACCAGGAACAAACCTTTAATCTGACAGAATCAGCTTAGCTGACCCACATCAATGAGGGAGACCCACCTGCAGAGGGACTGTGGGGCCTAAGTACACAAAGGGTAAGTTTGTGTAAGGTTATTCAAGTATTTTGGGTGAAGGGTGGGGTTGGGTGAAATGTAAACCAAGCAGTGCTTTGATAGCCACAACACAGCGCAGGGCCAGAGGAGAAAGGTCAGTTTAAGTCCAGGCAGCTAAGTTGCCTCAGGGGCCTGCTCCCATGGAAACTATAAAAATAGGTATGAAATACTGAGTCTACAAACTTCTTCCCTGAGGCTGATTTTCTGTATCAAAGTGACTTAGCTCCTGCAGGCATGTTTCTCTCTTAGTAATAGGATTTCAAACAGCAAATTTCTGAGAGTTTGTGATTTTAGGGAAAAAAAGAAATCTCAATGAAAAAGCAAATCACTCCAAGGACATGGTTATTGGGACTCTTTACAGCTGTAATACAACCTTGGGAGAAATAATGTTTCCTGTTAACATTGCAGCTGGCTTTATCCATGCCTGTCCTGATGCATGGGCAGGCAGACTTTTACAGGCTCATTTCAAACTAATTTTCGCTTTCTCCGCTATAGACCCTCAAACAGAAATCCTGAAACCAAGTGATTTAATCATCTTTCCTTTTGACTTTCTCTGGGCTTGTTATCTGAAACAGCCCAGCTCCACTCCCAGCCAGTCAGTTTCTAATAACTCTGGCAAATGTGCCTGCCCTCTGCTGGTCACCGTGGTACCCCTGAGTCCTTGGGGATTAGAGGTGACCTTCTTGAAAGCAGCTGCTTCTCACCGGAGGCAGGGAGCCCCTCCACTATGGCTGCCTCCTCCAGGCTGCCCTCCGGAAGATGGCAGGAACCCATCACTGCCACCCACCACAGGCAGAAGGTGGGGGTCCAGGGCAGTGCTCTCCTGGACAAAGGCAGCTCCACTGCACACACATTGCTGCAGCTCCCTTGGGGGAACAAATCCAAGGATCTGCACAGGTTGGGCCTCCAGCTAGCCTCCCTCTTTCCCCAGAACTTCACCCCAGTGGGCCACAGCTAGCCTTCCTACACAGGATGATCTGATTTTAAATGTACAAAGTACCTCCATAAACAGATGCAGATCTTTGTATTCATCTTTGTCAAGAGCTTGACTTGTGATAAATCAAACACAAAACTCGATTATCTCTAAAGAATGAATATTGGTGATTTGTCACAAAAAATGATTGCAATAAAAGCCTTATTTGGAAATAATTGGAAGTATTTTAGGGCCATAACATCTTCACAAGTTGAATTTGAAGGGAGCTGATAGTTAGAATGATCTTGGCCTATCTTCTCATCTCATACAAGAGAAACTATTTCAAACTAAGGTAAGTGACCTGACCAAGGTCACACAGCAACACCAGAGTTAACTCTTGGACATTGATTATCCTGTGGGACTAGGCAGATGAAGAATCTTTTTGTTCTCTCTCCTTCTCCCAGAGATGTTTTTAAATTACTTTCCTAGTCATGACAAGTGGCCCTGACACCCATGGCTTTGTGCCTCACTCAAATAATTAACTCCTGTTCCTTAACTTGTTTTGTATTGTCTCCAGGAGGCCCCCAGCTTTCTGGTTGGTTGAAAAAACTGACCTGTCTGGTCCGGGTCCAGCTAGCCCTCCCTCTGGGCTGGCAGGCTGACAACAGCTGACTCCCGCAGTCATTCATGTGACCACCGCAGCTCTCTGTTCTGCTCCGTGTTCCAGGCCTGAGTGGGTACTTCCAGGGGCTCCTTCCATGAGGGGCACCAGGTAGGCACTCCAGCCCTGCACATCCATCACTGGAACAGCTAGGGGGACCCCAGGCAGGCATAGTCAGACAGACTTGGGCAGATCAGATGTGGGGCATTCCGTGCTGGTCCAGGGCTCTTCAGGCAGTGGGGACAGAATGTGGCTGGCCTCAAGATGTCTCATGTCCTCCGTACTTGCCTCTCCCTTCTCCTTGTCCCCTGCCTCCAGGCGTGCCACTCTCCCTTCCTCTGTTTGTTCTTTCTTTCCTCTCAGCTACAGACTTTTCCCCTTCCTGTGCTGATTGGAGGGATTAATCAGTGACAGGAAGCTGCCTCTCTCGGAGCAATTATTGGCTGTCGTCAGGAAAGCCTGAGCAAGGCCAGCCCTCAGAGTCTGTCCTGTTTTCTGCCTACTGCTCACCCACCGGCTCTTGCCATGGGGTGCCTTGGGGCCTTCCTCTTCCTGCTGGGAGGCCTGGGAGCTCTCGCTAAGTTCTGGGGTAAGTAACCAAATCTACCCTGTACCTCTTTCCCAGGCAGAGGGAAATGAGTGTGGGAGTGTCCTGGGGGAGAGACAAGTCTGAGAAGGGAATGGACTGGTCAGGGCAAGGCATTTGCATTATATTCACATACTGGGGCCTGGCTATTCCAGCTCTGTGTCCCAGTGCCCTTAGGAGCCTCAGGACCTCTCAGGACTTGTCTGGGAGCTTGAGGATACAGGCCGCAGGCTGCTTGTGCCCTGGAGCTGGGTAGATGGCAGAAGGCAGGAAGGGAATCCTCAGCAGTTTGGGACCGCCCACCTCTCTCCGTCCCTTGTTGCACACTGCCCACAGCATTATTCTCTGCTATGTGCTTTCACCATCAGGGTCTCTTGTGGTGCTTGGAGAAACCAAGAGGCAAGTTCAGTCCTGTTCAGGTGACAGCTGAGGCAGTCAAGGGTTGGAGGGGCCAAGTGACCTGTTGAAGTGCTCCAGCTTTCCAGGGCTTTCCCAGACTCAGTTATCGGAACTCCAGGCCAGGGTCTTCCCTGGGCACCGGCAGCCTCCTGCCTTGTTCCACAAACACAACCAGGTGCTTGGATCTTGGTTCCTTCCTGTCCAGACAGTACCCAGGGGGCACCTGGGACCCAGTCCTCACCCTTACTCAGCATGAACCTTTCAACAGTTGCCCATAGACCCCACAAGAGCCCTGGATTGGGTTTGGGTACAGTTCACTGCTGCTGAGCCACGTAGTCACTCCTAGCCTCTTTCTCTCACCAGTTAAATGGGCTAAGAATGCTCTCTGCCTCCCTCCTTGTTGTGGTGTGAGGGATCTCACACCGCCTGCTTTACCAGCTTAAAGCTCTGTGCAGTTGTGAAACTAACCAGATGGTGCCCCACTGCTAGCGCGGGGCAGGCTCCTGGGTTTCTGAATGTCAGCGCCAGCCTGTCAGTCCTCAGCTGGCAGAGCAGGGCAGCCCTGGGAGCATGAGGCCCTAGTGGGGAGAGACCTTGCCCGGGGCCATTTTATTATCTGGGTGAATCTTCCGGGCTCTTTTCTGAGGTTGCAGAGTTGTGGTTATCAGCCTCTTTTTACAGCTCTGGCTTCTCTTCTTATCACTTCTAATCCCAGGGCTGACTCACCTGATGGAGGTCAGAGCCCAGGTGTGGGCAGGGACCCTCACCAGTTTGAAGAAAAGGGAGAGGGAGAGAAAGGTGCAGAAGGATGGATGACTAGAGAGACAGCCTGAGAGATGTGGAGACTGAGACTGATCCAGAGAGAGAGAGGGAGAGAGAAATAGCGGCAGAAATGGAGACAGACACCCAGAAAGGCACCGAAAAAGAAAAGGGAAAGAACCCCCCCACCCCCACCCCCGAACTCATAGCAACGATACCGTGACCTTCGGGAAAACAAGCATTTGATGACGGCACCCAAATCAGGAGAGACAGGCTATGTGACAGGAAGCCTGGTCCTTGTGCCTGCCAGGCAGTTCCTTCACTCAGTCCCTGGGAGGCGCAGCCTGCCCATCATCCTGGGATGTGTGGTACGGTGGAGGCAGCTAGGGCCCTGCAGCAACTGCGAGGCAGTAAGGGGGAAAAGTCCAAAGTGCCTCTAAGGCCACCTGCCCAGCTCAGGTCCTTCCCTAGGGGAGCAAGGTCAGCTGGAGCTGGGAAACATCCTTGACTTCTGCTTCCCCAGGTGTTTTGGTTGCACAGCTTCAGTCAAAACCCAAAGCACAACAGATAAATGGTTGCAAAGGAACAATTTACCTTGCATTCTCAGGTCCTCGTCATCTAAACAGAGGAGGCAGAAAAAGTGTGATTTTGCTATCTGCACAAAGGAATTTCACGAGGCAGCCCCAGTAAGGCAGCAGGCAGTCTACTGTTTTAAAATAAGATGTGTAACATGCTGCATGTATGGGTTGGAATTTCTGTAAACAGGTAGGATACACATTCACAGCACCAGAGAGCAGAGGCTTTTCCAGCAGGTCTATCCTTAGCTCTGTGGCCTTGCGTAAGCTATGATATGACTTTGAACTTCTGTTTCCTCTTTTGTCAAAGCGATGACGACAGTACCTGCGTCACAGGGCTGGTGTAAGGACCAGCTGAGGTCTGGTGGGGTGTCTGGGGCATACCACGAGGCTTGGTATCCATCTGTCTGTCGCTCCTTATGGCAGATGGTTGCCTGGTACCAGCTTCCTCTGCCCTTGGCTCACCATCTCTCCCTAATCCATTCCAACTGCCCCTTTGGGATACCTGCTTTCCCCTCTTATCCTGTTCCCTTTCAAACAGCCAGATTTCCCCATAGGAATAGGGTATGTGCTGGGTGGAGGTGGAGTAGGGATATTCACTCCCTGAAGAAAGCCTTGTGAAGGTAAAAGCAGTTCCTTATTGATGGCCTGGCCTGTAACCTAACGTGGCCTGTTCTCTTTCCTAAGATATACCAGGGGAGGACAGCAAGCTTCAGGAGAGGCTGGGCCAGCACCTCTTGCCCTGGATGGACCAGCTCTCCCTGGAGCACCTGAACCCCAGTATCTATGTGGGCCTACGCCTTTCCAGCGTGCAAGCTGGGGCCAAGGAGGCCCTTTACCTGCACCACCTCAAGCTTGATTACCAGCAGAACCTCCTGGGGTATTGCCATGTTCTTTCTTCTTCTTTCCCCATGTCTTGCTTCACATCCTAAGAAACAGGAGACTGCATCCTGGTCTGGGCCTGTCATTGTTTTATTGGGAGTTTAAGCAAGTTCTGTCTCCTTTGGGCCTTTCTCCAACTGTAGAATGGGGTTTGTTTGAGTAGACTGGAGATGCCAATTTAGGGCCCCTGTGCTGTTAATGCACCCTCCTGTACCTGAGGCAGACATCACTAATCCATGACAGCAATCTTCAATACTGAGCCCAGAAGCAACATCCAACTGTCTATGCTTCCCTCCCATGCCTGACATAGACATCACTAATCCATGACCACAGTCTTCCATATTGAGCCCAGAAGCAGCAACTGGCTCTGTGCTCTTTTCCAGGGGTCATTAAGGGGAGGCCTTTTCTGAGGTCCAGTGTGGGAGTTTGAATGAGACATGAAGGATCAGGAGCACCGTGGAGCACCTCCTGCTTGGTTCCTCTCCAGAAGTGGACACAGGACAGGGAGAGGAAAGAAAGGGGAGAATGCATAGGTGAAGTGTGACCAAAATAGTGGGGTGGGCACATGTCATTTGGATACAAGAGCCCTCAGAGTTTGTCCTGAGTTTAATTTCTAAAGGACACACATATGTGTGTCATGCAACTTACAACTTACATAGCTGACTACACCTGCTTTTGGCAGTTCTAGCAAAGTTTCCAACTGTTAGGTTTGTTTCCACTTTGTGATGTTTGCTGGGGGCACCCCAAGCCAGGCTTACCAGGGCAGCACTTTTTCATAGGAGTATTGTTAACTGGCTTTGTCTTAGGTCTGGCACCAGCAATTCTGACAGTGAGAAGCCCTCCATGGGCCAACTGGCCCTCTACCTGCTCGCTCTCAGGGCCAACTGCGAGTTTGCTGGAGGCCGCAAGGGGGACAGGCTGGTCTCAAAACTGAAGCGGTTCCTGGAGGTCGAGAAGAAGGCCATTGGTGAGGAGAAGTGTCCTGCCAGGCATGGGAAGGCGTATCAGAGCACATTCTCTGCTGAAGCAGCTACATCAGAACTTTGCATTTTCTCCCTAGGCTTCTTTCCTGCCCTCCATTCTGCCTATCTGAATATTCACCTAGAAACCTGGGCCTGTCCCAGTAGCCATCCTTAATCAAGCCTTACCTGCACCTCAGATGCACTCTGTTGGCGAGTCCTGCTGCTCAGCCACCAAGACTGACCTGACTGTCCACCTCTGGGACAACCGCACAGCCTCCCTACTACTTCCTCCTCAGCCTCTCTGCTAATGTTCCTGTCTCCTGACCAGACCCAACACATGATGGCCAGAGTGAGCATTTTAAATATAAATCTGACCTCATGAGCACTGCTTAAACCCTGCAAAGGCTGCTCTCTGCTGTGTTCTGAGCACTCAGGCACAGCCTGTCTGCCCTTTTCTCCTCTTCAGGCTCTGTGTACCCACTCAACTGGCCTGCCCACCCACTGGCCCTCCGAGGCGCTCTGGCCACACTGGCCACCTTGCAGCTCACAAACCAGGGTCTTCAAAGTGTCCCCTCTATTTGGAAGGTTTCTGTCCTCTTCTAGCTCACTCCTGCTCCACCTTTGGCTCCCCGGCCCCACCTCCCCAGCGTCACTGCCTTAGAGAATCCTGCCCTGACTCCCCAGCTACTCAGAAACCTCTGTATATTGTCCCATGGGTTTCAGTCCAGATTTTAACTCTAACAGTGCTTTTGTGTTATTGTCAGAGGCCGTGGCTGCAGTGTGCCTGGCCTGTTGTCCCCAGTTGGTCATCCCTCCAAGCATAGCACCTGACATGTAGTGATCCCCCAGAAAGTTTGGGTTGGGGAAATGAAGGAACGAAGAATCCCATAACCCAAAGGAGGGAGTTGGGAAGTGTGCAGTGGGACTCTGTGTGCTGGCTGGACTAGTTGCTGGGAGGGGGCAGAGAGGCAACTCTTCAAGCCCAGCGTGATGCTCCTGCTCCGCGGTTTTCTCCCTCCCAGGGCACAACCACAGGGGCCACCCCAACACCAGCTACTATCAGTACGGCCTGGGCATCCTGGCCCTGTGTGTCCACCAGAAGCGGCTCCATGACAGTGTGGTGGGCAAGCTCCTGTATGCTGTGGAACATGGTCTGCGTCTCCCCTGGGGCCCCCTGTCTGTGGGTGAGTGTTGAGGCCAGGCTGACACTCCTCCAAGCCCCCAGTGAAGGCCTCCAACCCCTGGGCCCATGGTCACCTTTCCTTGGGACCCCTCCTTATAGAGTCCTTTAGGGGCAAAATGGCAAGGGTTCATGTGTGGTTATGTGAGCCAAAGTTCGAGCTGGACTGGGATCCGGATCCCAGGTCGATCACACACTCACTGTAGGACACTCTAGGCAAGTCAGCTGGCCTTTCCGTTTCAGCTTCTCTTGTAAAATAACCTCCCAGCAGCATATCTCTAGAGGATACCTTGTAAGTAAAGGACTTAACATGGTGCCTGGTATAAAGAATGTTCTGGACAGATAGCTATGATTTGATCATCATATGAGCTAGGGAGCCTGAGGCCTAGATTCTGAATCTGCTTCCTCACCGTGTGACCTTGGGCCTCCAATGCCTTTTCTTGTCATTGTGATTCATTATTCCTCTAGGCCTGGGCTTCTGGGAGTGACTGCGTTTGCCTTGCATAGGGTGGGGGTAGGAAGGAGTAGATTAGGGGGGTGGTTGGGTGCCTAGAGAGAAGGTGGCAGGGCTCCTGACAGCAAAAGGCATGTTTTATCTCAGAGGCTTTAGAAAAACCACTGTGGACAGATTAAATCATATAGGGGTGGGAATGGGGGGCTTAAAAAAACCCAGGTCCCAGGCAGCTCCCTGGACATATTTAATCAGACCCACTAAACTTCCCTGGTGATTCCAAAGTGCAGGAACATTTGGGAATTAGTGATGTAGGATAAAGTCTTCCCGGGCCTCCCTCCCTAACCTCTGTCTGCTAACCTCTCCCAACCTCTAACATTCCAAGCAGTAGACAGGGTAAGGAGAACAGTCATCCGGCTTGTCCTGGACACTGGACTTACAGTGACCACGCTGGGAAAGTCATGGGCAAACGGGGCTGGGGTGGTCCCCCTGGCTAGTGAAAACTTTTCTAAAATGCTGATCTGACTATGTTGCCCTAAGGCCCTGCCTGGGCTGACCCCAGTTGGCTGTTTCCTGCAGATACAGCAGCCATGGCAGGCTTGGCCTTCACCTGTCTGGAGCGCTCCAACTTCAACCTCAATCAGAGAAACCAGATCATCCGGGCCATCAAGACAGTGCAAGACAAGATCCTAAAGGCCCAGACCCCTGAGGGCCACTTTGGGAATATCTACAGCACCCCTCTGGCACTGCAGGTGGAAAAGAGACCCTGGGCCCATGGTCCACCCTGGTGCCTGGTGGGAGGTGGACTGGTCAGGGGCTGGGAGACCTGGCTCCCCTCCACAGGTCACCCACCTTTTCCTCATCTCTGTTCTGTTACCAGTTGCTGATGACCTCCCCCACAATCGAGGGAGAGCTAAGCATAGCATGCCTCAAGGCAAGGGCTGCTCTGTTGGCCAGCCTAAAGGATGGGGCCTTCCAGAACATTCTCATGATTTCCCAGCTGCTGCCCGTCCTGAATCACAAGAGCTATGTAGATCTCATCTCACCAGACTGCCTGGAACCAAGAGGTAGCCAGCCCTTTCACAGAAGCCCCATTGTTTTCAATCTGCAGAGTGCTTATTTAAGTCTGCATGTCCCAGTGAGGAGCAATGGGTAGAGGTTCTTCAAGGGGCAGGGGTTCTTCAGTCCTGATCTGCTGAGTCCACAAGGGTTTGTGGGTGTGTGTGGGGCACACTGTCAGCTGAGATGCAGTCACAGCTTTTAGAAGCTCATAGTGTGGGGAGGGAGACACTAAATGAAGAGCTGTGGGCTGCCCATGAATCTCCAGCCCTTGTGTGATACCCAGTACAGAAACGCTTGAATGAATGAATGAGTAAGGAGAGACATGTTTTGTTTAGCTCTAATATGTCATAATGAGTCCCAGTTAGCAGCTTGAATCAGGGCTTCATCTGGGAGAAAGACCTGAATTGGTGAGAGGGATTTGTCAGTGGAGAAGGGTGAAGAAAGGAGGAGGGGGGAGCAAGAACAAAGACACAAAGGTGTGAAAGACTAGAATTTGGGGGAGGCATCTTACTGAAGATGGGTCTGGGAGAATGAGCTGGAGTGGCAGGAAGGAAAATGAAAAGGAGGGGAGACTCTCAGAGGTTAACAGGGGAGTGGCATGAACACAAATGTATGTTCTGGAAAGAGCCCTCTTGGATGCTATGTGGCAGGGAAGTGAGGGGAGATACCGGAGGCAGAGAAACTATGAGGGCCCTGGCCTTGGGTGGCCAGGGAATGTGGGAGCTAAGGGGTGGGAGGGCTGGAATGGGAGTCTGATTTCAGCTGCCCAGGTGGTGGTGGTGACTGAGATGGAACCGCAGGGAAGGAGGAGGTCCTGATGGGCCACGGTGTCTCCAAGGGGCGCCCCAGCCTTCTGCCCTCGCATGAGCCACCCCTTCCTGTCTCCCTCTACAGTCATGTTGGAACTGACTACAGAGACCCCTTCACAGATCCCAGTGCCAGAGGTCATCAGTGTCATGCTGCAGGTCTTCAGCGTCTGGCCACCATACACACACTTCATCTCTGTACCTGCTGGGTCCTCCTTGGAGGATGTTCTGAAGAAGGCCCAGAAGCTCGGAGGATTCATGTGAGAACCCGCCACCTCCTGGACCTCGATCTACCTGTTGCCTTCTCCCTAAAACAGGACATGGATGGGACAGGGGATGGAAGAGAGGATTCCCTTGGGAGAAGCATCAGCCCAGGCTCTGCTTATACCTTCTCCACTCCTGACTTGCCTGTGTGGTAGCAGAAACAAGTAGCCTTGGGCCAGCATTGCCATTAGGAGAGCAGGTTCCAGAGGCAGAGCCTCCACCTTGGAATCCAGGCTCCGCCACTCCCTAACTAGCGCTTGTTGTTTGTTGCAACTCAGTGAGGATGTCTGTTGTGCTCACTTCCTCACAGGGCCTCTCAAGAGTCCAGGAATTAGTGCACAAAGAGCATGTGGCACATACTTTTTGTATGCTCAGTCAGCAGTCAATACAGGCTAGCTTTCATAAGAGTAAGAATTTTTATTGTCAATCGATCTTGGTCTAATCCCTGTGACAAAATACCCTGGAGCAAGCCCTCTATAGAATGTGGAGGTTGGACAATGTCCTTAAACTTGCTTTTCACCTGAGATTTGACAAGTCTGAGAACGAGCATTTCTGGAGCACGGCTCTGTGCCCAGCCTTGTCCATGTCTAAACAAGATGGGCATGACTCTTATACTATCAGTGGGGAATCTGGCCCAGAGAAGTTGAGTGCCTTCCACCAGGTCACCCAGACACCAGACATCTCTTCTAGAAAGATATGCCTCAGTTTGAGAAGACCCTCATTTCTGTCCCCAACTGGAGTTCTCAAAGGACAACATCCTGCAACCAGAAGGGCCCCATCTGGTGCCTTGAAGTCATGTGGGCCAGGGAATTTTGGCCAGAGATAAGCAAAGACCCCTTTAGAGGACAAAAATACTTCCAGATCCCAGAGTAAGTTATTTCTGTTATAATATGATTTAGATGTGTACTACTATGTTTATTATTTAAAGTCCTTTCCCTTTCTGGATCTAGACAGCTATAAATCCTAAACAGCTTTACAAATTAAAAACAAAGAGAACTATAAACTGTTAATATTCAAATAGGACTCTCTGCTGAGGAGCAGGTGTGCACTGCCAGCTGTGGGGTTGAGCCAGATGCTCTCAGCACCCCCTTGGATTGAGCTGTCATCAGGCCTGAGTTTGTACAAGCAGCTGTGGCTTCACAGGCTCTTCCCTGGTCCTGAACACTCCATTCCTAGTCAATTCACCTCGGTTCTCTTCCCGGTAGTCTGCAGTGGGTAGAGCAGTACTGCTGGGGCCAATACAGTCCCAGATGGCCACACACATTGAGCACCCTTGGCAGGCCTCAGTCTGGCCAGGCCTTGAGATTACCCAAGACCTGCTAGCATTCATGTTTGGATATTTTCATCAGAATGAAAAAAATAGGACTTCACATTTTTATTCAGAACTCCAGGACCTCTGAGAAGACATCAGGCTCACCAATCAGAAATGATTCTCTTGTTAGTGGGTTCAGAGGCTAGGCGGGAAGGCCACATTTGAGGTATGTGAATGCACAGCAGAGAAAGCTGGACTATAGAAAAAAACAGGGAGAGAGAGAAAGAGAGAGAGGCAGATGCAGAGAGAAGTGCCTGTGTGCCTGGGGGGCTCCCAGAGTTAGGGAATGACTGGCTCCATGACACCCCCTAAACAATACTTTCCCATTGACTAAGTCATCTTGAGTGGGTTTCTGTTTCTTAAAACACCCTCTCTCTCTAAGACAAAACCATTAATAAGCCTTTTGGACAGAGGAAGGATGTGACCCATGGAGTTTTTTTTGTTGTTGTTTGTTTTTTAATTTATTTTTTAGGTATCATTAATATACACTTACATGAACAACATTGTGGTTACTAGAATCCCCCCATTATCAAGTCCCCACCACATACCCCATTACAGTCACTGTCCATCAGTGTAGTAAGATGCTATAGAATCACTACTTGTCTTCTCTGTGCTATACTGCATTCCCCTTGCCCCACTCTTACATTATGTGTGCTATTCGTAATGCCCCTTTTTCCCCTTATCCCTCCCTTCCCACCCATCTTTCCCGATCCCTTTCCCTTTGGTAACTGTTAGTCCATTCTTGGGTTCTGTGAGTCTGCTGCTGTTTTGTTCCTTCAGTTTTTGCTTTGTTCTTATACTCCACAGATGAGTGAAATCATCTGATACTTGTCTTTCTCCACCTGGCTTATTTCACTGAGCATAATACCCTCTAGCTCCATCCATGTTGTTGCAAATGGTAGGATTTGTTTTCTTCTTATGGCTGAATAATATTCCATTGTGTATATGTACCACATCTTCTTTATCCATTCATCTACTGATGGACACTTAGGTTGCTTCCATTTCTTGGCTATTGTAAATAGTGCTGTGATAAACATAGGGGTGCATCTGTCTTTTTGAAACTGGGCTGCTGCATTCTTAGGGTAAATTCCTAAGAGTGGAATTCCTGGGTCAAATGGTATTTCTATTTTTAGTTTTCTGAGGAACCTCCATACTGTTTTCCACAAAGGTTACCAATTTACATTCCCACCAGCAGTGTAGGAGGGTTCCCCTTTCTCCACCTCCTCACCATTTGTTGTTGTTTGTCTTTTGGATGTTGGCCATCCTAACTGGTGTGAGGTGATATCTCATTGTGGTTTTAATTTGTATTTCTCTGATAATTAGCGATGTGGAGCATCTTTTCATGTGCCTGTTGCCATCTGAATTTCTTCTATGGAGAAGTGTCTGTTCAGATTCTCTGCCCATTTTTTAACTGGCTTATTTGCTTTTTGTTTGTTGAGGTGCATGAACTCTTTGTATATTTTGGATGTCAACCCTTATCGGATATGTCATTTATGAATATATTCTCCCATACTGTAGGATGCCTTTTTGTTGTACTGATGGTGTCCTTTGCTGTACAGAAGCTTTTTAGTTTGATATAGTTCCACTTGTTCATTTTTGCTTTTGTTTCCCTTGCCCGTGGAGATAGGTTCATGAAGAAGTTGCTCATGTTTATATTCAAGAGAGTTTTGCCTATATTTTCTTCTAAGAGTTTTATGGTTTCATGACTTACATTCAGGTCTTTGATCCATTTTGAGTTTACTTTTGTGTATGGGGTTAGACAGTAATCCAGTATCATTCTCTTACATGTAGCTGTCCAGTTTTGCCAACACTAGCTGCTGAAGAGGCTGTCATTTCCCCATTGTATAAGGCTTTCAGCTTTTCACTGTTAAGTATGATGTTGGCTGTGGGTTTGTCGTATATGGCCTTTATTATGTTGAGGTACTTGCCCTCTATACCCATTTTGTTGAGAGTTTTTATCATGAATGGATGTTGAATTTTGTCAAATGCTTTTTCATCATCTATGGAAATGATCATGTGGTTTTTGTCCTTCTTTTTGTTGATGTGGTGGATGATGTTGATAGGTTTTTTTTAATGTTGTACCATCCTTGCATCCCTGGGATGAATTCCACTTGATCATGGTGTATGATTCTCTTGATATATTTTAAAATTCTGTTTGCTAATATTTTGTTGAGTATTTTTGCATCTGTGTTCGTCAGGGATATTGGTCTGTAGTTTTCTTTTTTTGTGGTGTCTTTGCCTGGTTTTGGTATTAGAGTGATGCTGGCTTCATAGAATGAGTTTGGAAGTATTCCCTCCTCCTCTATTTTTTGGAAAACGTTAAGGAGAATGGGTATTATGTCTTCTCTAAATGTCTGATAAAATTCAGCAGTGAATCCATCTGGTCCAGAGGTTTTGTTCTTGGGTAGTTTTTTGATTACTGATTCAATTTCCTTGCTAGTAATTGGTCTGTTTAGATTTTCTGTTTCTTCCTGGGTCAGTCTTGGAAGGTTGTATTTTTCTAGAAAGTTGTCCATTTCCTCTAGGTTATCCAGTGTTTTAGCATATAGATTTTCATAGTATTCTCTAATAATTCTTTGTATTTCTGTGGTGTCGTCATGATTTTTCCATTCTCGTTTCTTATTCTGTTTATGTGTGTAGATTCTCATGATAAGTCTGGCTAGAGGTTTATCTATTTTGTTTATTTTCTCAAGGAACCAGCTCTTGGTTTCATTAATTTTTTCTATTGTTTTATTCTTCTCAATTTTATTTATTCTCTGATCTTTATTATGTCCATCCTTCTGCTGACTTTGGGCTTCATTTGCTCTTCTTTTTCCAGTTTCAGTAATTGTGAATTGGACTGTTCATTTGAGATTTTTTTTCCTTCTTTAAATAGGCCTGAATTGCTATATACTTCCCTCTTAGAACTGCCTTCGCAGTGTCCCACAGAAGTTGGAGCATTGTGCTGTTGTTTTCATTTGTCTCCACGTATTGCTTGATCTCTGTTTTAATTTGGTCATTGATCCATTGATTATTTAGGAGCATGTTGTTAAGCTTCCATGTGTTTGGGCTTTTTGTTTTCTTTGTACAATTTTTAAAATTAAGGTATTATTGATATACACTCTTATGAAGGTTTCACATGAAAAAACAATGTGGTTACTACATTTACCCATATTATCAAGACCCCACTCATACCCCAATGCAGTCACTGTCCATCAGTGTAGTAAGATGCTACAGATTCACTGATTTCCTTCTCTGTGCTACACTGTTTTCCCTGTGATCCCTCACACCATGTTTTGTACAATTTATTTCTAGTTTTATACCCTTGTGATCTGAGAAGTTGGTTGGTACAATTTCAATATTTTTGAATTACTGAGGCTCTTTTTGTGGCCTAGCATGTGGTCTATTCTGGAAAATATTCTGTGTGCACTCGAAAAGAATGTGTATCCTGCTGCTTTTGGGTGGAGAGTTCTGTTAGGTCCATCTGTTAGTAATCTGTTAGGTCCATCTGTTCTAATGTGTTGTTCAATGCCTCTGTCTCCTTACTTATTTTCTGTATGGTTGATCTATCCTTTGGAGTGAGTGGAATGTTGAAGTCTCCTAGAATGAATGCATTACATTCTATTTCCCCTTTTAATTCTGTTAGTATTTGTTTCACATATGTAGGTGCTGCTGTGCTGGGTGCATAGATATTTATAATGCTTATATCCTCTTGTTGGATGACCCCTTTATCATTATGTCATGTCCTTCTTTGTCTCTTGTGACTTTTTTTGTTTTGAAGTCTATTTTGTGTGATACAAGTACTGCAACAACTGCTTTTTTATCCCTATTGTTTGCATGAAATATCTTTTTCCATCCCTTCACTTTTAGTCTGTGTATGTCTTTGGGTTTGAAGTGAGTGTCTTGTTGGCAGCATATGGTTGGGTCTTGTTTTTTTTATCCATTCAGTGACTCTATGTCTTTTGATTGGTGCATTCAGACCATTTACATTTAGGGTGATTTTCAAAAGTCATGTACTTATTGCCATTGTAGGCTTTAGATTCGTGGTTACCAAAGGTTCAAGGGTAACTTCCTTACTATCTAAGAGTCTAACTTAACTCAGTATGCTATTACAAACACAATCTAAAGGTTATTTTTTTTCCTTCCTTTTCTTCCTCCCACATTCTTTATATATTAGGTATCATATTCTGTACTCTTTGTCTATCCCTTTTTATTACCTCTGGTGACAGCTGTTTAACCTTAGGAACACTTCCATCTATAGTGGTCCCTCCAAGATACACTGTAGAGATGGTTTGTGGGAGGTAAATTCTCTCAGTTTTTGCTTATCTGAAAATTGTTTAATGCCTCCTTCAAAGTTAAATGATAATCTTGCTGGATAAAGTATTCTTGGTTCAAGGCCCTTCTACTTCATTGCATTAAATATATCATGCCACTCCCTTCTGGCCTGTAAGGTTTCTGCTGAGAAGTCTGATGATAGCCTGATGGGTTTTTCTTTGTATGTCATCTTATTTCTCTCTCTGGATGCTTTTCATAGTCTGTCTTTATCCTTGATCTTTGCCATTTTAATTATTATATGTCTTGGTGTTGTCCTCCTTGGGTCCCTTGTGTTGGGAGATCTGTGTACCTCTATGGCCTGAGAGACTGTCTCCTTCCCCAGACTGGGGAAGTTTTCAGCAATTACTTCCTCAAAGACACTTTCTATCTCTTTTTCTCTCTCTTCTTCTTCTGGTACCCCTGTAATATTAATATTGTTCCATTTGGATTGGTCACACAGTTCTCTCAGTATTCTTTTATTCTTAGAGATCCTTTTTTCTCTCTGTGCCTCAGCTTCTTTGTATTCCTCTTCCCTAGTTTCTATTTCATTTATCTTCTCCTCCACCGTATCTAATCTGCTTTTAATATCCTCCATTGTGTTCTTCAATGATTGGATCTCCATCCTAAATTTGTTCCTGAGATCTCGAATATTTTTCTGTACCTCCATGAGCATGTTAATGATTTTTATTTTGAAATCTCTTTGAGGAAGATTCATGAGGTCGATTTCATTTGCATCTTTCTCAGGTGTATTCATAATTTTGCTTTGAACCAGGTTCCTCTGATGTTTCATAATTTGTCTGTGGTGCCCTCTAGTGCCCAGAAGCTCTACTCTCTGGAGCTGCTCAGCCCTTGGAGCAATGTCAGGGGTCGCAGGGGAGCAGCGTTGGTGCTTGGGGGGAGGAAAGAGCTGTTTCTGCTTCCCGGCTGCTATGCCTGACTCCACTGCCAGAACCAGTGGGCTGAACACACAGGTATAAGCCGCTGTGCTTTGTGTTTGTAGCTGCCGTAGGTGGGCTTCCCTCTGGCTGGCCTGATGCCAGGGCAGGGTTTGCCATTTTGCGAGCCTGAGCCAGGTGCGGGCTAGCCTGGATGAAGACACAGCAGGCTGCGTATCATGGTGGGGGCCCTTGGAGCCTCATAGCCAGCAAGGGGGATGGAGCACCTGAAGATCGTTTAAGCTCCCAACCTGCTGGGCAGAGTGCACCTGGGCAATTTTGTCCACCTGTCCTTTCTCCTGAGCAGTAAGCTGAGAAGCTCCTTTAGCAGCCCTCTCACTTTCAGGAAGTCTCTTAGACTTCCCACCCAGATAAGCTGGATATGAATCTCTGTTTTCCACAAGCAGCTGGAATCTCTGTCTCTCCAGGTATTTCGCCTGTTTTAGCTTTCCAACCCCACTAAATCACCAGAGCACCATGCAATGTATGTTTCTGCTCCCAGAGCAGATTTCCAGGGCTAGGTGTTCAGCAGTCCCAGGATTCCACTCCCTCGCCGCTCTGTTTCTCTTCCTCCACCAGCGAGCTGGTATGGGGGAAAGGCTTGGGTCCTGCCAGGTCACAGCTTTGGTACATTACCCTGTTCCGTGAGGTCTGCTCTTTTCTCCAGGTGTATGCAGTCTAACGCAGCCTTCTTTCCTGTTGCTCTTTCAGGATTCGTTGTACTAATTATATTTTTGTATTATATGTGGTTTTAGGAAGAGGTTTCTGTCTCACCTCTCACGCCGCCATCTTTAATCCAATCTCTGATCCATGGAATTTTAAGAGGATCCTTTAGCAGCAACATCCAGATGGGTTGGAGAAATGCAATGTTGGAGGCGAGGAACTGGGGATGGGAGTGTGAGAAAGAAGTCTCTTGGTTGCATAGGCCAGAAATTGAACTCCAACCCTCTCTGGCAGTGGGGAGCATGGGGTGTGTGGAGTTAGAGAGGAGACTGAGCAACCCAGCCACAAGAAGAGGGGAGTGCCACAGAGCCACAGATACTTCCAGAACCCAGTGCCATCACCAGGTGTTTCTATCCCTGTCCCCCATGTTCCTGCTTCTCTCTGCACCTGGCACTGCCCTCTCTCATGAGGGGTTGTACCTTATGTGTGATGCCTGCAGCTTCTGATTCTCACCCCTACAAATCAGCCCCCAGAGAGGGGACAGCTGCTCAGTTGATAACATAATAGGTGTCCCTCCCCTTAGGCCATGGTCATGGTCAGTGCAGAGGGGATAAAGTCCCTGAATAGGACAGTATCAGTGGGGCTGAAGAAGAGGAGCAGAGATGAGGCTTTTGGACAGGAAGGTTTGGCTAGCTCTGGCCCCAAGGGTGAGGGCAAGACTTTCCTGGTGTGAGTACTTCTGCTTCTGCCCTTGGGTCCATGGGAGCAAAAGTCACCTTTTCTCCCTCTTTCCCTGTCCCTTTGGTAGATATGGAACTCAGGCCTCCATGTCAGGCCCCTACTTGACCTCCGTGATGGGGAAGGAAGCTGGGAAACGTGAGTTCTGGCAGCTCCTCCAGGCCCCTGACACCCCCCTGCTGCAAGGTGAGTCTGGCGGCTGGCCGTCTCTGGATGTGTCCCCACCCCAGCCCTGTCCCTGCCACAAGGCTTCCTCAACTCACCCTAGCTTTTCCTGGGCCTCGGATAATCACTGATGCTCAAGATTGCTTATAATGTATTGAACTGGATTCTTAAGAATCTTTATGTAAGTTATTGTGGCAACTCCAGAAAATCAGACAGGTAAAAAAAAAGCAGAAATTTAAAATCACCCATAATTCACTCTCCAGAAATAACTTCTTTTACTTTTTGCGTATTTTCTTCCAGATAATTCTTTAATTATGTGAGTTTGTTTTTTCATGAAAATGAAGTCATATTCTGTTGCAGTGCTGTCTGATAGAAATAAAATGTGACTACATGAATGATCCTAAGTTTTCTAGTTGGTGAAACTAATATTGGTAACCTATCTTATTTAACCCAATATATGCAAAATATCATTCTAAGATGTAATCAGTGTAAAATTACTAATGACATATTTTGCATGTTTTTTTATACTAAGATTTCAAGTACTCAGTAGCTGCATTTGGCTAATGCTAATGTATTGGATGACACAGCTCTATATACCATTTTGCAACTTTAAAAAAATTCTTAATGTATTCTAGACATCTTTCTGTGTTGGTATATGTAGCTTAGCATCTCTCTTTGTAATAGCCGCATAGAAAATATCATCCACTAGGTGCTTGGGTTGTAAGTAACAAACAATGCAAATTAGCTTTCGCAATATGATATGACATACATTGTCCCATGTGACTAGAGTCCAGAGGGAGCAAGGACTTCAGCGCTAGTGTAACCTGGGCTCCCTGGGACTCCATCATCTTCTCTTTGTTGGCTTCCTCCTCCTTCTGTGTCTTCCCAGGGCCTGTTTCCTTTTATGATAGAGGAAAACTTGTCTCAGGTGGAACTGGGACACAGGTCCCCTCCTGTACCCATTGCTAGGAGATGGCCCAGGTTCTGTGCCCACCATTGGCTAGAGAAAAGGGATCACCACATGACTGGTTTAGGCTAGTCAGGGCCCGCACCTGGCACTGGGTGTGAACAATGGGTGGTGGAGTGGGGTGGGGGGCTGCAGCTGACTCCTGCTGGGCCTTTAGTGTGTCTCCAATTTTAAATCTTACCCTAAGGTGTCATGTGCATCTTGTGTATCAGCTCAGTCACACACAGACTCTAAAAGGTCTTAAAGGTCATCTGTCTTTGTTCCTGCTACCTGGAACTTCTTTTGGGCACTTACCTTGTGCCAGGCATTGGGCCAAGTGCTTTCTAGAAGGTGGGACTTTCTGAGGGAGCCCAATAAAAAGCATTCTCTTTCCCTGCCTGGCTTCTGAACAAATTGAGAAAATAAAGGAGTGGCAGATGGAGACCCCAGATCTGGTCTCTTTTACAGATAAAGGCTGGACTGGGGGAAGTAGTGTAGCAGGAGAGCCCAGTGGACTCAGCTGTGAGACAGTTGTGGGTGGCTAAGTCTTCTAACTCCCATCCCTTCAGGACCTTACAGGCCCTGGCCTCAGGGCAGGAGCCAAAAACATGAGGTTGGGGGTGTGATGCTCTGCCCTGTTAACTACCCCTCATCCCCTGGCCTGTCTGCAGGTATTGCTGACTACAGACCCAAGGATGGAGAAACCATTGAGCTGAAGCTGGTTAGTTGGTAGCCTCCTGGGCTCACCTACCCCAGCAGCCTCATACACTCCCTGTGCCTCCACCCTTCCTCAAGACATCCCTGGAACAGGCATGTGCCTGACTCTGCTGATGTGTCATGTGCACTTGGAACAATGTCCCCTGGATCACCCCAGCTACCACTCCTGTGAGGGTCCTGAGCCAACGCCCGTCCTGAAGCAGGGAGCCGAGCCCCTTCCCCAGGAGGTCTGTCTGCCTGGGTCTGGCCCAGCCTGGCCCCACAGGCCACTCATAGTCTGAAGGGCACGAAGTATCTCAGACTCCTCAGCACAAGAAGAACTTTGGTGGCTGCTGTCATTGTGAGTACTGCCTACTGTGATTGGGGTCCTGCAAGGAGACCTCGGCAGCCCAAGGGCTGTAGCCCCGATCCCAGCTTTCCACTCCAGTGTCAGGGCACTAGCCCCAGAGCTCTCTGTGGCACAGCAGCTGGTAAGAGCCCTGCAGGGCAGCTCAAAGCCCACCTCCAACTGATTAAAGAGTTGATTGTTCACACGCCCCAGCGCTCTGATGCCTCGTGCTTGTGAGCAAGTGCAGGGGCTGGATGTGGAGAAGAGGAGATCCTCCAGGGGGAGCAGAGGAGGGTGGGTGATCATTCTCCTGGGGCCTGGGGGGAGTGATGCTGGCAGTGATGACATGGACTACTGTTTAAGGAGCATGTACTTGCTAGACACTTGCTTGCACAAGTCTGAGATTGTTGATATTTTTGTTTTCATCTCTGCTTTACAGATAAGGAAGCTGGTACTCAAAGAGGGCAAGTGACTCATCCACAGTATCAGGCAGGGCACGTGGCTTAGGAGACAGACAGATGTGACCTCGGGTGGCCTCCTGGCTCCTCCACTCAAACACTGACAATTGAGGGCTTCAGTGGTTGTTACGATTACATAGTGGAGCCCAAATTCAATGGGAGGCCCAGGACCCTGGAACTGGGGCTCCCACCTGCCTGCTTTTCCTCAGCACACAGTCAGGGGCACCACCCCAGGCCTCGGTAGCCAGGGACAGGGACCCTGCCTCTCAATGCGAGGGCCCTGGGTTCGGGGCTGTCCTCTGGGAAGTGGGGTTCAGGCCAGGGAGACATCCCTCACACCCCTCACTGAGGTTAGGAAAGGAGCGCCTTTGGAGGGGCCTTCTGATAGATAGCATACCAGGTTTCAAACGATATACAGAGAGTCCTCAAAGCCACAGATTAAACATGTTATCTCTTCCTAAAGCAACAATTTGAAATATTTAGGGTCTGAGCATATAGGGGAAGTAGGAAATTAAAAAAATTCTTTTATATTGAAGCAAACATCAAAGTATCAGAAAGCCAAATAAAAAAGCAACTCTATTTTATTTTTATTTTTATTAAGGTATCATTGATTATATACTCTTATGAAGGTTTCACATGAAAAACATTGTGGTTACTACATTCACCCATATTATCAAGTTGCCCCGCCATACCCCACTGCAGTCACTGTCGTAAGATGCCACAAAGTCACTACTTGTCTTCTCTGAGCTACACTGTCTTCTCTGTGGCCCCACACACACCATGTGCACCAATCATAATATCCCTCAATCCCCTTATCCCTCCCTCCACATCTGCCCTCCCCCACCCCTCCCCTTTGGTAACCGTTAGTCCATTCTTGGGTTCTGTGAGTCTGCTGCTGTTTTGTTCCTTCAGTTTTTGCTTTGTTGTTCTACTCCACAGATGAGTGAAATCATTTGGTACTTGTCTTTCTCTGCCTGGCTTATTTCACTGAGCATAATACCCTCTAGCTCCATCCATGTTGTTGCAAATGGTAGGATTTGTTTTCTTTTTATGGCTGAATAATATTCCATTGTGTATATGTACCACCTCTTCTTTATCCATTCATCTACTGATGGACACTTAGAAGCAACCTCTGTTTTGAAGGTGAAATGTCTGTGCCCAGAAAGCTGAATGCTTGTTCGCTTGTCTTTCCTTAATCATGGCCAGGGGCACTTCTGGGAGGATTCAGGATCTGCTCTGTGACTCTCTTCTTTACAGCTCTGCCATAGAAGCATGGACACCCAGAGAGGTCTACAGCTGCCTCAGGGTCACAGAGCCTGGAGGTACCAGAGCCAAGATCCTCACCCGTTGATCCCAACCCTCAGCACTTGGCACCTCACCACCCCACCGCCTCCCCACCCAGAGACACCACTGAGGAGGCCATGGCCCATCCCATATAGGGGCCTGGAGGTGGCGGGCTCAGGCCAGAGAGAGGGTGGACAGTACCCGCAGGGAATGCCCCTGTACTGGGCTCTCAAGGGGCCATGAACTGGGTGTGATCCACCCGCAGGGGGACTATTTTAGTTGGGGTGTGTTTGGTCTGAGGAGCAGGAAACTACTGAAACTTGCTTAACCCAAAGGATATTGGCTGAAAAGATTCAGTCCACCAACTCTGGGGGCAGCCAAGGGTGGTAGGGAAGTGAAGGCTCAGGGCTCCATCACCTCCACTGTCCTCAGGCCTTCTCCTCTCCCTCAGTCATCTTCCTCGGAGTTTGGCCCCTGCAGTGACTCTGCCACCTTCCAGTTCAATTCCTCAGCCCCCTCTTATTTTCTCAGCCCATGTCCCAGATTCTGGAGAGGTGTCTGATGGGCACAGCCCACCCACTGGGTAAGGTGTTGCATCGGGCACAGCCAGCTGAGCCCCTGAGAAGGTGCAGGGTCCCACACTAAAAGTTTGATAAACAGAGGCCCTCCCTGGAGATTAGGGACCAGGGTTGTGTCAAGCCTGCATTTAGATCTGTATGACTCCAAACAAGCCACTTCCCCTCCCTCAGCCTGTTTCCTAGCTGGCAGCTATAGGATGGTGTGTTCATGCCTGTGAGCTGCGTAGATTACAGACAAGGAAACTGAGGCCCCAGCAGGAAAGTGATTTGTCTAGGGAGAGGGAACAACAAGAGGAGAGGCCAGCCCACAGCCACTGCAGCCAAAATCAGTGCGTCCTTTCTTTCTATGGAAGGTGCTGGAAATGGGTCCTTCCCCAATCCCCTGCTTCCAGCAACAGCAGCCTGGGCACCACTCAGACTGGAGGGCTTTGGGAGCCTCTGGGCAAGGGTAGGCTGCTCCCGGCTTTCAGGCAGACCCCAAGGGGCACAAAGGAGGCCCCTGCTGCCCTCCATGCAGCTGCTTGCCTGCCCCCCGTCCTCCCACAAGGGAATATCCTGTGGAGAACCTTGCTGCCCACAGATCAAGGCAGGTTAGTCTGACCTCCCCCCACCCCCCTACTCAAGCTGCACAACCCCTGCTTTGGGCTCTGCCCCCCCGGCCCCCCGCTTCAGTGTGTGCAGCCCTCCATTCCCCCAAGGCCCACTCGAGTCTCATCTTGATTAATCCTCCTTCCTCACAGCCCACCCCTCACCAGCAGGCCAGGTGGGAGATGCTCTGTGGCAGTGTTGAGAGGTATAGACCCTGCCTACCACTCCTGCTAGTCCAACTATGAGAAGGTCAGGGTGCTTGTTATTTTTTAAATTATTATTATTGTTTTGTAAGTAAAGGAAACACTGGAAAACTGACAAAGTCTCAAAAAGAATGTAACCTTTAGGGGGCCCTGATTTCTCCTATTCAGGAAATTTTGCAGGGGGGAAGGTGGGTGCTGCCTCGTGGCTTCAACTAAAATCAATGCAACTGTTATGTTTAAGAAAGACAATGTTGATTCATAGTCTTACTAAGGATTATGGCTAGGAAATAACCTGGGAGGATTTGCTCCAAAGCCCCTGCATTTGGAGACATCATAAATACTTTTTCTATAGCAGGGGATACACACAGAAAAGGGTCACATTTATCAATCCATGCAGTGTGGCATGGATACATCTAGTTAGTGTCCTGAAGGATCTGCTATGCACATTCCAGTGTGATCTGTTGGTGTGAGAGGAGGCAAGAATAAGTGTCCCTTTAGGTAGATTAAATCTCGTCATCCTTGGGAGATAGAGAGGGCACTTGTGACAGATTATTTTATGGATGCCAGTCAGAGAGTTCCTGAACTATATTTCTGGGGGAGGTTGAAACTGCAGTTAGGTCAGGTACTAAGTCCCGGTTTAGTGACTTGACCTAGAAGTGACATCATGTGGGGCCTGTGTCTTTCTTTTTTAACAGCTGGCTCACTTTCTCTCCCACAGCCCCATCTTGGAGAAACCCTGTCTAAATACTCCCATATTTTAGTTCTTGACCTGGAAATCGCCTGCCCTACAATTTGGCCTATTTGGAAGTGATTTGCAGGTTCCAGGGGATGTTAGAATCACCAGATGCAATGTAAAAAGTGCAGATTCCTAGGCCCAACATAGAGGGTGTGATTCAGCAAGTCCCTGGGGATGGTGACTGGGATTTTAAATCCACATCTAATGATGGGGGTTGGGGGACACGTGCAGCTATTCCATGGACTAACCACCAGAGGACGGTGTGGACCGAGCTAAGTAGTCATCCTTTGAAGTCTTGTTCTTCCAGACAGGTTGCTGTCATCAAAGACTTGCTGGTCAGACAACAGGCTAGGGGTGAGCCACACTGTAACCCAGTGGACGTGCTGTTTACCCAGCCCTGAGCTCAGAGAACATCCGTGGTTCAGATGTGAAAGCTGAGATCCATGCAGAGGCAAGGGCTTAGTGGCAACTGCTGTGGGACCCAGCCCACTCAGGGCTCTTCATCCTGCCAGGGTTGGAGGCAGAGGGTGGACCCCAGAAAGTTCAGCTGTGAGTCAGCTCTGAATGCCCAGGGGATGGGGTAGGGGCTGCTGGCCAGGGATGGATGCGGGCCAGAGGTTCCCAGCTTCCACAGCAGTGGGTGGCCTGGGTGATTCAGTTTCCCTCTGCCTGCCTAGAGGGTCCGGCCCTGGGCTGGGGAGGGAGGAGGTATTGGGACTACGGAGGGACCTTTAAGGGGCCGGGTGGTTCAATTCTTCTGACGGCTGAAAGCCCTTAGGAATAACTGTGGCCAGAGATCGGTGGTCCCGAGTCCGGTCCTGGGATGGGAGCCCTGGGGGGCATCCTTGAAGATGGGGTCTCCTGTGAGGCTGGGATTTTTTATCCTGCTCCCTTAGAAAGATACCCCAGTGTCTCCAGCCCTGTGTTGGTTTCAATGCGGGGCTCACCTTGGCGCTGGGTGGGGCGGGGCCTGGTTCCCCACCGGTTGTGTAAGGGGACAAATGGGATGACCACTTCGGCTAAGGGGCCATGCTAATGTAGGGAACGCAGGGCCGATGGAGGAGGGCCTGCGAGCTGTCGGCGTGGGGGCGGGGCGAGACATCTCTCCGGCTCCGGGGGCGGGGCCTGGCCAGGGGCGGGGCCGGGGCCCAGCCCAACTTTCCGGGTGGGGCGCGGGAGGCGGGGCCAGAAGCGCGGGGCCTCGCCCACCGGGCTGGGCCGGGCTAGGCTGGAGCCGGGCTGGAGCTGGTGCCGGCGCCGCAGCCGCAGCCGCAGCCCAAGCAGCATCTGGACCCGCCGGGAGCCGGAGCCGGAGCACAGGCCCTGGCGGAACCAAGCCGAGCTCGCCGCCTGGTACCGGTCAGAGCACGGGCCGGCGTGTCAGCCAGCGGCGGGGCCTGGCACTGTCGGAGACAGCAAGCCGCGACCACTGGCCAACAGAGGCAAGGGAACCTGGATCTTCCCTCTCTATCCGGGCACGGCCGGAGCACGCAGGACGTCCCAGGGCCTGGACTGAAAAGGTAGAGGAACAAGGATTCCATCTAAGCACAGTG